>OY804575.1:148810215-148985250 GCA_963680875.1 Bathymodiolus brooksi
CAATTTAAAAAAAAAATTAAAATCTTTAGTCTGATTTTTATAGGGTTTTCCTTTAGATTGATTGTTCATGAAATTTCATGAAAGTGCTTTTCAATCAGATTTTATTTAGCTCTTATGGTTTCTAGATAACAAAGGTCAAAAGGGACTAAAATGCATTCACTTCTAAGACATTAGGAAAATGCAAATGTTCTGTTTGTTAGTTTTGAATATGGCAAGCCATCAGAATGTGAATAATTAAGCATTATTCATATTCTTGATATTTAGAATTGCATACTTTTATTATTTTTTTCCTGTTGAAAAAAAATATTATGTACATGTATATGATGTAAATTATTTTGATAAGGTGTGTAATTTTAGATGTATTCTTTATGTGGTAATAACCTTGGTGAGTTGGTATTCAATCCTGTTGAAAATTAGTTAAACAGTATGATAAGTGTAATCTAGTAAGAGTTATTTCCCTTTCAAACATTGGATATGAGATAAAATTGTAGATACATTAATTTAAACAAAATTAATAAAGATAAAATTTTAATTAGCAGAAATAGACCCCCTCGCAGAAATAGACCCCTTCTCAATATATATACATAGTCCTCAATATACATGGTCATCAATTCCACCAATATCAACAAAACAAATTATCACCTCTCATCTTTATACTGAACTCACTGAACACAAAAAAAAGACCACGACTTATGATGTTGGAAATGCAGATCCTGACTTGGTACAGGCACAAAAATATGGTGGGGTTAAACCAGTTAACTGGATCCCATTCCTGCTCTCTTGATAACTGGATCCCAGCCCTCCTCTCTTGATAACTGGATCCCAGCCTTCCTCTCTGATAACTGGATCACAACCCTCCTCTCTTGATAACTGGATCAACCCTCCTCTCTGATAACTGGATCCCAGCCCTCCTCTCTGATAACTGGATCACAACCCTCCTCTCTTGATAACTGGATCCCAACCATCCTCTCTGATAACTGGATCCCAGTCCTCCTCTCTTGATAACTGGATCCCAGCCCTCCTCTCTTGATAACTGGATCCCAGCCCTCCTCTCTGATAACTGGATCAACCCTCCTCTCTTGATAACTGGATCAACCCTTCTCTCTGATAACTGGATCCCAACCCTCCTCTCTTGATAACTGGATCCCAGCCCTCCTCTCTTGATAACTGGATCCCAGCCCTCCTCTCTTGATAACTGGATCCCAGCCCCCCTCTCTTGATAACTGGATCAACCCTTCTCTCTGATAACTGGATCCCAACCCTCCTCTCTTGATAACTGGATCCCAACCCTCCTCTCTTGATAACTGGATCCCAACCCTCCTCTCTTGCTCTGATAACTGGATCCCAGCCCTCCTCTCTTGATAACTGGATCACAACCCTCCTCTCTTGATAACTGGATCACAACCCTCCTCTCTTGATAACTGGATCTCAACCCTCCCCTCTAGATAACTGGATCTCAACCCCCCTCTAGATAACTGGATCACAACCCTCCTCTCTTGATAACTGGATCACAACCCTCCTCTCTTGATAACTGGATCCCAGCCCTCCTCTCTGATAACTGGATCCCAGCCCTCCTCTCTTGATAACTGGATCACAACCCTCCTCTCTTGATAACTGGATCTCAACCCTCCTCTCTGATAACTGGATCACAACCCTCCTCTCTTGATAACTGGATCCCAACCATCCTCTCTGATAACTGGATCCCAGTCCTCCTCTCTTGATAACTGGATCCCAGCCCTCCTCTCTTGATAACTGGATCCCAGCCCTCCTCTCTGATAACTGGATCAACCCTCCTCTCTTGATAACTGGATCAACCCTTCTCTGTGATAACTGGAACCCAACCCTCCTCTCTTGATAACTGGATCCCAGCCCTCCTCTCTTGATAACTGGATCCCAGCCCTCCTCTCTTGATAACTGGATCCCAGCCCTCCTCTCTTGATAACTGGATCTACCCTTCTCTCTGATAACTGGATCCCAACCCTCCTCTCTTGATAACTGGATCCCAGCCCTCCTCTCTTGATAACTGGATCAACCCTTCTCTCTGATAACTGGATCCCAACCCTCCTCTCTTGATAACTGGATCCCAACCCTCCTCTCTTGATAACTGGATCCCAACCCTCCTCTCTTGATAACTGGATCCCAGCCCTCCTCTCTGATAACTGGATCCCAGCCCTCCTCTCTTGATAACTGGATCACAACCCTCCTTTCTTGATAACTGGATCACAACCCTCCTCTCTTGATAACTGGATCTCAACCCTCCCCTCTAGATAACTGGATCTCAACCCCCCCTCTAGATAACTGGATCACAACCCTCCTCTCTTGATAACTGGATCTCAACTCTCCTCTCTTGATAACTGGATCACAACCCTCCTCTCTTGATAACTGGATCCCAGCCCTCCTCTCTGATAACTGGATCCCAGCCCTCCTCTCTTGATAAATGGATCCCAGCCCTCCTCTCTTGATAACTGGATCACAACCCTCCTCTCTTGATAACTGGATCTCAGCCCTCCTCTCTGATAACTGGATCCCAACCCTCCTCTCTTGATAACTGGATCCCAGCCCTCCCCTCTTGATAACTGGATCTCAACCCTCCTCTCTTAATAATGGATCAACCCTCCTCTCTGAAAACTGGATCCCAACCCTCCTCTCTGATAACTGAATCAACCCTCCTCTCTGATAACTGGATCCCAACTCTCCTCTCTTGATAACTGGATCCCAACCCTCCTCTCTTGATAACTGGATCCCAGCCCGCCTCTTGATAACTGGATCCCAACCCTCCCCTCTTGATAA
Organism: Bathymodiolus brooksi; assembly: GCA_963680875.1. NCBI lineage: Eukaryota > Metazoa > Mollusca > Bivalvia > Mytilida > Modiolidae > Bathymodiolus > Bathymodiolus brooksi. The sequence goes on from OY804575.1 coordinate 148,813,006, forward strand.
CTGGATCCCAACCCTCCTCTCTTGATAACTGGATCCCAGCCCGCCTCTTGATAACTGGATCCCAACCCTCCCCTCTTGATAACTGGATCCCAACCCTCCTCTCTTGATAACTGGATCCCAGCCCGCCTCTCTTGATAACTGGATCCCAACTCTCCTCTCTTGATAACTGGATCCCAGTCCTCCTCTCTTGATAACTGGATCCCAGTCCTCCTCTCTTGATAACTGGATCCCAGTCCTCCTCTCTTGATAACTGGATCCCAGACCGCCTCTCTTGATAACTGGATCCCAGCCCTCCTCTCTTGATAACTGGATCCCAGCCCTCTTCTCTTGATAACTGGATCTCAAACGGCAATACATATATAAACAAATGATACTAATGTTACAGCTGTTACTATGACAACAAACACTCTGCTTACTTATAATTTACTATATTTTCAGGCAGACACAGCAACCATATTTTCTAACTTATCTCAGGAAATCTTAGGTTTTCCAGCTACACCTGGTACAAACATGCCGGCATCGTTTGGACATTTAGCAGGGGGATATGATTCCCAATATTATGGATACTTGGTTTGTACTATTTATATCATTCGTTTTCCAGTAGATTTCAAACTAATGCCGTTAGAATGTTTAAACGTTATTGTACAGATACTGACATAATTGTGGAGTAAGCAAAACTGTGACTTAATATACAAAATACAGTGCATGATTTGTAAACAATGGATGAAATATGAAGGAATCAAACTTAAGACAATATTTAGAAATAAATAATGTATTACTTTATATATATATATATATATATATCAATGAAACTTAAAGGGATATTGTCTACTAAAATCGTAATTTTTTCATACCCAAAATTATTGTCGTTTTCCATACTGACCTTAATAAAATGAAGATTAACCCCGAGTTATGCTGCAAAAGATACGATTTTTTGATAAAAAAGACCCAAAACTATCGTTATCAGAATTATTGTCCTGGATGACAATATTCAAATCTATTCATATGGCCTTCTATGTGAACACGTCTTGAGCATGCACACTGTTTAGAAACAATAAACAACATGTGGTTCTTTGGCAAAAGAGAAACTGTCAATGCGTGGAAGAAAGCGGACTTTGACGGATTCAGAGAGAAAGATGAATAGAAGTGAAGTATCTTCCAAATGGAACAAATGCAGGATATATGTAGGGGATCAGTTGGACCGTTGGAACGAACTCAAGGAAGTGCTACGCGTCCAAACTCGCGCTGAATTTGCAAATATTTTGTTTGATAGGTAAGCCGAACATGTTTTTTCCTTCTTTTCTCAATCGTTTTTCATATTTTATGAATTTATTATGATGCCTATGATCATTTTCGGTAGATATTATTCAATATATGTAATCTTGCACCTGGCAGCAGCAAATTATTGTCAATGAATAGCATAAAACGGCTGTATTTGCGAGGTAAACAAACACAAATTTTAACATCCATGCTGCAGCATCTGGGCTACTGGCACAGTCTTCATGCTTAACTTTTTACCTTACAAGCCCACCGGGCCTGTAAGTTCAAATATTTACAGGCCCACCATCAATTCTACAGGCCCGAATTTGAAAACTACATTAATGACCATTAATTCAAACCACCAAAACTCAAAACATGATGATGTACCAAATATTATGTGGACATGTCAATTATGTATTAGGTAAGACCAGAATGCAAGTAAAAAAAAAACCAAAAAGACACTTTATTTTGGATTCATGTTTATATAAATCTCCTGAAAATTCTAAAATCATATTGTCAATATAGCATCCTCAGTATATTCCATATCATCACTGTCCACCTCCTCCTCATCATTATCACAACCAATATTGTTATAAGATTCTTATAACAAAAACTTGTGGTGTCATCATTGCGTGCGACATAATTTGGTGATAATTTTTAATATGTACCCCCCCCCTTTTTTTTTTTTAAATATCACTATGCTTTGAATTAATACCACACAAAATGCAAAGTCATATTTGTGTAGCCTTCAGCAGAAGAAATATGTATATGCCAATTTGCTCAACGGTTCAACTATATATAGATAGCTAGGGAATGCAAATATAGCACGAACGTATATTGACACTGACAGTCATAAACTGAAGCAAGTAAAGATTATAATTATTATTTGTCAGACCTCAAATCAGAGTGCAACAATGGAACAAAACTACTGTAGTTCAAAGTCTATTTTCTAACTGCAGAGGTATTAACGTAGACACAGGTCTGTCAGCAACAGTTCTATAAATAGATCGCAATTAATAAAAAATACAGATCGGATTTGGAAGCGGATCGAAAAAAATCTGAAGTGTCTCAGTGCATTTCAACGAATTTTGAATGACCAACCTTCTCAAATATGAACATATTATATATGAGAACTCAGACTTTATGTCACAGGATTGAGAAAAAAATAAATCAAAAGTTTGTTTGGTTAAAAGTAGCTTCGATCAACATTTCCCGTAGCACAGTGTCTGATTGCGCCCCCTTTCTCGTGGTGCCATTTTTATTTGATATTGAACGAAATTAAAGTTTCTTTAAACCGAAATGGATTACTTTTCAAGAAAGTCACTTTCAAAATAATTAATGAATACCATAGAATCCAATAAACACGATGTCGATATTTTCATAAATGGCACGTGGCAAAAATACGCGGGCGAAATAAGGTGACTCTTCAAAATTACAAGGCTACTTGAACTTCGCTTTCGACCAACGAGAAATCGAAGTCAACCGTCATAAGGCAACTACTTCGCCCTCTAACGTGAGCCCTGCTTCTCCTAAATCTTGTCCTTTTTTAAAACCTACGTGATGGTAAAAATATCAACCAATCAAATTGCAAAAAACAGACTGACACACCTAAATCTATTTCGAATATCGGAAATTCTTAAAAGGACTTGTTTGCCTACCCATTTTTTGCATTGACTCGGCAGCAACTGAAAACGGAGAACAATAAACTAAATATCTACACACAATATCTTATGAAATCAACTTTTGAAACTATATGACTTTTTTTTCACAAGCCCGTCGGACTTGTGGAACTACTCATTTTATACGCCCGTGTACAATTTTACATGCCACGGGCTTCGGACTACCACCTAAATTTGAAGACTGCTGGCATAAAAATAGATAAAAATAGATTTGGCCTCGCTCAGGTCAGTGAATAATTAATTAGCTTCCAGTAACGATGGTCAGCTTTTTTATATCGAAAAAACAACGTTTTGTAGCATATTCGCCAATACATCGGTGTTTAATCTTCATTTTATGAAGGTCAGTACGGAAAACGACAATAATTTTGGGTATGAAAAAATTACGATTGTGGTAGACAATATCCCTTTAAGTTTTATCTTATAATAAGATTCCCAAACTTTTTTTTAAATTTCTTTCTATTTTAATTGCCTATATGTATTTTATTATATAACAGGAAATCCTGGTTTTTATTAAATTTTTAATTTTTTATTTCACATATATTATCAGAATATGCCTTTTTACACAAAATTTACTTGATTAATAAGAAAAGAAAGATAAAGACCTGATTAATGGTATTTCTGTCTCATCTCTGCTTGGGTTGACATATAGTTGTTGTATTACTTGTCCTTCCGTCTGTCTCATGCATAACTCCCCTAACGTTTTAAATGGGAATTCCTCTAAATTTTGCATGCTTATTTATTACCCTATAAAGATTTGTGTATCATAACAACAGTTTGATTGGACCATTTTTGAAGGAATTTTTACCTTTTTCACTTATAAACATTTGTTAAAAAATGTGTGTGTAACTCCTCCTACATTTAATAAGGGAATTCCTCAAAACTTTGCAAACTAGCAAATTACCATATGAAGATTGTAAATTATTTTGTCAGTTTGATCTGAACATTTTTTAAAGAGTTATTGCCCTTTTTGACTTAGTATCTTTCTCAAAAGGTGAAACAATGTTGTGGGGGATTTGTTTTTGTGTCAAAAACAACTTTTAGTTCATTAATTTTTTTTCCAGTGGAGTGAAGTATTTTGTATGGACATGTTTTATTCCCGGTTTAGAAAAGAAGGGATAATGAGTCCCAAGGTTGGTGGTGATTACAGAAGATACATCTTACAACCTGGAGGATCATTGGTAAGTGTACTCTCATGCTAATCACTAACAAAACAGTTTTTTTTCAGATTTCAAAAATTTTCTTCTGAGAGTCCACATGTGTGATGGAATTGTTGAATGATAGAAATGTACCTTATATAACCCTCTAAAAAGTTTGTGATTTTTGGGATTGGAATTCAAGATGGCTGCCACTATAGAATAAAATTATAACATAGGAAAATATCTTAAAATTATTCTCCTCTGAAACTTGACAGCAAGCATAACTGGAATGATTCTTGGATGGTACTTTACAAAATGTCTTCCATAATAATGAGGTTAATATGATAATAGGTGTTACCTAACTTGGAACGAAGTCCAATAATTTTTGTTAAACAATATAATATGAGACAGGTGCTACCTGTAGTGCCAGCGAAGCACAATCCACATTATCTAATATTTAAATCATGTAAATCCTTGGGATGATTGAAATAAGAAATTTTACTTACTTTTGTGTACTTTTTGGAGTGTACTGTAGTACAATGTAAGGATGCTCTTTCCATCTATTGAAATAGGCACGGCCATGAATGCTCGCAAATCTGAAAATTATCTGCCAAATTCATGCTCATTCAGTGCATCAAAATATTGTTGAGATTTTTTGGGCTGAGATATATCGGGGACGACTTTTTTTAGTGCCGAGATATATCTGGGACGACTTTTAACATTAATAATCTGAAGTATTTCCAGATTACTGCGCATCAGATTTTCTGCAGATTTAACCATGTATTGGTTTCCGGTGTATCATTTCCGGTGCATGAAATTTAAGCCATTAGTGATATGGATCTGGAATCAAAATATTGCTATTTCTACCATAGTTGGGACTTCGTCCCATATCAAATATATTATTAATTATAATGGTCCCCAATCCTGATGAAGGGCCTGGGTGGCTCAATGAGGTAGGTAGTTGGATTACCTAACAACTCATACGAGCCTATCACCAATACGGCGTGGGTTCACACCCGGCTTTGTAAATTACAAAAAAGGGTGCACTCGACTCGCAGCCACAAGTGATAAAGTTTACCAGTTGCTTGCCCATGGTCGGTGGTTCTCTCTGGGTACTCAGCTTCTTCCACCACTTAAACTGGTCGCCATTATATAGCTGAAATATTGCTGAAAGTGGCATTATAACACCAAAAATCAAAAAATCAACCAATCCTGATGACCACATTTAACATTGATAACCAGTATAAAATTGTGAAGACATGACAAATACATGTCTGTAAAATATTGTATATGATATGGTTACTGTAGTCAAATATTAGTTTTATATAAGTATGTCAATATTGATACTAATCCATTGAATTTCAGGATGCTATTGTAATGCTAAGAAACTTCCTTGGTCGTAATCCACAGACTTTGACTTACTTTTTAAATAAAGGACGCTTTGCACGAAAATTGGTAAACATAGTCCACATTTAATTACTAGTTACTGATAATTAAACCTAAATGTTTTATTTTTCAGGATGCCAGTGAGATGCTTAGAAACTTTCTTGGTCGGGATCCACAACAAGAGGCTTTCTTAATCAGTAAAGGACTCTCAACACAAAAATTGTGATACTAATATAGTGCCTATCATAATGAGGACATCTAGATATATTCAATGTTGATGATTTGTCATTTCTTTATGCAATCAAAAATAAAGTAAAGTCATGTATTTTGTGTTTTGTTTGTTTTAGATAGTATCAGGATTACCAAAAACCAATAAAAACAATGCTCTTGAAACCCAAAACTATAGATTAACCCTCATGGCTGTGATTGTATGGTATTTAGATATACACCTACCTATGCTATCAGTGCCTACCTCACTAAAGTTGTCAGTTTTAATACCATTCATGGAGATTTGTACTCTCTACAACTTGTAATAACGTTTGTCAGTGACTTGTGACTGGTCCCCGGTTTTCTCCACCAGTATAATTGACCAGTATGATATTTCGTTAACTGAAATATTGTTGAAAGTAGCCTTGTACAGCCAGAACCCTAACCCTATAAGGATTTGATATTATTTGTTTTCTCATAGCATGTCTGATCATGTTTAGTCAATATTGTTGTTTGGTATTATACCACAAAATTTGATCTAAAGCATGTTCATTTTTACATGACTGCAAACAAAATGTTTTCAATAGTATTATGGTATGAGTGTGTCATTTATAGTAGGAGATAGTCACAAAAATGCAATACCAGGACTGGTTTACAAAACAGTGTTTTCATTTTGAAAACCAGGCATTTCCCATCTAAACCCTGTTGTCCATGCCAGAAATGTGTATTGTTTTGGTCTGTTTTTCGATATCATGATCAATAAAAAAAAAAAAAGCACAATGTCAAAGAGCTTTTATTAAATTTATTCATGAATTATTTTACACATTTAATAATTTATGAAATCAGAATATTGAAAAGAAAATGCTGAACAACCATCATCATTATGACTTAATACTGCTTATGATAAGTTCATCTGCTCCTCCTGCAGTGGATACCAAACATATTTATCTCTATTTTTTCCCAGTTTATTCCCTTTTGTTCTCTGTTCATATTTGAATATACATATGCATAGACTAAAAAGCTGCCGTGATTTTCAAAGAAATTGAAAATACAAGTATGACATACAGAAACTAAAACTGACAAGATGGTAAAATACCAGTCAACTGCTAACTGTGACAAACTGGTATAAAATATTAGAACATGTGAAACGAAATAAGGACAAAACGTGGCTAGTATTTGACATCAGTTTTGTCATTTTGAATTTATTCAAATTTGATAAATGTATAAATGCATTCCTTCTTTTGTTTCCTGGTTAGTCAAAATGTTTGTCACATAAATAATTATTAAATAGTGGACATTATTATAACGCCTATCAAGGACACGAGGAGAAATTATAAGTCGTAAAATCATGTCACTGTAAAATGGCTAAGTACATTCTAGTGTTAATAACAAAACACCCATGTAAAACAAGAACACAATTAAATTAAAACATGAGATGTAAATAAAATGAATAAACAAACAAATAACAGCGGCCTGGCTAATGTACATATGCCAACACTCAGTGCCGTCTTAACGCATGGGCACGCTGGGCAGTTGCCCGAGGGCCCCATGCTAATCTATGTATGCTGTGACTTGCTGTCAACAAGGATTTGTTTTAAATCCTTGCTGTCAATAAATAAATAAATGAATAAATACTATACTGATTTCCAGTCAAATTGGCCCTAGTCAAATCTGCCTCAAAATGAAAGTCAAATCGGCCCCAAAAATAAAAATAAAAAAAGAATAAATAAATAAAAATTATGTATTAATATAAATTAATATTCTTGGTTAAAAGATGTAAAATTAAAATTTTATTGATGAGCGGATTCTTTTATTTTCGTATCAATGGTATTTTAACATTTACTGGTACAAAACACAACTGTACTAGACAGTTTTAATTCTTCAATAATTAAACCGTATTGGATGTAAGATAAGATAAGATAAGATAAGATAAGAAAACTTTATTTTGATTCGGCACATAATAAAACAGTACAACATAAGCTCTAAGGAGCTTTTTACCGAATATACATTAACAATAAAACAACACAAGTCACATGCAAAGTTACAAACTAAAATAAGCTAAGACATACAGGCATAAAAAGGAGGACCCACGTGGCACGTGCCTCTTTGGACTCTTGTTCAAGATCCACACACAGATGCTCCAACATAAAGCAGCATTTAAAAAAGAAGCAACAGGTAAAAAAAATAAAATAATACTGAATACTTAAAACTGGTACCAACATAATCAGTAAAAGCAGCACTGTCTAACTAAAAAATCAAAGAATATAAAATTTTCAAGCCAAACTAAAAAAAATTAAATAATTAAAAAATAAAAAAATAAAAAATATATAAGCAAACCAGAAGCAAAATTTTAATCATCTACATGCAGAACAGCGACATTTGGACCCATTCCAGGACTGCAAAAGACTCTTGAATTGAGAGAAGCTATTTTCAGTCCTGAAATGATCTGGGAGGCTGTTCCACAATGTAGGTGCAGCAAATCTGAAAGAATTTTTACCGTACGGTGTGGATTTGATCTGTGGTATTTCCAAAATGTTGTTGTATCTGAAAGAATATTTAGAGTTTTTCATATGGACAAGATCATGAAGACAGACAGGTGCAAGTTTATTAATTACTTTATATGTTTCCAAAGCCATGGTTCTCATTCTTCTAATCTGCAAGGAAGGCACCTTAGCTTTTTGTAGTAATTCCTCATAAGAACTATTATAGTCTTCATATACAAAACGGAGTGCTCTTTACTGCACTTTTTCTAATTTTTTTGAATTTTTATCAGTACAGAAATGCCAGGCCAAAGGGCAAAAGTTAAAATTACTAAGTATGAAGGTATGAAATATAGTTAACTTATTTAATCTATTCAAATATGAACCCAAACGTTTGAGAATATTTAGTTGTTGGGATGCCTGAATCCTGCATATTGTACTAATATGAGCATCAAAATTTAATTGATAATCAATATCAATCCCAAGGAGTTTCACAGTACTTTCACATATAAGATCAAAATTCTGAATATGAATGGATGGATTTTTGTCGTAAGTTTTTCTGCCTACAGCCAAAAAACTGAAATTTGTCTGGATTAGCCTGCATCTTATTTATTCTGAACCATTCAATTAATTGATTTGAGTCAGTCTCCAGAGTAGATATAAGTGCATCAAAATCTGGATTACAGAATGAGAGGATATTGTCATCTGCATAATTATACATGGAGCTATCAGAAATAAAGTGAAATATGTCATTAATAAAGACATTAAATAAGGGGGAACCCAGGATAGATCCTTGGGGCACTCCTTTATGGATGTCAGCCCAGCTACTCAGTACTCTGTTAACTTTAATTTGTTGTTTTCTATTTGACAAGTAAGATTTCAAAAGAGAGACCGAATGAGATGATATACCATATGCTGACAATTTGTCAAGCAATATGTCATGAGGTAGGCAGTCAAACGCCTTCGAGAGATCCATCAATACTGTAGCTACATATTGGTTGTTATCAAGGGCTCCATGCCAGTCTTCCAGAAGTCTGAGCAGTGTGGTCTGACATCCATGGCCACGTCTAAAAGCACATAAAAAAGGGTTGAATATTTTATCAAAATAGTCAGCTAACTGAATTTCAATTACCTTTTCATATACTTTTTTTTGTTTTGTTGAAAAAATAGGTAATACACTAACGGGCCTGTAATTTGATTTATTTAGGGGATCATTTTTCTTGTGTATGGGAGTTACCTGAGCTACTTTCAAAGAGTCTGGAAATACACCAGTGTTTATAGATAAATTTATCAATGATGATAACTGCTGAGCTACTGTGACCTTACACTGTCTGACTACTTTGGCAGGAATGTTATCTGCACCAGTAGCTTTTTTTCATATTAATAGTATTTATGATTTTTTCAACTCTCTGCTGTAATATTTTGAAAGTCAAAATTGTTATCAATATCCACATGATTTTTTTATTTTCACTATACTAGGGTGTGTAGAGGGGTCATATACCACATTATGCCCAATTTTATCTGCTACAGTCGAGAAAAAAGAGTTAAAGTTTTCTGAAACTTCCTTTGCATCATTTATGATTTTATTGTTTTCACAAAGGATAATTTTCTGTTCACCAGAGTTACATTTTTTAGAAAAGAAAGGTTTAACAGTTGTCCAAAAATTACAAGTTTTGGCACCTCCAGAGCAGCGTTCCAAAAAATATTTTTTCATGGATTTCTTTTTCAGTTTAGTAACCAAATTTCGTTGTAGTCTAAATTTCTCCCATGTTTTAGCATTGCGCTGCTTGGTATATTGGGTATACAACATATGTTTACGGTATATAGCCCCTCTAAGCTCACTGTTCATAAAGGGAAGTGTATTTTTTCTAGGTCGTCTTGTCTTGACCGGAGCATATTTGTTTAGTATATGTATGAAGGAATCTTGGTACTGCATGTAGGCATTATTTACTTGCTCAGATGTTTCAATATTTTCAATGTCTGGGAATGCGACTTGATTTAATTCTGAGTTAAAAATATCAACATCAAATTTTGTATAACTTCTATAGGATATGTTCTTTTGTTGTTGGGACTGAACTTTACCTTTCATCGTAATGGAGATCAAATTATGGCAGTCACTAATACCTGTAGGAATATTCTGAATGTTAAAACACATATTTTTCTGATTTGTCAAAATGACATCAACTAGTGATGGTGTACAACCTTTCTTAAAACATGTTGGATTCGTTATTAGTTGTGATAAATTAAACACATCACATAGATCATTTAGAGTTTGACATTTTTGATTGTTTACCATATCAAAGTTCAGATCACATAATAAAATTATATTTTCATAATATCTAATACATTCATCTATCTTTTTAATAAAAATAAGTCAAAAAGTCATTGTCAGACATTGATGGAGCTTTATAGATGCCCATTATGAGCCATTTTTTGTCGTTTATGTTTACCTCCAAACTAATGTTCTCCATGTTCTCAGATTCCAGATTTCCTTTCCTACTCGATGGAAAATCGGTGTTCACTAGTGCCATAATACCGCCGCCTTGACAGTTTCTATCTCGCCGAAATAGTTTATAACCATCAGTTTTGAAAAGATTATCATTAAAAGACTGGTCTAATTTTGTTTCGGCTATGAATAAAAGATCAACGATCTTGGCAGACAATGTATTTAACCCCTTTGGTATCTTCAAACTCTTCTTAGGACAAAATTACCATACGGATCGAATTACCACCCAGCTGCCATAAAAATACTGTGGAATAAACATACCATTATCATGGTAGAAATATAACTTAATACGAACCACAAAAATCTCGAAAAATGCATTTTTTCATTGTTGTGCTTCTTTTTGCTGCCTTTACAACGGTAATCCCCAAAGGCATTATGGTTTTCTTTGTTCCAATTTTGCATACAGATGCTTGTATTGATTGATGATGAACGTCGCACAGACACCTAAGTGTTAAGGATTTCATGATCATGAAAGTTTACACCGTTTGTGCGTTGTGTAGACTCTAAGAATGTCATGAAGGCTTATAGAGCGTTCATGTTTGATTTAAGCTATATCTCAACCTGTATTTCAAAATTTCGCAATTCAACGTTGTTATTGTTATCTATATCAAACGCAATAAAAACAATTTGTACCTGTTGAATCCAGGTGAGTGGGACAATTTATTAGTAATTAATACAAATATCAAATAACATTAGTCTTGTTTTTGTTTCCTTCATTCTTCACGAAATCGTGCATTGAATGAAAATGTAAAATTGCGTTTGAAATACATTTTTTACACGTAACGAAGAAGATATATATAACAATTAACATTCCTACGATGTTTCATGAGTAATCAAGTACATATAGTATTTCTCAAAACTCCCACAAAGATTAATTTCATATTTTTGTGACAACAACTTTAAAATATCACGTATGACTTCAGATACAGGCTCACTGTATCATTAGATTTTGAATATGCGACAACATAGCATCTTATTGTTTGTTTTTTGGTAACATAATATAATTGATTAAATGAAGGTAAATTTCCCTAAGGCATAGGTAACCGTAATCCATTTTGGCTAACTAGTTTAGGTCCTTCGGTTTACTTGCTCCCAAAAGACCTTTAATTTGTTTAGCCTACTAAACTTTTGACTGAGCGGATATGATAAAGTTTATCCCAGAAGCACGTCACGCGCACTAGCATAATTATCCACGTTTTATTACAACGAGACATGATAGGTTTAATATGATAAAATTGTCAAAAGAAAAAAAAAGATCAACAAAAACAAACACAGAAGACTACAGATTGAGCAACACGAATCCTACAAACAACGGGGATGAACTCATGTAATCCAACAGTCTATATAGTTTCTGTTCTACTACTGACACCCGTCGTGTTACTGTAAAACAACACGAACCCTACAAACAACGGGGATGAACTCATGTAATCCAACAGTCTATATAGTTTCTGTTCTTCTACTGACACCCGTCGTGTTACTGTAAAACAACACGAACCCTACAAACAACGGGGATGAACTCAGGTAATCCAACAGTCTATATAGTTTCTGTTCTACTACTGACACCCACCGTGTTACTGTAAAACAACACGAACCCTACAAACAACGGGGATGAACTCAGGTAATCCAACAGTCTATATAGTTTCTGTTCTACTACTGACACCCACCGTGTTACTGTAAAACAACACGAACCCTACAAACAACGGGGATGAACTCAGGTAATCCAACAGTCTATATAGTTTCTGTTCTACTACTGACACCCACCGTGTTACTGTAAAACAACACGAACCCTACAAACAACGGGGATGAACTCAGGTAATCCAACAGTCTATATAGATTCTGTTCTACTACTGACACCCACCGTGTTACTGTAAAACAACACAAACCCTACAAACAACGGGGATGAACTCAGGTAATCCAACAGTCTATATAGTTTCTGTTCTACTACTGACACCCACCGTGTTACTGTAAAACAACACGAACCCTACAAACAACGGGGATGAACTCAGGTAATCCAACAGTCTATATAGTTTCTGTTCTACTACTGACACCCACCGTGTTACTGTAAAACAACACGAACCCCACAAACAACGGGGATGAACTCATGTAATCCTACAGTCTATATAATTCCTGCTCTATTACTGACACCCGCCGTGTTACTGTAAAACAACACGAACCCCACAAACAACGGGGATGAACTCAGGTAATCCAACAGTCTATATAGTTCATGCTCTTCTACTGACACCCGCCGTGTTACTGTAAAACAACACGAACCCCACAAACAACGGGGATGAACTCAGGTAATCCTACAGTCTAAATAGTTCCTGTTCTACTACTGACACCCGCCGTGTTACTGTAAAACAACACGAATCCCACAAACAACGGGGATGAACTCAGGTAATCCAACAGTCTATATAGTTTCTGTTCTACTACTGACACCCACCGTGTTACTGTAAAACAACACGAACCCTACAAACAACGGGGATGAACTCAGGTAATCCAACAGTCTATATAGTTTCTGTTCTACTACTGAAACCCACCGTGTTACTGTAAAACAACACGAACCCCACAAACAACGGGGATGAACTCAGGTAATCCAACAGTCTATATAGTTTCTGTTCTACTACTGACACCCACCGTGTTACTGTAAAACAACAAGAACCCTACAAACAACGGGGATGAACTCATGTAATCCAACAGTCTATATAGTTTCTGTTCTACTACTGACACCCACCGTGTTACTGTAAAACAACACGAACCCTACAAACAACGGGGATGAACTCAGGTAATCCAACAGTCTATATAGTTTCTGTTCTACTACTGACACCCACCGTGTTACTGTAAAACAACACGAACCCCACAAACAACGGGGATGAACTCAGGTAATCCAACAGTCTATATAGTTTCTGTTCTTCTACTGACACCCGTCGTGTTACTGTAAAACAACACGAACCCCACAAACAACGGGGATGAACTCAGGTAATCCAACAGTCTATATAGTTTCTGTTCTACTACTGACACCCACCGTGTTACTGTAAAACAACACGAACCCCACAAACAACGGGGATGAACTCAGGTAATCCAACAGTCTATATAGTTTTTGCTCTTCTACTGACACCCGCCACGTTACTGTAAAACAACACAAACCCTACAAACAACGGGGATGAACTCAGGTAATCCAACAGTCTATATAGTTTCTGTTCTACTACTGACACCCACCGTGTTACTGTAAAACAACACGAACCCCACAAACAACGGGGATTAACTCAGGTAATCCAACAGTCTATATAGTTTCTGTTCTTCTACGGACACCCGTCGTGTTACTGTAAAACCACACGAACCCTACAAACAACGGGGATGAACTCAGGTAATCCTACAGTCTATATAGTTCCTGCTCTTCTACTGACACCCGCCGCATTACTGTAAAACAACACAAACCCTACAAACAACGGGGATGAACTCATGTAATCCTACAGTCTATATAGTTTCTGCTCTTCTACTGACACCCGTCGTGTTACTGTAAAACAACACGAACCCTACAAACAACGGGGATGAACTCGGGTAATCCGACAGTCTATATAGTTTCTGCTCTTCTACTGACACCCGCCACGTTACTGTAAAACAACACGAACCCCACAAACAACGGGGATGAACTCATGTAATCCTACAGTCTATATAGTTCCTGCTCTATTACTGACACCCGCCACGTTACTGTAAAACAACACGAACCCCACAAACAACGGGGATGAACTCATGTAATCCTACAGTCTATATAGTTCCTGCTCTATTACTGACACCCGCCGTGTTACTGTAAAACAACACGAACCCCACAAACAACGGAGATGAACTCAGGTAATCCTACAGTCTATATAGTTCCTGCTCTTCTACTGACACCCGCCGTGTTAATGTAAAACAACACGAACCCCACAAACAACGGGGATAAACTCATGTAATCCTACAGTCTATATAGTTTCTGCTCTTCTACTGACACCCGTCGTGTTACTGTAAAACAACACGAACCCCACAAACAACGGGGATGAACTCATGTAATCTTACAGTCTATATAGTTCCTGCTCTATTACTGACACCCGCCGTGTTACTGTAAAACAACACGAACCCCACAAACAACGGGGATGAACTCAGGTAATCCAACAGTCTATATAGTTCACGCTTTTCTACTGACACCCGCCGTGTTACTGTAAAACAACACGAACCCCACAAACAACGGCGATGAACTCAGGTAATCCTACAGTCTAAATAGTTCCTGTTCTACTACTGACACCCGCCGTGTTACTGTAAAACAACACGAATCCCACAAACAACGGGGATGAACTCAGGTAATCCTACAGTCTATATAGTTCCTGCTCTATTACTGACACCCGCCGTGTTACTGTAAAACAACACGAACCCCACAAACAACGGGGATGAACTCGGGTAATCCAACAGTCTATACAGTTCCTGCTCTTCTACTGACACCCGCCGTGTTACTGTAAAACAACACGAACCCCACAAACAACGGGGATGAACTCAGGTAATCATACAGTCTATATAGTTCCTGTTCTACTACTGACACCTGTCGTGTTACTGTAAAACAACACGAATCCCACAAACAACGGGGATGAACTCAGGTAATCCTACAGTCTATATAGTTCCTGCTCTATTACTGACACCCGCCACGTTACTGTTAAACAACACGAACCCTACAAACAACGGGGATGAACTCAGGTAATCCAACAGTCTATATAGTTCCTGCTCTATTACTGACACCCGCCGTGTTACTGTAAAACAACACGAACCCCACAAACAACGGGGATGAACTCAGGTAATCCAACAGTCTATATAGTTTTTGCTCTTCTACTGACACCCGCCACGTTACTGTAAAACAACACAAACCCTACAAGCAACGGGGATGAACTCAGGTAATCCAACAGTCTATATAGTTTCTGTTCTACTACTGACACCCACCGTGTTACTGTAAAACAACATGAACCCCACAAACAACGGGGATTAACTCAGGTAATCCAACAGTCTATATAGTTTCTGTTCTTCTACTGACACCCGTCGTGTTACTGTAAAACAACACGAACCCCACAAACAACGGGGATGAACTCAGGTAATCCTACAGTCTATATAGTTCCTGTTCTACTACTGACACCCGCCGTGTTACTGTAAAACAACACGAACCCCACAAACAACGGGGATGAACTCGGGTAATCCAACAGTCTATATAGTTCCTGCTCTACTACTGACACCCGCCGTGTTACTGTAAAACAACACGAACCCTACAAACAACGTGGATGAACTCAGGTAATCCAACAGTCTATATAGTTTCTGTTCTACTACTGACACTCGCCGTGTTACTGTAAAACAACACGAACCCTACAAACAACGGGGATGAACTCAGGTAATCCAACAGTCTATATAGTTTCTGTTCTACTACTGACACCCACCGTGTTACTGTAAAACAACACGAACCCCACAAACAACGGGGATGAACTCAGGTAATCCAACAGTCTATATAGTTTCTGTTCTTCTACTGACACCCGTCGTGTTACTGTAAAACAACACGAACCCCACAAACAACGGGGATGAACTCAGGTAATCCAACAGTCTATATAGTTTCTGTTCTACTACTGACACCCACCGTGTTACTGTAAAACAACACGAACCCCACAAACAACGGGGATGAACTCAGGTAATCCAACAGTCTATATAGTTTTTGCTCTTCTACTGACACCCGCCACGTTACTGTAAAACAACACAAACCCTACAAACAACGGGGATGAACTCAGGTAATCCAACAGTCTATATAGTTTCTGTTCTACTACTGACACCCACCGTGTTACTGTAAAACAACACGAACCCCACAAACAACGGGGATTAACTCAGGTAATCCAACAGTCTATATAGTTTCTGTTCTTCTACGGACACCCGTCGTGTTACTGTAAAACCACACGAACCCTACAAACAACGGGGATGAACTCAGGTAATCCTACAGTCTATATAGTTCCTGCTCTTCTACTGACACCCGCCGCATTACTGTAAAACAACACAAACCCTACAAACAACGGGGATGAACTCATGTAATCCTACAGTCTATATAGTTTCTGCTCTTCTACTGACACCCGTCGTGTTACTGTAAAACAACACGAACCCTACAAACAACGGAGATGAACTCGGGTAATCCGACAGTCTATATAGTTTCTGCTCTTCTACTGACACCCGCCACGTTACTGTAAAACAACACGAACCCCACAAACAACGGGGATGAACTCATGTAATCCTACAGTCTATATAGTTCCTGCTCTATTACTGACACCCGCCACGTTACTGTAAAACAACACGAACCCCACAAACAACGGGGATGAACTCATGTAATCCTACAGTCTATATAGTTCCTGCTCTATTACTGACACCCGCCGTGTTACTGTAAAACAACACGAACCCCACAAACAACGGAGATGAACTCAGGTAATCCTACAGTCTATATAGTTCCTGCTCTTCTACTGACACCCGCCGTGTTAATGTAAAACAACACGAACCCCACAAACAACGGGGATAAACTCATGTAATCCTACAGTCTATATAGTTTCTGCTCTTCTACTGACACCCGTCGTGTTACTGTAAAACAACACGAACCCCACAAACAACGGGGATGAACTCATGTAATCTTACAGTCTATATAGTTCCTGCTCTATTACTGACACCCGCCGTGTTACTGTAAAACAACACGAACCCCACAAACAACGGGGATGAACTCAGGTAATCCAACAGTCTATATAGTTCACGCTTTTCTACTGACACCCGCCGTGTTACTGTAAAACAACACGAACCCCACAAACAACGGCGATGAACTCAGGTAATCCTACAGTCTAAATAGTTCCTGTTCTACTACTGACACCCGCCGTGTTACTGTAAAACAACACGAATCCCACAAACAACGGGGATGAACTCAGGTAATCCTACAGTCTATATAGTTCCTGCTCTATTACTGACACCCGCCGTGTTACTGTAAAACAACACGAACCCCACAAACAACGGGGATGAACTCGGGTAATCCAACAGTCTATACAGTTCCTGCTCTTCTACTGACACCCGCCGTGTTACTGTAAAACAACACGAACCCCACAAACAACGGGGATGAACTCAGGTAATCATACAGTCTATATAGTTCCTGTTCTACTACTGACACCTGTCGTGTTACTGTAAAACAACACGAATCCCACAAACAACGGGGATGAACTCAGGTAATCCTACAGTCTATATAGTTCCTGCTCTATTACTGACACCCGCCACGTTACTGTTAAACAACACGAACCCTACAAACAACGGGGATGAACTCAGGTAATCCAACAGTCTATATAGTTCCTGCTCTATTACTGACACCCGCCGTGTTACTGTAAAACAACACGAACCCCACAAACAACGGGGATGAACTCAGGTAATCCAACAGTCTATATAGTTTTTGCTCTTCTACTGACACCCGCCACGTTACTGTAAAACAACACAAACCCTACAAACAACGGGGATGAACTCAGGTAATCCAACAGTCTATATAGTTTCTGTTCTACTACTGACACCCACCGTGTTACTGTAAAACAACATGAACCCCACAAACAACGGGGATTAACTCAGGTAATCCAACAGTCTATATAGTTTCTGTTCTTCTACTGACACCCGTCGTGTTACTGTAAAACAACACGAACCCCACAAACAACGGGGATGAACTCAGGTAATCCTACAGTCTATATAGTTCCTGTTCTACTACTGACACCCGCCGTGTTACTGTAAAACAACACGAACCCCACAAACAACGGGGATGAACTCGGGTAATCCAACAGTCTATATAGTTCCTGCTCTACTACTGACACCCGCCGTGTTACTGTAAAACAACACGAACCCTACAAACAACGTGGATGAACTCAGGTAATCCAACAGTCTATATAGTTTCTGTTCTACTACTGACACTCGCCGTGTTACTGTAAAACAACACGAACCCTACAAACAACGGGGATGAACTCGGGTAATCCAACAGTCTATATAGTTTCTACTCTTCTACTGACACCCGCCACGTTACTGTAAAACAACACGAACCCCACAAACAACGGAGATGAACTCAGGTAATCCTACAGTCTATATAGTTCCTGCTCTACTACTGACACCCGCCGCATTACTGTAAAACAACACAAACCCTACAAACAACGGGGATGAACTCAGGTAATCCAACAGTCTATATAGTTTCTGCTCTTCTACGGACACCCGTCGTGTTACTGTAAAACCACACGAACCCTACAAACAACGGGGATGAACTCAGGTAATCCTACAGTCTATATAGTTCCTGCTCTTCTACTGACACCCGCCGCATTACTGTAAAACAACACGAACCCCACAAACAACGGGGATGAACTCATGTAATCCTACAGTCTATATAGTTCCTGCTCTATTACTGACACCCGCCGTGTTACTGTAAAACAACACGAACCCCACAAACAACGGAGATGAACTCAGGTAATCCTACAGTCTATATAGTTCCTGCTCTTCTACTGACACCCGCCGTGTTAATGTAAAACAACACGAACCCCACAAACAACGGGGATAAACTCATGTAATCCTACAGTCTATATAGTTTCTGCTCTTCTACTGACACCCGTCGTGTTACTGTAAAACAACACGAACCCCACAAACAACGGGGATGAACTCATGTAATCTTACAGTCTATATAGTTCCTGCTCTATTACTGACACCCGCCGTGTTACTGTAAAACAACACGAACCCCACAAACAACGGGGATGAACTCAGGTAATCCAACAGTCTATATAGTTCACGCTTTTCTACTGACACCCGCCGTGTTACTGTAAAACAACACGAACCCCACAAACAACGGCGATGAACTCAGGTAATCCTACAGTCTAAATAGTTCCTGTTCTACTACTGACACCCGCCGTGTTACTGTAAAACAACACGAATCCCACAAACAACGGGGATGAACTCAGGTAATCCTACAGTCTATATAGTTCCTGCTCTATTACTGACACCCGCCGTGTTACTGTAAAACAACACGAACCCCACAAACAACGGGGATGAACTCGGGTAATCCAACAGTCTATACAGTTCCTGCTCTTCTACTGACACCCGCCGTGTTACTGTAAAACAACACGAACCCCACAAACAACGGGGATGAACTCAGGTAATCCTACAGTCTATATAGTTCCTGTTCTACTACTGACACCCGCCGTGTTACTGTAAAACAACACGAACCCCACAAACAACGGGGATGAACTCGGGTAATCCAACAGTCTATATAGTTCCTGCTCTACTACTGACACCCGCCGTGTTACTGTAAAACAACACGAACCCTACAAACAACGTGGATGAACTCAGGTAATCCAACAGTCTATATAGTTTCTGTTCTACTACTGACACTCGCCGTGTTACTGTAAAACAACACGAACCCTACAAACAACGGGGATGAACTCAGGTAATCCAACAGTCTATATAGTTTCTGTTCTACTACTGACACCCACCGTGTTACTGTAAAACAACACGAACCCCACAAACAACGGGGATGAACTCAGGTAATCCAACAGTCTATATAGTTTCTGTTCTTCTACTGACACCCGTCGTGTTACTGTAAAACAACACGAACCCCACAAACAACGGGGATGAACTCAGGTAATCCAACAGTCTATATAGTTTCTGTTCTACTACTGACACCCACCGTGTTACTGTAAAACAACACGAACCCCACAAACAACGGGGATGAACTCAGGTAATCCAACAGTCTATATAGTTTTTGCTCTTCTACTGACACCCGCCACGTTACTGTAAAACAACACAAACCCTACAAACAACGGGGATGAACTCAGGTAATCCAACAGTCTATATAGTTTCTGTTCTACTACTGACACCCACCGTGTTACTGTAAAACAACACGAACCCCACAAACAACGGGGATTAACTCAGGTAATCCAACAGTCTATATAGTTTCTGTTCTTCTACGGACACCCGTCGTGTTACTGTAAAACCACACGAACCCTACAAACAACGGGGATGAACTCAGGTAATCCTACAGTCTATATAGTTCCTGCTCTTCTACTGACACCCGCCGCATTACTGTAAAACAACACAAACCCTACAAACAACGGGGATGAACTCATGTAATCCTACAGTCTATATAGTTTCTGCTCTTCTACTGACACCCGTCGTGTTACTGTAAAACAACACGAACCCTACAAACAACGGAGATGAACTCGGGTAATCCGACAGTCTATATAGTTTCTGCTCTTCTACTGACACCCGCCACGTTACTGTAAAACAACACGAACCCCACAAACAACGGGGATGAACTCATGTAATCCTACAGTCTATATAGTTCCTGCTCTATTACTGACACCCGCCACGTTACTGTAAAACAACACGAACCCCACAAACAACGGGGATGAACTCATGTAATCCTACAGTCTATATAGTTCCTGCTCTATTACTGACACCCGCCGTGTTACTGTAAAACAACACGAACCCCACAAACAACGGAGATGAACTCAGGTAATCCTACAGTCTATATAGTTCCTGCTCTTCTACTGACACCCGCCGTGTTAATGTAAAACAACACGAACCCCACAAACAACGGGGATAAACTCATGTAATCCTACAGTCTATATAGTTTCTGCTCTTCTACTGACACCCGTCGTGTTACTGTAAAACAACACGAACCCCACAAACAACGGGGATGAACTCATGTAATCTTACAGTCTATATAGTTCCTGCTCTATTACTGACACCCGCCGTGTTACTGTAAAACAACACGAACCCCACAAACAACGGGGATGAACTCAGGTAATCCAACAGTCTATATAGTTCACGCTTTTCTACTGACACCCGCCGTGTTACTGTAAAACAACACGAACCCCACAAACAACGGCGATGAACTCAGGTAATCCTACAGTCTAAATAGTTCCTGTTCTACTACTGACACCCGCCGTGTTACTGTAAAACAACACGAATCCCACAAACAACGGGGATGAACTCAGGTAATCCTACAGTCTATATAGTTCCTGCTCTATTACTGACACCCGCCGTGTTACTGTAAAACAACACGAACCCCACAAACAACGGGGATGAACTCGGGTAATCCAACAGTCTATACAGTTCCTGCTCTTCTACTGACACCCGCCGTGTTACTGTAAAACAACACGAACCCCACAAACAACGGGGATGAACTCAGGTAATCATACAGTCTATATAGTTCCTGTTCTACTACTGACACCTGTCGTGTTACTGTAAAACAACACGAATCCCACAAACAACGGGGATGAACTCAGGTAATCCTACAGTCTATATAGTTCCTGCTCTATTACTGACACCCGCCACGTTACTGTTAAACAACACGAACCCTACAAACAACGGGGATGAACTCAGGTAATCCAACAGTCTATATAGTTCCTGCTCTATTACTGACACCCGCCGTGTTACTGTAAAACAACACGAACCCCACAAACAACGGGGATGAACTCAGGTAATCCAACAGTCTATATAGTTTTTGCTCTTCTACTGACACCCGCCACGTTACTGTAAAACAACACAAACCCTACAAACAACGGGGATGAACTCAGGTAATCCAACAGTCTATATAGTTTCTGTTCTACTACTGACACCCACCGTGTTACTGTAAAACAACATGAACCCCACAAACAACGGGGATTAACTCAGGTAATCCAACAGTCTATATAGTTTCTGTTCTTCTACTGACACCCGTCGTGTTACTGTAAAACAACACGAACCCCACAAACAACGGGGATGAACTCAGGTAATCCTACAGTCTATATAGTTCCTGTTCTACTACTGACACCCGCCGTGTTACTGTAAAACAACACGAACCCCACAAACAACGGGGATGAACTCGGGTAATCCAACAGTCTATATAGTTCCTGCTCTACTACTGACACCCGCCGTGTTACTGTAAAACAACACGAACCCTACAAACAACGTGGATGAACTCAGGTAATCCAACAGTCTATATAGTTTCTGTTCTACTACTGACACTCGCCGTGTTACTGTAAAACAACACGAACCCTACAAACAACGGGGATGAACTCGGGTAATCCAACAGTCTATATAGTTTCTACTCTTCTACTGACACCCGCCACGTTACTGTAAAACAACACGAACCCCACAAACAACGGAGATGAACTCAGGTAATCCTACAGTCTATATAGTTCCTGCTCTACTACTGACACCCGCCGCATTACTGTAAAACAACACAAACCCTACAAACAACGGGGATGAACTCAGGTAATCCAACAGTCTATATAGTTTCTGCTCTTCTACGGACACCCGTCGTGTTACTGTAAAACCACACGAACCCTACAAACAACGGGGATGAACTCAGGTAATCCTACAGTCTATATAGTTCCTGCTCTTCTACTGACACCCGCCGCATTACTGTAAAACAACACGAACCCCACAAACAACGGGGATGAACTCATGTAATCCTACAGTCTATATAGTTCCTGCTCTATTACTGACACCCGCCGTGTTACTGTAAAACAACACGAACCCCACAAACAACGGAGATGAACTCAGGTAATCCTACAGTCTATATAGTTCCTGCTCTTCTACTGACACCCGCCGTGTTAATGTAAAACAACACGAACCCCACAAACAACGGGGATAAACTCATGTAATCCTACAGTCTATATAGTTTCTGCTCTTCTACTGACACCCGTCGTGTTACTGTAAAACAACACGAACCCCACAAACAACGGGGATGAACTCATGTAATCTTACAGTCTATATAGTTCCTGCTCTATTACTGACACCCGCCGTGTTACTGTAAAACAACACGAACCCCACAAACAACGGGGATGAACTCAGGTAATCCAACAGTCTATATAGTTCACGCTTTTCTACTGACACCCGCCGTGTTACTGTAAAACAACACGAACCCCACAAACAACGGCGATGAACTCAGGTAATCCTACAGTCTAAATAGTTCCTGTTCTACTACTGACACCCGCCGTGTTACTGTAAAACAACACGAATCCCACAAACAACGGGGATGAACTCAGGTAATCCTACAGTCTATATAGTTCCTGCTCTATTACTGACACCCGCCGTGTTACTGTAAAACAACACGAACCCCACAAACAACGGGGATGAACTCGGGTAATCCAACAGTCTATACAGTTCCTGCTCTTCTACTGACACCCGCCGTGTTACTGTAAAACAACACGAACCCCACAAACAACGGGGATGAACTCAGGTAATCCTACAGTCTATATAGTTCCTGTTCTACTACTGACACCTGTCGTGTTACTGTAAAACAACACGAATCCCACAAACAACGGGGATGAACTCAGGTAATCCTACAGTCTATATAGTTCCTGCTCTATTACTGACACCCGCCACGTTACTGTTAAACAACACGAACCCTACAAACAACGGGGATGAACTCAGGTAATCCAACAGTCTATATAGTTCCTGCTCTATTACTGACACCCGCCGTGTTACTGTAAAACAACACGAACCCCACAAACAACGGGGATGAACTCAGGTAATCCAACAGTCTATATAGTTTTTGCTCTTCTACTGACACCCGCCACGTTACTGTAAAACAACACAAACCCTACAAACAACGGGGATGAACTCATGTAATCCAACAGTCTATATAGTTTCTGTTCTACTACTGACACCCACCGTGTTACTGTAAAACAACATGAACCCCACAAACAACGGGGATTAACTCAGGTAATCCAACAGTCTATATAGTTTCTGTTCTTCTACTGACACCCGTCGTGTTACTGTAAAACAACACGAACCCCACAAACAACGGGGATGAACTCAGGTAATCCTACAGTCTATATAGTTCCTGTTCTACTACTGACACCCGCCGTGTTACTGTAAAACAACACGAACCCCACAAACAACGGGGATGAACTCGGGTAATCCAACAGTCTATATAGTTCCTGCTCTACTACTGACACCCGCCGTGTTACTGTAAAACAACACGAACCCTACAAACAACGTGGATGAACTCAGGTAATCCAACAGTCTATATAGTTTCTGTTCTACTACTGACACTCGCCGTGTTACTGTAAAACAACACGAACCCTACAAACAACGGGGATGAACTCGGGTAATCCAACAGTCTATATAGTTTCTACTCTTCTACTGACACCCGCCACGTTACTGTAAAACAACACGAACCCCACAAACAACGGAGATGAACTCAGGTAATCCTACAGTCTATATAGTTCCTGCTCTACTACTGACACCCGCCGCATTACTGTAAAACAACACAAACCCTACAAACAACGGGGATGAACTCAGGTAATCCAACAGTCTATATAGTTTCTGCTCTTCTACGGACACCCGTCGTGTTACTGTAAAACCACACGAACCCTACAAACAACGGGGATGAACTCAGGTAATCCTACAGTCTATATAGTTCCTGCTCTTCTACTGACACCCGCCGCATTACTGTAAAACAACACAAACACTACAAACAACGGGGATGAACTCATGTAATCCTACAGTCTATATAGTTTCTGCTCTTCTACTGACACCCGTCGTGTTACTGTAAAACAACACGAACCCTACAAACAACGGGGATGAACTCGGGTAATCCGACAGTCTATATAGTTTCTGCTCTTCTACTGACACCCGCCACGTTACTGTAAAACAACACGAACCCCACAAACAACGGGGATGAACTCATGTAATCCTACAGTCTATATAGTTCCTGCTCTATTACTGACACCCGCCACGTTACTGTAAAACAACACGAACCCCACAAACAACGGGGATGAACTCATGTAATCCTACAGTCTATATAGTTCCTGCTCTATTACTGACACCCGCCGTGTTAATGTAAAACAACACGAACCCCACAAACAACGGGGATGAACTCATGTAATCCTACAGTCTATATAGTTTCTGCTCTTCTACTGACACCCGTCGTGTTACTGTAAAACAACACGAACCCCACAAACAACGGGGATGAACTCATGTAATCCTACAGTCTATATAGTTCCTGCTCTATTACTGACACCCGCCGTGTTACTGTAAAACAACACGAACCCCACAAACAACGGGGATGAACTCAGGTAATCCAACAGTCTATACAGTTCCTGCTCTTCTACTGACACCCGCCGTGTTACTGTAAAACAACACGAACCCCACAAACAACGGGGATGAACTCAGGTAATCCTACAGTCTATATAGTTCCTGTTCTACTACTGACACCTGTCGTGTTACTGTAAAACAACACGAATCCCACAAACAACGGGGATGAACTCAGGTAATCCTACAGTCTATATAGTTCCTGCTCTATTACTGACACCCGCCACGTTACTGTTAAACAACACGAACCCCACAAACAACGGAG
The DNA here is from genome assembly GCA_963680875.1 of Bathymodiolus brooksi. Taxonomy (NCBI): domain Eukaryota; kingdom Metazoa; phylum Mollusca; class Bivalvia; order Mytilida; family Modiolidae; genus Bathymodiolus; species Bathymodiolus brooksi. Next base: position 148,839,042 of record OY804575.1, read on the forward strand.
ATGAACTCAGGTAATCCTACAGTCTATATAGTTCCTGCTCTACTACTGACACCCGCCGCATTACTGTAAAACAACACAAACCCTACAAACAACGGGGATGAACTCAGGTAATCCAACAGTCTATATAGTTTCTGCTCTTCTACGGACACCCGTCGTGTTACTGTAAAACCACACGAACCCTACAAACAACGGGGATGAACTCAGGTAATCCTACAGTCTATATAGTTCCTGCTCTTCTACTGACACCCGCCGCATTACTGTAAAACAACACAAACCCTACAAACAACGGGGATGAACTCATGTAATCCTACAGTCTATATAGTTTCTGCTCTTCTACTGACACCCGTCGTGTTACTGTAAAACAACACGAACCCTACAAACAACGGGGATGAACTCGGGTAATCCGACAGTCTATATAGTTTCTGCTCTTCTACTGACACCCGCCACGTTACTGTAAAACAACACGAACCCCACAAACAACGGGGATGAACTCATGTAATCCTACAGTCTATATAGTTCCTGCTCTATTACTGACACCCGCCACGTTACTGTAAAACAACACGAACCCCACAAACAACGGGGATGAACTCATGTAATCCTACAGTCTATATAGTTCCTGCTCTATTACTGACACCCGCCGTGTTAATGTAAAACAACACGAACCCCACAAACAACGGGGATGAACTCATGTAATCCTACAGTCTATATAGTTTCTGCTCTTCTACTGACACCCGTCGTGTTACTGTAAAACAACACGAACCCCACAAACAACGGGGATGAACTCATGTAATCCTACAGTCTATATAGTTCCTGCTCTATTACTGACACCCGCCGTGTTACTGTAAAACAACACGAACCCCACAAACAACGGGGATGAACTCAGGTAATCCAACAGTCTATATAGTTCACGCTCTTCTACTGACACCCGCCGTGTTACTGTAAAACAACACGAACCCCACAAACAACGGCGATGAACTCAGGTAATCCTACAGTCTAAATAGTTCCTGTTCTACTACTGACACCCGCCGTGTTACTGTAAAACAACACGAATCCCACAAACAACGGGGATGAACTCAGGTAATCCTACAGTCTATATAGTTCCTGCTCTATTACTGACACCCGCCGTGTTACTGTAAAACAACACGAACCCCACAAACAACGGGGATGAACTCGGGTAATCCAACAGTCTATACAGTTCCTGCTCTTCTACTGACACCCGCCGTGTTACTGTAAAACAACACGAACCCCACAAACAACGGGGATGAACTCAGGTAATCCTACAGTCTATATAGTTCCTGTTCTACTACTGACACCTGTCGTGTTACTGTAAAACAACACGAATCCCACAAACAACGGGGATGAACTCAGGTAATCCTACAGTCTATATAGTTCCTGCTCTATTACTGACACCCGCCACGTTACTGTTAAACAACACGAACCCTACAAACAACGGGGATGAACTCAGGTAATCCAACAGTCTATATAGTTCCTGCTCTATTACTGACACCCGCCGTGTTACTGTAAAACAACACGAACCCCACAAACAACGGGGATGAACTCAGGTAATCCAACAGTCTATATAGTTTTTGCTCTTCTACTGACACCCGCCACGTTACTGTAAAATAACACAAACCCTACAAACAACGGGGATGAACTCAGGTAATCCAACAGTCTATATAGTTTCTGTTCTACTACTGACACCCATCTTGTTACTGTAAAACAACATGAACCCCACAAACAACGGGGATTAACTCAGGTAATCCAACAGTCTATATAGTTTCTGTTCTTCTACTGACACCCGTCGTGTTACTGTAAAACAACACGAACCCCACAAACAACGGGGATGAACTCAGGTAATCCAACAGTCTATATAGTTTCTGTTCTACTACTGACACCCACCGTGTTACTGTAAAACAACACGAACCCCACAAACAACGGGGATGAACTCAGGTAATCCAACAGTCTATATAGTTTCTGCTCTTCTACTGACACCCGCCACGTTACTGTAAAACAACACGAACCCTACAAACAACGGGGATGAACTCAGGTAATCCAACAGTCTATATAGTTCCTGCTCTACTACTGACACCCGTCGTGTTACTGTAAAACAACACGAACCCTACAAACAACGGGGATGAACTCAGGTAATCCAACAGTCTATATAATCCCTGCTCTACTACTGACACCCGCATTGTTACTGTAAAACAACACGAACCCCACAAATAACGTGGATAAACTCATGTAATCCTACAGTCTATATAGTTCCTGTTCTACTACTGACACTCGCCGTGTTACTGTAAAACAACACGAACCCTACAAACAACGGGGATGAACTCAGGTAATCCAACAGTCTATATAGTTCCTGCTCTACTACTGACACCCGCCGTGTTACTGTAAAACAACACGAACCCTACAAACAACGTGGATGAACTCAGGTAATCCTACAGTCTATATAGTTCCTGTTCTACTACTGACACCCGCCGTGTTACTGTAAAACAACACGAACCCCACAAACAACGGGGATGAACTCAGGTAATCCAACAGTCTATATAGTTTCTGTTCTACTACTGACACTCGCCGTGTTACTGTAAAACAACACGAACCCTACAAACAACGTGGATGAACTCGGGTAATCCAACAGTCTATATAGTTTCTACTCTTCTACTGACACCCGCCACGTTACTGTAAAACAACACGAACCCCACAAACAACGGAGATGAACTCAGGTAATCCTACAGCCTATATAGTTCCTGCTCTACTACTGACACCCGCCGCATTACTGTAAAACAACACAAACCCTACAAACAACGGGGATGAACTCAGGTAATCCAACAGTCTATATAGTTTCTGCTCTTCTACGGACACCCGTCGTGTTACTGTAAAACCACACGAACCCTACAAACAACGGGGATGAACTCAGGTAATCCTCCAGTCTATATAGTTCCTGCTCTTCTACTGACACCCGCCGCATTACTGTAAAACAACACAAACCCTACAAACAACAGGGATGAACTCATGTAATCCTACAGTCTATATAGTTTCTGCTCTTCCACTGACACCCATCGTGTTACTGTAAAACAACACGAACCCTACAAACAACGGGGATGAACTCGGGTAATCCGACAGTCTATATAGTTTCTGCTCTTCTACTGACACCCGCCACGTTAATGTAAAACAACACGAACCCAACAAACAACGGGGATACACTCGGGTAATCCTACAGTCTATATAGTTCCTGCTCTATTACTGACACCCGCCACGTTACTGTAAAACAACACGAACCCCACAAACAACGGGGATGAACTCATGTAATCCTACAGTCTATATAGTTCCTGCTCTATTACTGACACCCGCCGTGTTACTGTAAAACAACACGAACCCCACAAACAACGGAGATGAACTCAGGTAATCCTACAGTCTATATAGTTCCTGCTCTTCTACTGACACTCGCCGTGTTAATGTAAAACAACACGAACCCCACAAACAACGGTGATGAACTCAGGTAATCCTACAGTCTATATAGTTTCTGCTCTTCTACTGACACCCGCCGTGTTACTGTAAAACAACACGAACCCCACAAACAACGGGGATGAACTCATGTAATCCTACAGTCTATATAATTCCTGCTCTATTACTGACACCCGCCGTGTTACTGTAAAACAACACGAACCCCACAAACAACGGGGATGAACTCAGGTAATCCAACAGTCTATATAGTTCATGCTCTTCTACTGACACCCGCCGTGTTACTGTAAAACAACACGAACCCCACAAACAACGGGGATGAACTCAGGTAATCCTACAGTCTAAATAGTTCCTGTTCTACTACTGACACCCGCCGTGTTACTGTAAAACAACACGAATCCCACAAACAACGGGGATGAACTCAGGTAATCCAACAGTCTATATAGTTTCTGTTCTACTACTGACACCCACCGTGTTACTGTAAAACAACACGAACCCTACAAACAACGGGGATGAACTCAGGTAATCCTACAGTCTATATAGTTCCTGCTCTATTACTGACACCCGCCGTGTTACTGTAAAACAACACGAACCCCACAAACAACGGGGATGAACTCGGGTAATCCAACAGTCTATACAGTTCCTGCTCTTCTACTGACACCCGCCGTGTTACTGTAAAACAACACGAACCCCACAAACAACGGGGATGAACTCAGGTAATCCTACAGTCTATATAGTTCCTGTTCTACTACTGACACCTGTCGTGTTACTGTAAAACAACACGAATCCCACAAACAACGGGGATGAACTCAGGTAATCCTACAGTCTATATAGTTCCTGCTCTATTACTGACACCCGCCACGTTACTGTTAAACAACACGAACCCTACAACCAACGGGGATGAACTCAGATAATCCTACAGTCTATATAGTTTCTGCTCTACTACTGACACCCGCAACGTTACTGTAAAACAACACGAATCCCACAAACAAAGAGGATGAACTCGGGTAATCCTTCAGTCTATATAGTTCCTGCTCTATTACTGACACCCGCCGTGTTACTGTAAAACAACACGAACCCTACAAACAACGGGGATGAACTCATGTAATCCTACAGTCTATATAGTTTCTGCTCTACTACTGACACCCACCGTGTTACTGTAAAACAACACGAATCCCACAAACAACGAGGATGAACTCAGGTAATCCTACAGTCTATATAGTTCTTGTTCTACTACTGACACCCGCCGTGTTACTGTAAAACAACACGAATCCCACAAACAACGGGGATGAACTCAGGTAATCCAACAGTCTATATAGTTCCTGCTCTTCTACTGACACCCGCCGCATTACTGTAAAACAACACAAACCCTACAAACAACGGGGATGAACTCAGGTAATCCTACAGTCTATATAGTTCCTGTTCTACTACTGACACCCGCCGTGTTACTGTAAAACAACACGAACCCCACAAACAACGGGGATGAACTCGGGTAATCCAACAGTCTATATAGTTCCTGCTCTACTACTGACACCCGCCGTGTTACTGTAAAACAACACGAACCCTACAAACAACGTGGATGAACTCAGGTAATCCATCAGTCTATATAGTTTCTGTTCTACTACTGACACTCGCCGTGTTACTGTAAAACAACACGAACCCTACAAACAACGGGTATGAACTCGGGTAATCCAACAGTCTATATAGTTTCTACTCTTCTACTGACACCCACCACGTTACTGTAAAACAACACGAACCCCACAAACAACGGAGATGAACTCAGGTAATCCTACAGTCTATATAGTTCCTGCTCTACTACTGACACCCGCCGCATTACTGTAAAACAACACAAACCCTACAAACAACGGGGATGAATTCAGGTAATCCAACAGTCTATATAGTTTCTGCTCTTCTACTGACACCCGTCGTGTTACTGTAAAACCACACGAACCCTACAAACAACGGGGATGAACTCAGGTAATCCTACAGTCTATATAGTTCCTGCTCTTCTACTGACACCCGCCGCATTACTGTAAAACAACACAAACCCTACAAACAACGGGGATGAACTCATGTAATCCTACAGTCTATATAGTTTCTGCTCTTCTACTGACACCCGTCGTGTTACTGTAAAACAACACAAACCCTACAAACAACGGGGATGAACTCGGGTAATCCGACAGTCTATATAGTTTCTGCTCTTCTACTGACACCCGCCACGTTACTGTAAAACAACACGAACCCCACAAACAACGGGGATGAACTCATGTAATCCTACAGTCTATATAGTTCCTGCTCTATTACTGACACCCGCCACGTTACTGTAAAACAACACGAACCCCACAAACAACGGGGATGAACTCATGTAATCCTACAGTCTATATAGTTCCTGCTCTATTACTGACACCCGCCGTGTTACTGTAAAACAACACGAACCCCACAAACAACGGAGATGAACTCAGGTAATCCTACAGTCTATATAGTTCACGCTCTTCTACTGACACCCGCCGTGTTACTGTAAAACAACACGAACCCCACAAACAACGGCGATGAACTCAGGTAATCCTACAGTCTAAATAGTTCCTGTTCTACTACTGACACCCGCCGTGTTACTGTAAAATAACACGAATCCCACAAAGAACGGGGATGAACTCAGGTAATCCTACAGTCTATATAGTTCCTGCTCTATTACTGACACCCGCCGTGTTACTGTAAAACAACACGAACCCCACAAACAACGGGGATGAACTCGGGTAATCCAACAGTCTATACAGTTCCTGCTCTTCTACTGACACCCGCCGTGTTACTGTAAAACAACACGAACCCCACAAACAACGGGGATGAACTCAGGTAATCCTACAGTCTATATAGTTCCTGTTCTACTACTGACACCTGTCGTGTTACTGTAAAACAACACGAATCCCACAAACAACGGGGATGAACTCAGGTAATCCTACAGTCTATATAGTTCCTGCTCTATTACTGACACCCGCCACGTTACTGTTAAACAACACGAACCCTACAACCAACGGGGATGAACTCAGATAATCCTACAGTCTATATAGTTTCTGCTCTACTACTGACACCCGCCACGTTACTGTAAAACAACACGAATCCCACAAACAACGAGGATGAACTCAGGTAATCCTACAGTCTATATAGTTCTTGTTCTACTACTGACACCCGCCGTGTTACTGTAAAACAACACGAATCCCACAAACAACGGGGATGAACTCAGGTAATCCAACAGTCTATATAGTTCCTGCTCTTCTACTGACACCCGCCGCATTACTGTAAAACAACACAAACCCTACAAACAACGGGGATGAACTCATGTAATCCTACAGTCTATATAGTTTCTGCTCTTCTACTGACACCCGCCACGTTACTGTAAAACAACACGAACCCCACAAACAATGGGGATGAACTCAGGTAATCCAACAGTCTATATAGTTCCTGCTCTACTACTGACATCTGTCGTGTTACTGTAAAACAACACGAACCCTACAAACAACGGGGATGAACTCGGGTAATCCTACAGTCTATATAGTTTCTGCTCTACTACTGACACCCACCGTGTTACTGTAAAACAACACGAACCCCACAAACAACGGAGATGAACTCAGGTAATCCTACAGTCTATATAGTTCCTGCTCTTCTACTGACACCCGCCGTGTTAATGTAAAACAACACGAACCCCACAAACAACGGGGATGAACTCATGTAATCCTACAGTCTATATAGTTTCTGCTCTTCTACTGACACCCGTCGTGTTACTGTAAAACAACACGAACCCCACAAACAACGGGGATGAACTCAGGTAATCCAACAGTCTATATAGTTCACGCTCTTCTACTGACACCCGCCGTGTTACTGTAAAACAACACGAACCCCACAAACAACGGCGATGAACTCGGGTAATCCTACAGTCTAAATAGTTCCTGTTCTACTACTGACACCCGCCGTGTTACTGTAAAACAACACGAATCCCACAAACAACGGGGATGAACTCAGGTAATCCTACAGTCTAAATAGTTCCTGCTCTATTACTGACACCCGCCGTGTTACTGTAAAACAACACGAACCCCACAAACAACGGGGATGAACTCGGGTAATCCAACAGTCTATACAGTTCCTGCTCTTCTACTGACACCCGCCGTGTTACTGTAAAACAACACGAACCCCACAAACAACGGGGATGAACTCAGGTAATCCTACAGTCTATATAGTTCCTGTTCTACTACTGACACCTGTCGTGTTACTGTAAAACAACACGAATCCCACAAACAACGGGGATGAACTCAGGTAATCCTACAGTCTATATAGTTCCTGCTCTATTACTGACACCCGCCACGTTACTGTAAAACAACACGAACCCTACAAACAACGGGGATGAACTCAGGTAATCCAACAGTCTATATAGTTCCTGCTCTATTACTGACACCCGCCGTGTTACTGTAAAACAACACGAACCCCACAAACAACGGGGATGAACTCAGGTAATCCTACAGTCTATATAGTTCCTGTTCTACTACTGACACCCGCCGTGATACTGTAAAACAACACGAATCCCACAAACAACGGGGATGAACTCAGGTAATCCAACAGTCTATATAGTTCCTGCTCTACTACTGACACCCGCCACGTTACTGTTAAACAACACGAACCCTACAAACAACGGGGATGAACTCGGGTAATCCTACAGTCTATATAGATTCTGCTCTACCACTGACACCCGCCACGTTACTGTAAAACAACATGAATCCCACAAACAACGGGGATGAACTCAGGTAATCCTACAGTCTATATAGTTCCTGCTCTATTACTGACACCCGCCACGTTACTGTTAAACAACACGAACCCTACAAACAACGGGGATGAACTCAGGTAATCCAACAGTCTATATAGTTCCTGCTCTATTACTGACACCCGCCGTGTTACTGTAAAACAACACGAACCCCACAAACAACGGGGATGAACTCAGGTAATCCAACAGTCTATATAGTTTCTGCTCTACTACTGACACCCGCCACGTTACTGTAAAACAACACGAATCCCACAAACAAAGAGGATGAACTCGGGTAATCCTTCAGTCTATATAGTTCCTGCTCTATTACTGACACCCGCCGTGTTACTGTAAAACAACACGAACCCTACAAACAACGGGGATGAACTCATGTAATCCTACAGTCTATATAGTTTCTGCTCTACTACTGACACCCACCGTGTTACTGTAAAACAACACGAATCCCACAAACAACGAGGATGAACTCAGGTAATCCTACAGTCTATATAGTTCTTGTTCTACTACTGACACCCGCCGTGTTACTGTAAAACAACACGAATCCCACAAACAACGGGGATGAACTCAGGTAATCCAACAGTCTATATAGTTCCTGCTCTTCTACTGACACCCGCCGCATTACTGTAAAACAACACAAACCCTACAAACAACGGGGATGAACTCATGTAATCCTACAGTCTATATAGTTTCTGCTCTTCTACTGACACCCGCCACGTTACTGTAAAACAACACGAACCCCACAAACAATGGGGATGGACTCAGGTAATCCAACAGTCTATATAGTTCCTGCTCTACTACTGACATCTGTCGTGTTACTGTAAAACAACACGAACCCTACAAACAACGGGGATGAACTCGGGTAATCCTACAGTCTATATAGTTCCTGCTCTACTACTGACACCCGCCGTGTTACTGTAAAACAACACGAACCCCACAAACAACGGGGATGAACTCGGGTAATCCTACAGTCTATATAGTTCCTGCTATTCTACTGACACCCGCCGTGTTACTGTTAAACAACACGAACCCCACAAACAACGGGGATGAACTCAGGTAATCCAACAGTCTATATAGTTCCTGCTCTACTACTGACACCCGCCGTGTTACTGTAAAACAACACGAACTCCACAAACAACGGGGATGAACTCGGGTAATCCAACAGTCTATACAGTTCCTGCTCTTCTACTGACACCCGCCGTGTTACTGTAAAACAACACGAACCCCACAAACAACGGGGATGAACTCAGGTAATCCTACAGTCTATATAGTTCCTGTTCAACTACTGACACCTGTCGTGTTACTGTAAAACAACACGAATCCCACAAACAACGGGGATGAACTCAGGTAATCCTACAGTCTATATAGTTCCTGCTTTATTACTGACACCCGCCACGTTACTGTTAAACAACACGAACCCTACAAACAACGGGGATGAACTCAGGTAATCCAACAGTCTATATAGTTCCTGCTCTATTACTGATACCCGCCGTGTTACTGTAAAACAACACGAACCCCACAAACAACGGGGATGAACTCAGGTAATCCTACAGTCTATATAGTTCCTGTTCTACTACTGACACCCGCCGTGTTACTGTAAAACAACACGAATCCCACAAACAACGGGGATGAACTCAGGTAATCCTACAGTCTATATAGTTCCTGCTCTATTACTGACACCCGCCACGTTACTGTTAAACAACACGAACCCTACAAACAACGGGGATGAACCCAGGTAATCCAACAGTCTATATAGTTCCTGCTCTATTACTGATACCCGCCGTGTTACTGTAAAACAAAACGAACCCCACAAACAACGGGGATGAACTCAGGTAATCCTACAGTCTATATAGTTCCTGTTCTACTACTGACACCCGCCGTGTTACTGTAAAACAACACGAATCCCACAAACAACGGGGATGAACTCAGGTAATCCAACAGTCTATATAGTTCCTGCTCTACTACTGACACCCGCCACGTTACTGTTAAACAACACGAACCCTACAAACAACGTGATGAACTCGGGTAATCCTACAGTCTATATAGTTTCTGCTCTACCACTGACACCCGCCACGTTACTGTAAAACAACACGAATCCCACAAACAACGGGGATGAACTCGGGTAATCCTACAGTCTATATAGTTCCTGCTCTATTACTGACACCCGCCACGTTACTGTTAAACAACACGAACCCTACAAACAACGGGGATGAACTCAGGTAATCCAACAGTCTATATAGTTCCTGCTCTATTACTGACACCCGCCGTGTTACTGTAAAACAACACGAACCCCACAAACAGCGGGGATGAACTCAGGTAATCCAACAGTCTATATATTTTCTGTTCTACTACTGACACCCGCCACGCTACTGTAAAACAGCATGAATCCCACAAACAAAGAGGATGAACTCGGGTAATCCTTCAGTCTATATAGTTCCTGCTCTACTACTGACACCCGCCGTGTTACTGTAAAACAACACGAACCCTACAAACAACGGGGATGAACTCATGTAATCCTACAGTCTATATAGTTTCTGCTCTACTACTGACACCCACCGTGTTACTGTAAAACAACACGAATCCCACAAACAACGAGGATGAACTCGGGTAATCCTACAGTCTATATAGTTCTTGTTCTACTACTGACACCCGCCGTGTTACTGTAAAACAACACGAATCCCACAAACAACGGGGATGAACTCAGGTAATCCAACAGTCTATATAGTTCCTGCTCTTCTACTGACACCCGCCGCATTACTGTAAAACAACACAAACCCTACAAACAACGGGGATGAACTCATGTAATCCTACAGTCTATATAGTTTCTGCTCTTCTACTGACACCCGCCACGTTACTGTAAAACAACACGAACCCCACAAACAATGGGGATGAACTCAGGTAATCCAACAGTCTATATAGTTCCTGCTCTACTACTGACACCTGTCGTGTTACTGTAAAACAACACGAACCCTACAAACAACGGGGATGAACTCGGGTAATCCTACAGTCTATATAGTTTCTGCTCTACTACTGACACCCGCCGTGTTACTGTAAAACAACACGAACCCCACAAACAACGGGGATGAACTCATGTAATCCTACAGTCTATATAGTTCCTGCTCTTCTACTGACACCCGCCGTGTTACTGTAAAACAACACGAACCCCACAAACAACGGGGATGAACTCGGGTAATCCAACAGTCTATACAGTTCCTGCTCTTCTACTGACACCCGCCGTGTTACTGTAAAACAACACGAACCCCACAAACAACGGGGATGAACTCAGGTAATCCTACAGTCTATATAGTTCCTGTTCAACTACTGACACCTGTCGTGTTACTGTAAAACAACACGAATCCCACAAACAACGGGGATGAACTCAGGTAATCCTACAGTCTATATAGTTCCTGCTTTATTACTGACACCCGCCACGTTACTGTTAAACAACACGAACCCTACAAACAACGGGGATGAACTCAGGTAATCCAACAGTCTATATAGTTCCTGCTCTATTACTGATACCCGCCGTGTTACTGTAAAACAACACGAACCCCACAAACAACGGGGATGAACTCAGGTAATCCTACAGTCTATATAGTTCCTGTTCTACTACTGACACCCGCCGTGTTACTGTAAAACAACACGAATCCCACAAACAACGGGGATGAACTCAGGTAATCCTACAGTCTATATAGTTCCTGCTCTATTACTGACACCCGCCACGTTACTGTTAAACAACACGAACCCTACAAACAACGGGGATGAACCCAGGTAATCCAACAGTCTATATAGTTCCTGCTCTATTACTGATACCCGCCGTGTTACTGTAAAACAACACGAACCCCACAAACAACGGGGATGAACTCAGGTAATCCTACAGTCTATATAGTTCCTGTTCTACTACTGACACCCGCCGTGTTACTGTAAAACAACACGAATCCCACAAACAACGGGGATGAACTCAGGTAATCCAACAGTCTATATAGTTCCTGCTCTACTACTGACACCCGCCACGTTACTGTTAAACAACACGAACCCTACAAACAACGTGATGAACTCGGGTAATCCTACAGTCTATATAGTTTCTGCTCTACCACTGACACCCGCCACGTTACTGTAAAACAACACGAATCCCACAAACAACGGGGATGAACTCAGGTAATCCTACAGTCTATATAGTTCCTGCTCTATTACTGACACCCGCCACGTTACTGTTAAACAACACGAACCCTACAAACAACGGGGATGAACTCAGGTAATCCAATAGTCTATATAGTTCCTGCTCTATTACTAACACCCGCCGTGTTACTGTAAAACAACACGAACCCCACAAACAGCGGGGATGAACTCAGGTAATCCAACAGTCTATATATTTTCTGTTCTACTACTGACACCCGCCACGCTACTGTAAAACAGCACGAATCCCACAAACAAAGAGGATGAACTCGGGTAATCCTTCAGTCTATATAGTTCCTGCTCTACTACTGACACCCGCCGTGTTACTGTAAAACAACACGAACCCTACAAACAACGGGGATGAACTCATGTAATCCTACAGTCTATATAGTTTCTGCTCTACTACTGACACCCACCGTGTTACTGTAAAACAACACGAATCCCACAAACAACGAGGATGAACTCAGGTAATCCTACAGTCTATATAGTTCTTGTTCTACTACTGACACCCGCCGTGTTACTGTAAAACAACACGAATCCCACAAACAACGGGGATGAACTCAGGTAATCCAACAGTCTATATAGTTCCTGCTCTTCTACTGACACCCGCCGCATTACTGTAAAACAACACAAACCCTACAAACAACGGGGATGAACTCATGTAATCCTACAGTCTATATAGTTTCTGCTCTTCTACTGACACCCGCCACGTTACTGTAAAACAACACGAACCCCACAAACAATGGGGATGAACTCAGGTAATCCAACAGTCTATATAGTTCCTGCTCTACTACTGACACCTGTCGTGTTACTGTAAAACAACACGAACCCTACAAACAACGGGGATGAACTCGGGTAATCCTACAGTCTATATAGTTTCTGCTCTACTACTGACACCCGCCGTGTTACTGTAAAACAACACGAACCCCACAAACAACGGGGATGAACTCATGTAATCCTACAGTCTATATAGTTCCTGCTCTTCTACTGACACCCGCCGTGTTACTGTAAAACAACACGAACCCCACAAACAACGGGGATGAACTCAGGTAATCCAACAGTCTATATAGTTCCTGCTCTACTACTGACACCCGCCGTGTTACTGTAAAACAACACGAACCCCACAAACAACTGGGATGAACTCGGGTAATCCAACAGTCTATACAGTTCCTGCTCTTCTACTGACACCCGCCGTGTTACTGTAAAACAACACGAGTCCCACAAACAACGGGGATGAACTCAGGTAATCCTACAGTCTATATAGTTCCTGTTCTACTACTGACACCTGTCGTGTTACTGTAAAACAACACGAATCCCACAAACAACGGGGATGAACTCAGGTAATCCTACAGTCTATATAGTTCCTGTTCTACTACTGACACCCGCCGTGTTACTGTAAAACAACACGAACCGTACAAAAAACGGAGATGAACTCGGGTAATCCAACAGTCTATATAGTTTCTGCTCTTCTACTGACACCCGCCACGTTACTGTAAAACAACACGAACCCCACAAACAACGGCGATGAACTCGGGTAATCCTACAGTCTATATAGTTCCTGCTCTACTACTAACACCCGCCGTGTTACTGTAAAACAACACGAATCCCACAAACAACGGGGATGAACTCAGGTAATCCTACAGTCTATATAGTTCCTGCTCTATTACTGACACCCGCCGTGTTACTGTAAAACAACACGAACCCCACAAACAACGGGGATGAACTCAGGTAATCCAACAGTCTATACAGTTCCTGCTCTTCTACTGACACCCACCGTGTTACTATAAAACAACACGAACCCCACAAACAACGGGGATGAACTCAGGTAATCCTACAGTCTATATAGTTCCTGTTCTACTACTGACACCCGCCGTGTTACTGTAATACAACACGAATCCCACAAACAACGGGGATGAACTCGGGTAATCCAACAGTCTATATAGTTCCTGCTCTACTACTGACACCTGTCGTGTTACTGTAAAACAACACGAACCCTACAAACAACGGGGATGAACTCGGGTAATCCTACAGTCTATATAGTTTCTGCTCTACTACTGACACCCGCCGTGTTACTGTAAAACAACACGAACCCCACAAACAACGGGGATGAACTCGGGTAATCCAACAGTCTATATAGTTCCTGCTCTTCTACTGACACCCGCTGTGTTACTGTAAAACAACACGAACCCCACAAACAACGGGGATGAACTCAGGTAATCCAACAGTCTATATAGTTCCTGCTCTACTACTGACACCCGCCGTGTTACTGTAACTCAACACGAACCCCACAAACAACGGGGATGAACTCGGGTAATCCAACAGTCTATACAGTTCCTGCTCTTCTACTGACACCCGCCGTGTTACTGTAAAACAACACGAACCCCACAAACAACGGGGATGAACTCAGGTAATCCTACAGTCTATATAGTTCCTGTTCTACTACTGACACCTGTCGTGTTACTGTAAAACAACACGAATCCCACAAACAACGGGGATGAACTCAGGTAATCCTACAGTCTATATAGTTCCTGTTCTACTACTGACACCCGCCGTGTTACTGTAAAACAACACGAACCGTACAAACAACGGAGATGAACTCGGGTAATCCAACAGTCTATATAGTTTCTGCTCTTCTACTGACACCCGCCACGTTACTGTAAAACAACACGAACCCCACAAACAACGGCGATGAACTCGGGTAATCCTACAGTCTATATAGTTCCTGCTCTACTACTAACACCCGCCGTGTTACTGTAAAACAACACGAATCCTACAAACAACGGGGATGAAATCAGGTAATCCTACAGTCTATATAGTTCCTGCTCTATTACTGACACCCGCCGTGTTACTGTAAAACAACACGAACCCCACAAACAACGGGGATGAACTCAGGTAATCCAACAGTCTATACAGTTCCTGCTCTTCTACTTACACCCACCGTGTTACTATAAAACAACACGAATCCCACAAACAACGGGGATGAACTCAGGTAATCCTACAGTCTATATAGTTCCTGTTCTACTACTGACACCCGCGTGTTACTGTAAAACAACACGAATCCCACAAACAACGGGGATGAACTCGGGTAATCCTACAGTCTATATAGTTCCTGCTCTATTACTGACACCCGCCACGTTACTGTTAAACAACACGAACCCTACAAACAACGGGGATGAACTCAGGTAATCCAACAGTCTATATAGTTCCTGCTC
The DNA here is from genome assembly GCA_963680875.1 of Bathymodiolus brooksi. NCBI lineage: Eukaryota > Metazoa > Mollusca > Bivalvia > Mytilida > Modiolidae > Bathymodiolus > Bathymodiolus brooksi. The sequence goes on from OY804575.1 coordinate 148,854,696, forward strand.
TATTACTGACACCCGCCGTGTTTCTGTAAAACAACACGAACCCCACAAACAACGGGGATGAACTCAGGTAATCCTACAGTCTATATAGTTCCTATTCTACTACTGACACCCGCCGTGTTACTGTAAAACAACACGAATCCCACAAACAACGGGGATGAACTCAGGTAATCCAACAGTCTATATAGTTCCTGCTCTACTACTGACACCCGCCACGTTACTGTTAAACAACACGAACCCTACAAACAACGGGGATGAACTCAGGTAATCCTACAGTCTATATAGTTTCTGCTCTACCACTGACACCCGCCACGTTACTGTAAAACAACAGGAATCCCACAAACAACGGGGATGAACTCGGGTAATCCTACAGTCTATATAGTTTCTGCTCTACCACTGACACCCGCCACGTTACTGTAAAACAACACGAATCCCACAAACAACGGGGATGAACTCAGGTAATCCTACAGTCTATATAGTTCCTGCTCTATTACTGACACCCGCCACGTTACTGTTAAACAACACGAACCCTACAAACAACGGGGATGAACTCAGGTAATCCAACAGTCTATATAGTTCCTGCTCTATTACTGACACCCGCCGTGTTACTGTAAAACAACACGAACCCCACAAACAACGGGGATGAACTCAGGTAATCCAACAGTCTATACAGTTCCTGCTCTTCTACTGACACCCACCGTGTTACTATAAAACAACACGAACCCCACAAACAACGGGGATGAACTCAGGTAATCCTACAGTCTATATAGTTCCTGTTCTACTACTGACACCCGCGTGTTACTGTAAAACAACACGAATCCCACAAACAACGGGGATGAACTCAGGTAATCCTACAGTCTATATAGTTCCTGCTCTATTACTGACACCCGCCACGTTACTGTTAAACAACACGAACCCTACAAACAACGGGGATGAACTCAGGTAATCCAACAGTCTATATAGTTCCTGCTCTACTACTGACACCCGTCACGTTACTGTTAAACAACACGAACCCTACAAACAACGGGGATGAACTCAGGTAATCCTACAGTCTATATAGTTTCTGCTCTACCACTGACACCCGCCACGTTACTGTAAATCAACAGGAATCCCACAAACAACGGGGATGAACTCGGGTAATCCTACAGTCTATATAGTTTCTGCTTTACCACTGACACCCGCCACGTTACTGTAAAACAACACGAATCCCACAAACAACGGGGATGAACTCAGGTAATCCTACAGTCTATATAGTTCCTGCTCTATTACTGACACCCGCCACGTTACTGTTAAACAACACGAACCCTACAAACAACGGGGATGAACTCAGGTAATCCAACAGTCTATATAGTTCCTGCTCTATTACTGACACCCGCCGTGTTACTGTAAAACAACACGAACCCCACAAACAACGGGGATGAACTCAGGGAATCCAACAGTCTATACAGTTCCTGCTCTTCTACTGACACCCACCGTGTTACTATAAAACAACACGAACCCCACAAACAACGGGGATGAACTCAGGTAATCCTACAGTCTATATAGTTCCTGTTCTACTACTGACACCCGCCGTGTTACTGTAAAACAACACGAATCCCACAAACAACGGGGATGAACTCGGGTAATCCTACAGTCTATATAGTTCCTGCTCTATTACTGACACCCGCCACGTTACTGTAAAACAACACGAACCCTACAAACAACGGGGATGAACTCAGGTAATCCTACAGTCTATATAGTTTCTGCTCTACCACTGACACCCGCCGCGTTACTGTAAAACAACAGGAATCCCACAAACAACGGTGATGAACTCGGGTAATCCTACAGTCTATATAGTTTCTGCTCTACCACTGACACCCGCCACGTTACTGTAAAACAACACGAACCCCACAAACAACGGGGATGAACTCAGGTAATCCTACAGTCTATATAGTTCCTGCTCTATTACTGACACCCGCCACGTTACTGTTAAACAACACGAACCCTACAAACAACGGGGATGAACTCAGGTAATCCAACAGTCTATATAGTTCCTGCTCTATTACTGACACCCGCCGTGTTACTGTAAAACAACACGAACCCCACAAACAACGGGGATGAACTCAGGTAATCCAACAGTCTATATAGTTTCTGTTCTACTACTGACACCCGCCACGCTACTGTAAAACAACACGAATCCCACAAACAAAGAGGATGAACTCGGGTAATCCTTCAGTCTATATAGTTCCTGCTCTATTACTGACACCCGCCGTGTTACTGTAAAACAACACGAACCCTACAAACAACGGGGATGAACTCATGTAATCCTACAGTCTATATAGTTTCTGCTCTACTACTGACACCCACCGTGTTACTGTAAAACAACACGAATCCCACAAACAACGAGGATGAACTCAGGTAATCCTACAGTCTATATAGTTCTTGTTCTACTACTGACACCCGCCGTGTTACTGTAAAACAACACGAATCCCACAAACAACGGGGATGAACTCAGGTAATCCAACAGTCTATATAGTTCCTGCTCTTCTACTGACACCCGCCGCATTACTGTAAAACAACACAAACCCTACAAACAACGGGGATGAACTCATGTAATCCTACAGTCTATATAGTTTCTGCTCTTCTACTGACACCCGCCACGTTACTGTAAAACAACACGAACCCCACAAACAATGGGGATGAACTCAGGTAATCCAACAGTCTATATAGTTCCTGCTCTACTACTGACAACTGTCGTGTTACTGTAAAACAACACGAACCCTACAAACAACGGGGATGAACTCGGGTAATCCTACAGTCTATATAGTTTCTGCTCTACTACTGACACCCGCCGTGTTACTGTAAAACAACACGAACCCCACAAACAACGGGGATGAACTCGGGTAATCCTACAGTCTATATAGTTCCTGCTCTTCTACTGACACCCACCGTGTTACTGTAAAACAACACGAACCCCACAAACAACGGGGATGAACTCAGGTAATCCTACAGTCTATATAGTTCCTGCTCTATTACTGACACCCGCCGTGTTACTGTAAAACAACACGAACCCCACAAACAACGGGGATGAACTCAGGTAATCCAACAGTCTATACAGTTCCTGCTCTTCTACTGACACCCACCGTGTTACTATAAAACAACACGAACCCCACAAACAACGGGGATGAACTCAGGTAATCCTACAGTCTATATAGTTCCTGTTCTACTACTGACACCCGCCGTGTTACTGTAAAACAACACGAATCCCACAAACAACGGGGATGAACTCGGGTAATCCTACAGTCTATATAGTTCCTGCTCTATTACTGACACCCGCCACGTTACTGTTAAACAACACGAACCCTACAAACAACGGGGATGAACTCAGGTAATCCAACAGTCTATATAGTTCCTGCTCTATTACTGACACCCGCCGTGTTACTGTAAAACAACACGAACCCCACAAACAACGGGGATGAACTCAGGTAATCCTACAGTCTATATAGTTCCTGTTCTACTACTTACACCCGCCGTGTTACTGTAAAACAACACGAATCCCACAAACAACGGGGATGAACTCAGGTAATCCAACAGTCTATATAGTTCCTGCTCTACTACTGACACCCGCCACGTTACTGTTAAACAACACGAACCCTACAAACAACGGGGATGAACTCAGGTAATCCTACAGTCTATATAGTTTCTGCTCTACCACTGACACCCGCCACGTTACTGTAAAACAACAGGAATCCCACAAACAACGGGGATGAACTCGGGTAATCCTACAGTCTATATAGTTTCTGCTCTACCACTGACACCCGCCACGTTACTGTAAAACAACACGAATCCCACAAACAACGGGGATGAACTCAGGTAATCCTACAGTCTATATAGTTCCTGCTCTATTACTGACACCCACCACGTTACTGTTAAACAACACGAACCCTACAAACAACGGGGATGAACTCAGTTAATCCAACAGTCTATATAGTTCCTGCTCTATTACTGACACCCGCCGTGTTACTGTAAAACAACACGAACCCCACAAACAACGGGGATGAACTCAGGTAATCCAACAGTCTATATAGTTTCTGTTCTACTACTGACACCCGCCACGCTACTGTAAAACAACACGAATCCCACAAACAAAGAGGATGAACTCGGGTAATCCTTCAGTCTATATAGTTCCTGCTCTATTACTGACACCCGCCGTGTTACTGTAAAACAACACGAACCCTACAAACAACGGGGATGAACTCATGTAATCCTACAGTCTATATAGTTTCTGCTCTACTACTGACACCCACCGTGTTACTGTAAAACAACACGAATCCCACAAACAACGAGGATGAACTCAGGTAATCCTACAGTCTATATAGTTCTTGTTCTACTACTGACACCCGCCGTGTTACTGTAAAACAACACGAATCCCACAAACAACGGGGATGAACTCAGGTAATCCAACAGTCTATATAGTTCCTGCTCTTCTACTGACACCCGCCGCATTACTGTAAAACAACACAAACCCTACAAACAACGGGGATGAACTCATGTAATCCTACAGTCTATATAGTTCCTGCTCTACTACTGACACCTGTCGTGTTACTGTAAAACAACACGAACCCTACAAACAACGGGGATGAACTCGGGTAATCCTACAGTCTATATAGTTTCTGCTCTACTACTGACACCCGCCGTGTTACTGTAAAACAACACGAACCCCACAAACAACGGGGATGAACTCGGGTAATCCTACAGTCTATATAGTTCCTGCTCTTCTACTGACACCCGCCGTGTTACTGTAAAACAACACGAACCCCACAAACAACGGAGATGAACTCAGGTAATCCTACAGTCTATATAGTTCCTGCTCTTCTACTGACACCCACCGTGTTACTGTAAAACAACACGAACCCCACAAACAACGGGGATGAACTCAGGTAATCCAACAGTCTATATAGTTCCTGCTCTACTACTGACACCCGCCGTGTTACTGTAAAACAACACGAACCGTACAAACAACGGAGATGAACTCGGGTAATCCAACAGTCTATATAGTTTCTGCTCTTCTACTGACACCCGCCACGTTACTGTAAAACAACACGAACCCCACAAACAACGGCGATGAACTCGGGTAATCCTACAGTCTATATAGTTCCTGCTCTACTACTAACACCCGCCGTGTTACTGTAAAACAACACGAATCCCACAAACAACGGGGATGAACTCAGGTAATCCTACAGTCTATATAGTTCCTGCTCTATTACTGACACCCGCCGTGTTACTGTAAAACAACACGAACCCCACAAACAACGGGGATGAACTCAGGTAATCCAACAGTCTATACAGTTCCTGCTCTTCTACTGACACCCACCGTGTTACTATAAAACAACACGAACCCCACAAACAACGTGGATGAACTCAGGTAATCCTACAGTCCATATAGTTCCTGTTCTACTACTGACACCCGCCGTGTTACTGTAAAACAACACGAATCCCACAAACAACGGGGATGAACTCAGGTAATCCTACAGTCTATATAGTTCCTGCTCTATTACTGACACCCGCCACGTTACTGTTAAACAACACGAACCCTACAAACAACGGGGATGAACTCAGGTAATCCAACAGTCTATATAGTTCCTGCTCTATTACTGACACCCGCCGTGTTACTGTAAAACAACACGAACCCCACAAACAACGGGGATGAACTCAGGTAATCCTACAGTCTATATAGTTCCTGCTCTATTACTGACACCCGCCACGTTACTGTTAAACAACACGAACCCTACAAACAACGGGGATGAACTCAGGTAATCCTACAGTCTATATAGTTTCTGCTCTACCACTGACACCCGCCACGTTACCGTAAAACAACATGAATCCCACAAACAACGGGGATGAACTCATGTAATCCTACAGTCTATATAGTTTCTGCTCTTCTACTGACACCCGCCGTGTTACTGTAAAACAACACGAACCCCACAAACAACGGGGATGAACTCATGTAATCCTACAGTCTATATAGTTCCTGCTCTATTACTGACACCCGCCGTGTTACTGTAAAACAACACGAACCCCACAAACAACGGGGATGAACTCAGGTAATCCTACAGTCTAAATATTTCCTGTTCTACTACTGACACCCGCCGTGTTACTGTAAATCAACACGAATCCCACAAACAACGGGGATGAACTCAGGTAATCCTACAGTCTATATAGTTCCTGCTCTAATACTGACACCCGCCGTGTTACTGTAAAACAACACGAACCCCACAAACAACGGGGATGAACTCAGGTAATCCAACAGTCTATACAGTTCCTGTTCTACTACTGACACCCGCCGTGTTACTGTAAAACAACACGAATCCCACAAACAACGGGGATGAACTCGGGTAATCCTACAGTCTATATAGTTCCTGATATATTACTGACACCCGCCACGTTACTGTTAAACAACACGAACCCTACAAACAACGGGGATGAACTCAGGTAATCCAACAGTCTATATAGTTCCTGCTCTATTACTGACACCCGCCGTGTTACTGTAAAACAACACGAACCCCACAAACAACGGGGATGAACTCGGGTAATCCTACAGTCTATATAGTTCCTGCTCTATTACTGACACCCGCCACGTTACTGTTAAACAACACGAACCCTACAAACAACGGGGATGAACTCAGGTAATCCTACAGTCTATATAGTTTCTGCTCTACCACTGACACCCGCCACGTTACCGTAAAACAACATGAATCCCACAAACAACGGGGATGAACTCATGTAATCCTACAGTCTATATAGTTTCTGCTCTTCTACTGACACCCGCCGTGTTACTGTAAAACAACACGAACCCCACAAACAACGGGGATGAACTCATGTAATCCTACAGTCTATATTGTTCCTGCTCTATTACTGACACCCGCCGTGTTACTGTAAAACAACACGAACCCCACAAACAACGGGGATGAACTCAGGTAATCCAACAGTCTATATAGTTCCTGCTCTTCTACTGACACCCGCCGTGTTACTGTAAAACAACACGAATCCCACAAACAACGGGGATGAACTCAGGTAATCCTACAGTCTAAATATTTCCTGTTCTACTACTGACACCCGCCGTGTTACTGCAAAACAACACGAATCCCACAAACAACGGGGATGAACTCAGGTAATCCTACAGTCTATATAGTTCCTGCTCTATTACTGACACCCGCCGTGTTACTGTAAAACAACACGAACCCCACAAACAACGGGGATGAACTCAGGTAATCCAACAGTCTATACAGTTCCTGCTCTTCTACTGACACCCGCCACGTTACTGTAAAACAACACGAACCCCACAAACAACGGGGATGAACTCAGGTAATCCTACAGTCTATATAGTTCCTGTTCTACTACTGACACCCGCCGTGTTACTGTAAAACAACACGAATCCCACAAACAACGGGGATGAACTCGGGTAATCCTACAGTCTATATAGTTCCTGCTATATTACTGACACCCGCCACGTTACTGTTAAACAACACGAACCCTACAAACAACGGGGATGAACTCAGGTAATCCTACAGTCTATATAGTTCCTGCTCTATTACTGACACCCGCCACGTTACTGTTAAACAACACGAACCCTACAAACAACGGGGATGAACTCAGGTAATCCTACAGTCTATATAGTTCCTGCTCTATTACTGACACCCGCCACGTTACTGTTAAACAACACGAACCCTACAAACAACGGGGATGAACTCAGGTAATCCTACAGTCTATATAGTTTCTGCTCTACCACTGACACCCGCCACGTTACTGTAAAACAACACGAACCCCACAAACAACGGGGATGAACTCAGGTAATCCTACAGTCTATATAGTTCCTGCTCTATTACTGACACCCGCCGTGTTACTGTAAAACAACACGAACCCCACAAACAACGAAGATGAACTCAGGTAATCCTACAGTCTATATAGTTCCTGCTCTATTACTGACACCCGCCACGTTACTGTTAAACAACACGAACCCTACAAACAACGGGGATGAACTCAGGTAATCCTACAGTCTATATAGTTTCTGCTCTACCACTGACACCCGCCACGTTACCGTAAAACAACATGAATCCCACAAACAACGGGGATGAACTCATGTAATCCTACAGTCTATATAGTTTCTGCTCTTCTACTGACACCCGCCGTGTTACTGTAAAACAACACGAACCCCACAAACAACGGGGATGAACTCATGTAATCCTACAGTCTATATAGTTCCTGCTCTATTACTGACACCCGCCGTGTTACTGTAAAACAACACGAACCCCACAAACAACGGGGATGAACTCAGGTAATCCAACAGTCTATATAGTTCCTGCTCTTCTACTGACACCCGCCGTGTTACTGTAAAACAACACGAACCCTACAAACAACGGGGATGAACTCAGGTAATCCTACAGTCTAAATATTTCCTGTTCTACTACTGACACCCGCCGTGTTACTGTAAAACAACACGAATCCCACAAACAACGGGGATGAACTCAGGTAATCCTACAGTCTATATAGTTCCTGCTCTATTACTGACACCCGCCGTGTTACTGTAAAACAACACGAACCCCACAAACAACGGGGATGAACTCAGGTAATCCAACAGTCTATACAGTTCCTGCTCTTCTACTGACACCCGCCACGTTACTGTAAAACAACACGAACCCCACAAACAACGGGGATGAACTCAGGTAATCCTACAGTCTATATAGTTCCTGTTCTACTACTGACACCCGCCGTGTTACTGTAAAACAACACGAATCCCACAAACAACGGGGATGAACTCGGGTAATCCTACAGTCTATATAGTTCCTGCTATATTACTGACACCCGCCACGTTACTGTTAAACAACACGAACCCTACAAACAACGGGGATGAACTCAGGTAATCCAACAGTCTATATAGTTCCTGCTCTATTACTGACACCCGCCGTGTTACTGTAAAACAACACGAACCCCACAAACAACGGGGATGAACTCAGGTAATCCAACAGTCTATATAGTTCCTGCTCTATTACTGACACCCGCCGTGTTACTGTAAAACAACACGAACCCCACAAACAACGGAGATGAACTCAGGTAATCCTACAGTCTATATAGTTCCTGCTCTATTACTGACACCCGCCACGTTACTGTTAAACAACACGAACCCTACAAACAACGGGGATGAACTCAGGTAATCCTACAGTCTATATAGTTCCTGCTCTATTACTGACACCCGCCACGTTACTGTTAAACAACACGAACCCTACAAACAACGGGGATGAACTCAGGTAATCCTACAGTCTATATAGTTCCTGCTCTATTACTGACACCCGCCACGTTACTGTTAAACAACACGAACCCTACAAACAACGGGGATGAACTCAGGTAATCCTACAGTCTATATAGTTTCTGCTCTACCACTGACACCCGCCACGTTACTGTAAAACAACACGAACCCCACAAACAACGGCGATGAACTCATGTAATCCTACAGTCTATATCCTTCCTGCTCTATTACTGACACCCGCCGTGTTACTGTAAAACAACACGAACCCCACAAACAACGAAGATGAACTCAGGTAATCCAACAGTCTATATAGTTCCTGCTCTTCTACTGACACCCACCGTGTTAATGTAAAACAACACGAACCCCACAAACAACGGGGATGAACTTATGTAATCCAACAGTCTATATAGTTTCTGCTCTTCTACTGACACCCGCCGTGTTACTGTAAAACAACACGAACCCCACAAACAACGGGGATGAACTCATGTAATCCTACAGTCTATATAGTTCCTGCTCTATTACTGACACCCGCCGTGTTACTGTAAAACAACACGAACCCCACAAACAACGGGGATGAACTCAGGTAATCCATCAGTCTATATAGTTCCTGCTCTTCTACTGACACCCGCCGTGTTACTGTAAAACAACACGAACCCCACAAACAACGGGGATGAACTCAGGTAATCCTACAGTCTAAATATTTCCTGTTCTACTACTGACACCCGCCGTGTTACTGTAAAACAACACGAATCCCACAAACAACGGGGATGAACTCAGGTAATCCTACAGTCTATATAGTTCCTGCTCTATTACTGACACCCGCCGTGTTACTGTAAAACAACACGAACCCCACAAACAACGGGGATGAACTCAGGTAATCCAACAGTCTATACAGTTCCTGCTCTTCTACTGACACCCGCCACGTTACTGTAAAACAACACGAACCCCACAAACAACGGGGATGAACTCATGTAATCCTACAGTCTATATAGTTCCTGTTCTACTACTGACACCCGCCGTGTTACTGTAAAACAACACGAATCCCACAAACAACGGGGATGAACTCGGGTAATCCTACAGTCTATATAGTTCCTGCTCTATTACTGACACCCGCCACGTTACTGTTAAACAACACGAACCCTACAAACAACGGGGATGAACTCAGGTAATCCAACAGTCTATATAGTTCCTGCTCTATTACTGACACCCGCCGTGTTACTGTAAAACAACACGAACCCCACAAACAACGGGGATGAACTCAGGTAATCCTACAGTCTATATAGTTCCTGTTCTACTACTGACATCCGCCGTGTTACTGTAAAACAACACGAATCCCACAAACAACGGGGAGGAACACAGGTAATCCAACAGTCTACATAGTTCCTGCTCTACTACTGACACCCGCCACGTTACTGTTAAACAACACGAACCCTACAAACAACGGGGATGAACTCAGGTAATCCTACAGTCTATATAGTTTCCGCTCTACCACTGACACCCGCCACGTTACTGTAAAACAACATGAATCCCACAAACAACGGGGATGAACTCAGGTAATCCTACAGTCTATATAGTTCCTGCTCTATTACTGACACCCGCCGTGTTACTGTAAAACAACACGAACCCCACAAACAACGGGGATGAACTCAGGTAATCCTACAGTCTATATAGTTCCTGTTCTACTACTGACACCCGCCGTGTTACTGTAAAACAACACGAATCCCACAAACAACGGGGATGAACTCAGGTAATCCTACAGTCTATATAGTTCCTGCTCTATTACTGACACCCGCCACGTTACTGTTAAACAACACGAACCCTACAAACAACGGGGATGAACTGAGGTAATCCAACAGTCTATATAGTTCCTGCTCTATTACTGACACCCGCCGTGTTACTGTAAAACAACACGAACCCCACAAACAACGGGGATGAACTCAGGTAATCCTACAGTCTATATAGTTCCTGCTCTGTTACTGACACCCGCCACGTTACTGTTAAACAACACGAACCCGACAAACAACGGGGATGAACTCAGGTAATCCTATAGTCTATATAGTTTCTGCTCTACCACTGACACCCGCCACGTTACTGTAAAACAACATGAATCCCACAAACAACGGGGATGAACTCGGGTAATCCTACAGTCTATATAGTTTCTGCTCTACCACTGACACCCGCCACGTTACTGTAAAACAACACGAATCCCACAAACAACGGGGATGAACTCAGGTAATCCTACAGTCTATATAGTTCCTGCTCTATTACTGACACCCGCCACGTTACTGTTAAGCAACACGAACCCCACAAACAACGGGTAAAAAACTCAGGTAATCCAACAGTCTATATAGTTCCTGCTCTATTACTGACACCCGCCGTGTTACTGTAAAACAACACGAACCCCACAAACAACGGGGATGAACTCAGGTAATCCAACAGTCTATACAGTTCCTGCTCTTCTACTGACACCCGCCGTGTTACTGTAAAACAACACGAACCCCACAAACAACGGGGATGAACTCAGGTAATCCTACAGTCTATATAGTTCCTGTTCTACTACTGACACCCGCCGTGTTACTGTAAAACAACACGAATCCCACAAACAACGGGGATGAACTCAGGTAATCCTACAGTCTATATAGGTCCTGCTCTATTACTGACACCCGCCACGTTACTGTTAAACAACACGAACCCCACAAACAACGGGGATGAACTCAGGTAATCCAACAGTCTATATAGTTCCTGCTCTATTACTGACACCCGCCGTGTTACTGTAAAACAACACGAACCCCACAAACAACGGGGATGAACTCAGGTAATCCTAGAGTCTATATAGTTCCTGCCCTATTACTGACACCCGCCACGTTACTGTTAAACAACACGAACCCTGCAAATAACGGGAATAAACTCAGGTAATCCTACAGTCTATATAGTTTCTGCTCTACCACTGACACCCGCCACGTTACTGTAAAACAACATGAATCCCACAAACAACGGGGATGAACTCGGGTAATCCTACAGTCTATATAGTTTCTGCTCTACCACTGACACCCGCCACGTTACTGTAAAACAACACGAATCCCACAAACAACGGGGATGAACTCATGTAATCCTACAGTCTATATAGTTCCTGCTCTATTACTGACACCCGCCACGTTACTGTTAAACAACACGAACCCCACAAACAACGGGGATGAACTCAGGTAATCCAACAGTCTATATAGTTCCTGCTCTATTACTGACACCCGCCGTGTTACTGTAAAACAACACAAACCCCACAAACAACGGGGATGAACTCAGGTAATCCAACAGTCTATATAGTTTCTGTTCTACTACTGACACCCGCCACGTTACTGTAAAACAACACGAATCCCACAAACAAAGAGGATGAACTCGGGTAATCCTACAGTCTATATAGTTTCTGCTCTACTACTGACACCCGCCACGTTACTGTAAAACAACACGAACCCCACAAACAACGGAGATGAACTCAGGTAATCCAACAGTCTATATAGTTCCTGCTCTTCTACTGACACTCCGGTGTTACTGTAAAACAACACGAACCCTACAAACAACGGAGATGAACTCAGGTAATCCTACAGTCTATATAGTTCCTGTTCTACTACTGACACTCGCCACGTTACTGTAAAACAACACGAATCCTACAAACAACGGGGATGAACTCATGTAATCCTACAGTCTATATAGTTCCTGTTCTACTACTGACACCCGCCACGTTACTGTAAAACAACACGAACCCCACAAACAACGGGGATGAACTCAGGTAATCCTACAGTCTATATAGTTTCTGCTCTACTACTGACACCCGCCGTGTTACTGTAAAACAACACGAACCCTACAAACAACGGAGATGAACTCGGGTAATCCTACAGTCTATATAGTTCCTGCTCTACTACTGACACCCGCCGTGTTACTGTAAAACAACACGAACCCTACAAACAATGGGGATGAACTCAGGTAATCCTACAGTCTATATAGTTCCTGTTCTACTACGGACACCCGCCGTGTTACTGTAAAACAACACGAACCCTACAAACAACGGGGATGAACTCAGGTAATCCAACAGTCTATATAGTTCCTGCTCTACTACGGACACCCGCCGTGTTACTGTAAAACAACACGAACCCTACAAACAACGGAGATGAACTCAGGTAATCCTACAGTCTATATAGTTCCTGCTCTTCTACTGACACCCGCCGTGTTACTGTAAAACAACACGAACCCCACAAACAACGGGGATGAACTCAGGTATTCCAACAGTCTATATAGTTTCTGCTCTTCTACTGACACCCGCCGTGTTACTGTAAAACAACACGAACCCCACAAACAACGGGGATGAACTCAGGTAATCCCACACTCTATATAGTTTCTGCTCTTCTACTGACACTCGCCACGTTACTGTAAAACAACACGAACCCCACAAACAACGTGGATGAACTCAGGTAATCCTACAGTCTATATAGTTCCTGCTCTTCTACTGACACTCGCCACGTTACTGTAAAACAACACGAACCCCACAAACAACGTGGATGAACTCAGGTAATCCTACAGTCTATATAGTTCCTGCTCTTCTACTGACACCCGCCGTGTTACTGTAAAACAACACGAACCCCACAAACAACGGGGATGAACTCGGGTAATCCAACAGTCTATATAGTTCCTGCTCTTCTACTGACACCCGCCGCGTTACTGTAAAACAACACGTACATCATCTGATAATCATATGGAAATATATTGGTTGGTAAGAGGTTTTTAGTCATTGTATTGTATGTCCTTCTATTTACGGCTTCTGATTACCCCTTTGGTATCTTCACATTTATCTAGATTAAAATACAAATGACACGAACCCCCTACAAAACAAATGAGAGTGAAGACGAACCGAACAGCGTTTTTACAGGAACATGTTAACGGACATCACAACACGGAACAATAGGGTACTAGATAGTCTTACACAATTGCCAATTTACAATGCGACAGAAAATGTAATCTGATACAATTTCCATTTTCAATGATACAGGATACCCTATCTGATACAATAGCCAATTTACGATGAGACATGACAGTTAATCAGATACGATTGCCAATTTAGGGTGAGACATGATAGGTAATCAGATACGATTACCAATTTACGATGATACATGATAGGTAATCAGATACGATTGCTAATTTACAATCAGGCAAGATAGGTAATTAGGTACGATTACCAATTTACGATGAGACATGATAGGTAATCATATACGATTACTAATTTACGATGAGACATGATAGGTAATCAGATACGATTGTCAATTTACGATGAGACATGCTAGGTAATCAGATACGATTTACAATGAGACATGATAGGTGATCAGATACGATTGCCAATTTACGGTAAGCCATGATAGGTAATCAAATACGATTACCAACTTACAATGAGACACGATAGGTAATCAGATACGAATTTTTGAATTTTGATTTATTTCGAGTTGGAATCGTATCTGACCCATTTTGTAGATGTGGTGCAGCCCTTGAAAATTTAAAACATTTCTTTTTGGATTGTCCTATATACATACAAGCCAGAACTATATTGATAGGTAATATCAACAGGGTTACAACTTGCTACACTCTAGATATTGAATTTCTGACATGTGGCAATGATAATTTAACTTATGAACAAAATTGTATTATATTTAAATATGTTTTTGATTATATTAAATGTTCAAAAAGATTCCTTATTGTATAACTGGAATTGAATTGGGTGAACATGCACATCATATGAATCCATCTTAATTTTATTTTTCTTTCTGTTTGTGAATATTTATCATTGATTCGTTATTAGTGCTACATATAGTAATTCATGTCTTTTATGTACTTCTTTATTGTAACATATTGTAATTTGGAGAAGACTTCATAAGTTTGTTTAACTTGTGTCTAATCCATTTTGTCTGTTTAATTGGCAAATAAAATATGTTTAAACTAAAAAAACTAAAAATCAGATACGATTGCTAATTTACGGTGAGACATGATAGGTAATCAAATACGAGTATCAATTTACGATGAGACATGATAGGTAATCAGATACGAGTATCAATTTACGATGAGACATGCTAGGTAATCAGATACGAGTATCAATTTACGATGAGACATGATAGATAATCAGATACGATTACCAATTTACGATGAGACATGATAGGTAATCAGATACGATTGACAATTTACGATGAGACATGCTAGGTAATCAGATACGATAGCCAATTTACAATGAGACATGATAGGTAATCAGATACGATAGCCAGTCTACACTGAGACATGATAGGTAATCAGATACGATTGATAATTTACGATGAGGCAGGATAGGTAATCATATACGATTGCCAATTTACAATGAGACATGATAGGTAATCAGATACGATAGCCAATTTACAATGAGACATGATAGGTAATCAGATACGATAGCCAATTTACAATGAGACATGATAGGTAATCAGATACGATAGCCAATTTACAATGAGACATGATAGGTAATCAGATACGATAGCCAATTTACAATGAGACATTATAGGTAATCAGATACGATTGATAATTTACGATGAGGCAGGATAGGTGATCAGATACGATTGATTATTTACGATGAGGCAGGATACACTGTCTGATATAATTGCCAATTTACGATGAGAAAGAATACATGTGGAATACACACCACCGCACCATTTCACCAAGAGGGGAAGTTTGATCCCATAAAACTAGTTTAACCCCGCACTGTTTATTGAAATACCCATATAAAGCCAGGAAAGTGAGCTTTCATGTACATGTGTGTTTGTGGTATTGATTTTTCTTCTTTCTGCACTTTTTCAATTGGATTGTGGAACTGTTCTGACAGCTTGGTATTTTTTATTGATCATTTTATTGTTTACTGTATTATATGATATCCCTGAATATAGGACCATATAACATTACCTAAATGGTTAGTGAACACTTTGGTAATTGTGACGGAAATATAACAGTGAAAACAAACCATACAAAGAAATATTGGGAGTAGTTGATTTTTGCCATTTAATCGAATTTTCACAAAAATGTTTCTAAACGTGATAAATGAGAAGTACAACAAATTTCCTTCAGTATCAATCAAAATACTATAACATGTAATCTAGTTTTTATGACCCACATAATGGTGTATTGATGGACGGTTATAACAAAGTGTCTCACTATACCACAAAGCGGTCACTACACAGATATATGGTACGGCCTTTGACATTCGGTATCAATCACCATTACACCTCAGTCAACTGAGCTTTATCAACATAATGTATTGCTTTAGGTTATAGACTAATAAAATATAACGGAAACAATACAACTTTAAAAGCAATGACGTTCTATACAGCACATGGCTTTAGTTTTGATTTAATACCCCAGTTTAAATAACAACATTCTGTACTGTTTCAAACTTAAATTATCATTTAGTCTCAATCGTGCCCGTCCAAATGTGTATTTCGATAGCCTATCTATTATAAAAGTATGGTAAGTCCCCCAAATGTTCTTATTTGTAGATATTTACGTCTAATGTTATCCAATCCGATATTCATATCAGATGATATTCGAGTACTTACAGTATCACGACTAGTGCCACATGTGGAGCAGGCGCTGCTTACCCTTCCGGAGCACCTAAGTTCACACTCAGTTTTAGTGGGGTTCGTGTTGCTCGATCGTTAGTTTTCTGTGTAGTGTTTTGTATATTATTGTTTGTCCTTTTCTTTTGGCCATTTTGTCTGTCCTTCGATTTACGTCTTCTGATTAGCCCTTTGGTATCTTCAAATCTCTTATAAGGAAAATCTATTGAATGTTATTGCTGATTTAGTAGCTTAGATTATGCACTTATAAAGAAAGACTATTGCGATGAATTGCATTTCTGCATTATTCATTATTGAAATTTACAATTCCTAAATAATGTAATTAAATATGATTAAAACTAAAGTTCTCCTTCCTCAGATGTAAGTGATCTTAGCCGATTTTGGGTATTCTGTTTATGCCCTTTTGGTATTTTTTTATTATTTGTTTTTCGGCAATGAGTGTACCTTATGAAGGTTATTCCAAAAACGATTATTTGTTTTTCGGCAATGAGTGTACCTTATGAAGGTTATTCCAAAAACGATTATTTGTTTTTCGACAATGAGTGTACCTTATGAAGGTTATTCCAAAAACGATTATTTGTTTTTCGACAATGAGTGTACCTTATGAAGGTTATTCCAAAAACGATTATTTGTTTTTCGACAATGAGTGTACCTTATGAAGGTTATTCCAAAAACGATTATTTGTTTTTCGGCAATAAGTGTACCTTATGAAGGTTATTCCAAAAACGATTATTTGTTTTTTGACAATGAGTGTACCTTATGAAGGTTATTCCAAAAACGATTATTTGTTTTTCGACAACGAGTGTACCTTATGAAGGTTATTCCAAAAACGCGTGGTGTGCACTAAATTAGATATCTAGGGTTTCTTTTTAAATTATATTGGGCATCTTATAAAAGGTCGTTTTTCTTACTTGATTCTTAGACGGATACGAGTTGTTTTTTGTAAACCTCTTTGGTGAATTTGAAGTTGTGGTAAATATCTTGTAACTGGTGTTTTTCTTACTTGATTTATGTTTTTTTTCTAATGGCTAAAATTTTGGTCCCATTTGAAGACTTCTACCATATTATAGACGTAAACATAGATTACTTTGGTTATTTACCAGGGCTGATTTAAAACATGTATACAAGAGCTGATTTAAAACATATATACAAGATCTGATATAAAGCATATATACAAGGGCTGATATAAAACATATATACAAGGGCTGATATAAAACATATATACAAGGTCTGATATAAAGTATATATAGAAGGGCTGATATAAAACGTATATACAAGGGCTGATATAAAATATATATACAAGGGCTGATATAAAACATATATACAAGGGCTGATATAAAGCATATATAGAAGGGCTGATATAAAACGTATATACAAGGGCTGATATAAAATATATATACACGGGCTGATATAAAACATATATACAAGGGCTGATATAAAACATATATACAAGGTCTGATATAAAGCATATATACAAAGGCTGATATAAAACATATATAGAAGGTCTGATATATAGCATATATACAAGGGCTGATATAAAACATATATACAAGGGCTGATATAAAACATATATATACAAGGGCTGATATAAAGCATATATACAAGGGCTGATATAAAGCATATATACAAGGTATGATATAAAGCATATATACAAGGGCTGATATAAAACATATATACAAGGGCTGATATAAAACATATATACAAGAGCTGAATTAAAACATATATACAAGGGCTGATATAAAGCATATATACAAGGGCTGATATAAAGCATATATACAAGGGCTGATGTAAAACATATATACAAGGGCTGATATAAAGCATATATACAAGGTCTGATAATAAACATTTAGATTTGTTGTGTATATGTATCACCGACAGCATTTCACCTACATTCACAAACTAGGACATCTGACAAAATGTTTTCTGCATTAGGGATGTCAGTTATGTTTTATGGTGTGCCAGTTTCTACGGCATTAGACCCCTACATTATAAATTCCACATTGTTTATGCATGCCTGACTTTTCTAAATGTAACGTGTTTAACAAATGAAATTGTACGACAATGACACTGTTTTATGTTTCAGACATAGAGACATACATTTATGTAGCAAATTTTATTGTCCAACAATCAAAACCAATCGAATTCCTATTTCTGGATCCGTTTTCAGATGTTGGTGCTAGTTTTATAAATACATTAAGTAAGTATTAAATGCAAAAATTGTTTTTATTACTGATCTTAAAACTTTTTGATTTGAATTTACGATGCAGTAAACATAGAGTGTATTAATATCGTATATATATATATAAGAAATGACATATTAATTTTTATTTTGAAAGATTATGTTATTAGTAATCATATGCCCTCTTTCAATCCTCCAATAGAAATGAATCTTTTCCAGGAACCACAAATCGATCATTAATTGTGATAGATCAGGAAAATAATAAATAACCATATAGATTTTAGGCCGTCGTCCATTTTTACTTATAAAAGTCAAGGATATATTAAAAAACAATGTATGTACTATTGTTATATATAATTATGCATATGATTATTATAATAAGTAACACAATCTTATGTGTAACACTTATTGGTATTTGTGTTTTTTATTTGTGACATACTTGGCAGATAATATAACTTATCTATTTTAATTTTAACCCAATACAAATACTGTCAAGCCTGTATATAAATATTGTCTGACTATTAGACCAAGACGTTTAGCTTCTTCTAATAACTCGAGTAGTTGACCATCAAGGTTTACTTAAATTTAATGGGAATTTCATTTCGAGTGACAGATAGGACATTCCATTTGTCTGAATGAAAAGCCATTTTCCATTTCCCTTTCGATATGGTATCTGCAGATACAATGTAGTCGTATGGTTGAGCTTAGACAGATTGGTATATCATTTATATGACACAGAAGTAGGCGTGAGCATAAGACTTTCCTTTGGGGCTCTCCAGATTCAACGAGGTTGATTTTTCAACCAACTTTAATTATTATAGCTTGTGTCCTGTTTGTCAAAAAGCTTTCAATCCAGGAATTTACTTTGCCCTCAACCCTTAATTGCTTAGTTTAAGAAGTAGAGAATTATGACTAGCCTGATCAAAAATACCTTCGGAAAGTGCATTATTAAGATGTCTGTCTGTTACCCCTTAAGGCTGCTTAGGTTCTTAGAACCGTCAATTTGGTTTAGCATACTCTCCATTTACGAAACCCATGCTAAAGATGATAAAGATGGCATGTTAATCTGTACTGACATCAATGTTCTTCATTAATTTGCATCAAATGCAGAAAAAAGGGTCTGTAATTTTCAGAATTGAATTTAGGGTCTTTTGTATATATTGGTGCAACATGTGCTGTTTCCCAAACATTGGGTATAATTCCAATAGAGATTTTTGAAAAATTATAGTTAAGATGGGGAAAGTTTCATTTGTAAAGTCATTGAGAGCAATCTAGGTTTTAGTTCATCGGTTCTTCTTGCTTTCGGAGGGTTTACATTCAATAGTAGTTGAGTAACGCTTTCACACGCCATAGATCGGATATTTTAGGGAATTTAGAATCAGCTGGCATATTACACCTTCATCACACTCATCTGATGAATAATTTCCTATGCTAGAAAAATAACTATTATTGATGGATATTTGTATTATAGAGTGTGATAACAAATGTAGAATTCTCATACATTCGTTTAGTCATTATTTGACTAAGGGTTACTAATGTCGTAAATCTTACAGTATTTTACTTGTCATGGGAGAAATATTACGATGTCAGGTCATAAACCTTAAGTGATGTGGTTATAATTACTACAACTTACATGTTTATTTGTATTAAACTGCTTCCTTGGTATTATTGTGACGTAGAAGAAACAGAGTTGCCAAGTGAAAAAATGCAAAGACCTGGATGCAGAAACATTTACACACAATTATCTGCAACAAATAAAATACTAAAAAGAGCATTATGGATTTAATATATATCAGAACATATATATGTCATACCACAGAAGTCGCCCTTGTCAAAGGTGTTAAGAAAAAAAACCGATGTAATACTTCATTGTGACATGCCTATTCTGACGAATACGCCGAGGGCATAATCGTACTAACTAACGTAAAAGTACTTCCTGGTATGCAATAATATAAATGTAGGATCAAAACAAAACCTCTGTAAACGAGAGAAAATAACCGTTAATACCATTTATACGACGGATAAGAAAGTAAACGGCTGATAGAAAGAAAACGTATTTAATATCATAGTAAAAAATGGCGAGTTTGAAAGTATGCGGATGCAGTTTTCTCTTGACTTTTTGCATTATTCTGGTTGAATGCAAATCTTCACTGAACATTGGTTTCACTAACAAATTATTGCGAAGGTCAAAGCGTCAGAGTGATCTTGATATCTGTAAATCTATCCAGTGTGATCATGGTTCATGTGATCCTCGTCGGTCAGTAATGGCAACATGCGCTTGCTATGACGGGTGGGCTGGACCTTTATGCAATTATCGATGCAGAAAAAATTGTGGAGCACATGGAAAATGTTCTTTATTTGGAAACATAGAAAATTGTAAATGTGACGTTGGATTCAGTGGAGAATTTTGTGACAAGACAATTGATGCCATAAATGTTCTTCCGCAGCAGGAAACTCTATCATTGAGACACATGGGTAATTTAGTATATAGACAACAACAAGAAAATAATACAGTTTACGACCAAAGAGTTTGCTTTCCGGGATTCGTGTGTTTTAATGGAATATGTATTAGAGGACATACCAGTGAAGGAGCTTTGACTGTACGTTGCCAATGTCACCAAGACTGGATTGGAACTTTCTGTCACGTGCAGTGCAGCAGACGTTGTCAAAATGGAGGACGGTGTTATAAGGATCGACCAGATGGAAATGAATTTTGTATCTGTCCATATAATTATAATGGTCCATTTTGTCAAAACAGAAAATTAAACAATAGAGCATTTACAAGAATAAGAATATAGCAAGGTTATAAGACAAGTGAAGAAGATAAAGTAAATTTTGAAATCCGTCGTGAATTCCAGTGATGGTGTGAAGTGATATGAATGATTTTACGGGTTATTTACGAAGTCAGGTCTGTTGCAGTGTTTTTTTCTGTACAGTTATTTATTAGAATATAATGTCAATAGTTCAATAAATGATATAAAAGAACATATCAGGGTTTTGTATTGAAATAGTTTAAGCCTTAATATAATGTTAAACGTGACATTACTGAATTAACATAAATTTTATTGTTCATTTTTCTGTATTTGATAGATTTTTTCACGTATTTCCTGTACATTTTATGTCGATATGTTACAACGTAAATCACACATTGATGTTTTAAAATAAAAACGTAGATATCAAATTTAGTGCACACGACGCGTTTCTGGAAAAACCTTCATCAGGTGACGCTCAACATCGAAATATTGGAAAGCCAAATAAACTTGCGATTGTATCATTTCATAAAAAATTAGGTTAAGATCTGTTAAAAATAGGTAAAATCGCCCATTTTTAATTTAAGAGCAGACAAGATGAATGAAGAGTTATGTTTCTGGTTTTGAATAGATTTCAGTCTTTTTTTCCCTGCGTTGATGGTTTGGTATTTTATTTATGTCTTTCATTTAACAAGAAATAGATAGATATCAAGATAGGCTCGAACTACTTTGAAATGTTTATTAATTAATCTGATTTTTTACTGTCATGTGTACTACCTTATCTGATTAAGTTAGTTATTTTGTAAGTCAAGCTTATATTTAGTCAGAAAGCATATAGATGTAAATGAACATGAGAGACATTCCAACTTTACACTCAAACACACAGTATAGTGAATGAACAGTGCTTTTACTGAACATTCACACTATAGTCTTCAATAATGAGGATAACTCAAACACGAGTGTGAAACGTCCCTGACCTTTGAAACAATAACAGGAATAGTATCATACATACAAACAGACAATACGATGACTATTTACTTCTTTTATCCTAATTGTCCTGATGATCACACATATAACAGAACAATTTGCTGGACCCACTATTAGAAGTAAAGAGTAGCGTTCATCTGGAATCGAGTTACTATAAGCTTGGTTGATGATTGCATACCAGAAAAAAGAAAATGTGTTAGAACGAACACCAAGCGATGAGAATAGAATTATTACAAGAAATGTATGTTAAATTTGAAACGAATGTCGGCAAAAATGACTTCTTTAACATTTGTTTCCAGGAGAGTATTCTTATGTCTTTGTTCTGTTCATTTATGTTAGGACATATACTTAATTACTCCTTTCTTTACTTCAGTTTACCTCTTTCTACGAATTGTCGATTGGATTTTGGAAATGTTCCGACAGGGTGATATTTTTTCTCCATTTTATTCTTTTCATGAATAGATGTTTGTTCTTTAATAATCGACGTTATCAAAGTGAGGAAACACTACTTTGATAACAATACATGTTTATGTAGCATTACTTACTTAGGTAAATATAGTTATATATGCTGTTTGATTATTTACTAGTTATTGTGAATTAACTAAGGGAACGACCATTTAACTTGAAAGGGGGGGGGGGGGGGAGGGTTATGGTTTTTTTCTAAAAAAATATTCTGATTCCCAATGTTGCTGAAAAAAATATTCTGATTTTGGTGGAGGAAAAAAAAAAAATCTGATTCAGAGTTTTTGTTATATAGTTTAATGTTAAATTCTGGAAAAAAAATTCGCGCTTTGCAAAAATAAATATTCTAACTCTCGTGTTGTCCGAAAAAAAATTTCTGAACGAAACAAAAAACCATAACCCCCCCCCCCCCCCCCCGACAGTGTGGTAGTTTTTGTTTTGTTCCGACAGTGTGGTAGTTTTTGTTTTGTTCCGACAGTGTGGTAGTTTTTGTTTTGTTCCGACAGTGTGGTAGTTTTTGTTTTGTTCAGACAGTGTGGTAGTTTTTGCATTGTTCCGACAGTGTGGTAGATTTTGTTTTGTTCCGACAGTGTGGTAGTTTTTGCTTTGTACCGATAGTGTGGTAGTTTTTGTTTTGTTCCGACAGTGTGGTAGTTTTTGCTTTGTTCCGACAGTGTGGTAGTTTTTGATTTGTTCCGACAGTGTGGTAGTTTTTGAATTGTTCCGACAGTGTGGTAGTTTTTGAATTGTTCCGACAGTGTGGTAGTTTTTGAATTGTTCCGACAGTGTAGCAGTTTTTGAATTGTTCCGACAGTGTGGTAGTTTTTGTTTTGTTCCGACAGTTTGGTAGTTTTTGTTTAGTTCCGACAATGTGGTATTTTGTGTTTTGTTCCGACAGTGTGGTAGTTTTTGTTTTGATCCGACAGTGTGGTAGTTTTTGTTTTGTTCCGACAGTGTGGTAGTTTTTGTTTTGTTCCGACAATGTGGTAGTTTTTGTTTTGTTCCGACAGTGTGGTAGTTTTTGTTTTGTTCAGACAGTGTGGTAGTTTTTGCATTGTTCCGACAGTGTGGTAGATTTTGTTTTGTTCCGACAGTGTGGTAGTTTTTGTTTTGTTCCGACAATGTGGTATTTTTTGTTTTGTTCCGACAGTGTGGTAGTTTTTGCTTTGTTCCGACAGTGTGGTAGTTTTTGCTTTGTTCCGACAGTGTGGTAGTTTTTGTTTTGTTCCGACAGTGTGGTAGTTTTTGCCTTGTTCCGACAGTGTGGTAGTTTTTGCTTTGTTCCGACAGTGTGGTAGTTTTTGATTTGTTCCGACAGTGTGATAGTTTTTCTTTGTTCCGACAGTGTGGTAGTTTTTGTTTTGTTCCGATAGTGTGGTAGTTTTTGCTTTGTTCCGACAGTGTGGTAGTTTTTGCTTTGTTCCGACAGTGTGGTAGTTTTTGCTTTGCTCCGACAGTGTGGTAGTTTTTGATTTGTTCCGACAGTGTGGTAGTTTTTGTTTTGTTCCGACAGTGTGGTAGTTTTTGTTTTGTTCCGACAGTGTGGTAGTTTTTGTTTTGTTCCGACAGTGTGGTAGTTTTTGTTTTGTTCCGACAGTGTGGTAGTTTTTGTTTTGTTCCGACAGTGTGGTAGTTTTTGTTTTGTTCCGACAGTGTGGTAGTTTTTGTTTTGTTCCGACAGTGTGGTAGTTTTTGTTTTGTTCCGACAGTGTGGTAGTTTTTGTTTTGTTCCGACAGTGTGGTAGTTTTTGCATTGTTCCGACAGTGTGGTAGATTTTGTTTTGTTCCGACAGTGTGGTAGTTTTTGCTTTGTACCGACAGTGTGGTAGTTTTTGTTTTGTTCCGACAGTGTGGTAGTTTTTGCTTTGTTCCGACAGTGTGGTAGTTTTTGATTTGTTCCGACAGTATGGTAGTTTTTGTTTTGTTCCGACAGTGTGGTAGTTTTTGTTTTGTTCCGACAGTGTGGTAGTTTTTGCTTTGTTCCGACAGTGTGGTAGTTTTTGTTTTGTTCCGACAGTGTGGTAGTTTTTGCTTTGTTCCGACAGTGTGGTAGTTTTTGCTTTGTTCCGACAGTGTGGTAGTTTTTGCTTTGTTCCGACAGTGTGGTAGTTTTTGCTTTGTTCCGACAGTGTGGTAGATTTTGTTTTGTTCCGACAATGTGGTAGTTTTTGATTTGTTCCGACAGTGTGGTAGTTTTTTCTTTGTTCCGACAGTGTGGTAGTTTTTGTTTTGTTCCGACAGTGTGGTAGTTTTTGTTTTGTTCCGACAGTGTGGTAGTTTTTGTTTTGTTCCGACAGTGTGTTAGTTTTTGTTTTGTTTCGACGGTGTGGTAGTTTTTTTTTGGTTCCGACAGTGTGGTAGTTTTTGTTTTGTTCCGACAGTGTGGTAGTTTTTGTTTTGTTCCGACAGTGTGGTAGTTTGTGTTTTGTTCCGACAGTGTGGTAGTTTTTGCTTTGTTCCGACAGTGTGGTAGTTTTTGTTTTGTTCCGACAGTGTGGTAGTTTTTGTTTTGTTCCGACAGTGTGGTAGTTTTTGTTTTGTTCCGACAGTGTGGTAGTTTTTGTTTTGTTC
Organism: Bathymodiolus brooksi; assembly: GCA_963680875.1. Classification (NCBI taxonomy): domain Eukaryota; kingdom Metazoa; phylum Mollusca; class Bivalvia; order Mytilida; family Modiolidae; genus Bathymodiolus; species Bathymodiolus brooksi. The sequence continues at coordinate 148,880,553 of OY804575.1, forward strand.
CGACAGTGTGGTAGTTTTTGTTTTGTTCCGACAGTGTGGTAGTTTTTGCTTTGTTCCGACAGTGTGGTAATTTTTACTTTGTTCCGACAGTGTGGTAGTTTTTGTTTTGTTCCGACAGTGTGGTAGTTTTTGTTTTGTTCCGACAGTGTGGTAGTTTTTGCTTTGTTCCGACAGTGTGGTAGTTTTTTCTTTGTTCCGACAGTGTGGTAATTTTTGTTTTGTTCCGACATTGTGGTAGTTTTTGCTTTGTTCCGACAGTGTGGTAGATTTTGTTTTGTTCCGACAATGTGGTAGTTTTTGATTTGTTCCGACAGTGTGGTAGTTTTTTCTTTGTTCCGACAGTGTGGTAGTTTTTGTTTTGTTCCGACAGTGTGGTAGTTTTTGTTTTGTTCCGACAGTGTGGTAGTTTTTGTTTTGTTCCGACAGTGTGTTAGTTTTTGTTTTGTTTCGACGGTGTGGTAGTTTTTTTTTGGTTCCGACAGTGTGGTAGTTTTTGTTTTGTTCCGACAGTGTGGTAGTTTTTGTTTTGTTCCGACAGTGTGGTAGTTTGTGTTTTGTTCCGACAGTGTGGTAGTTTTTGCTTTGTTCCGACAGTGTGGTAGTTTTTGTTTTGTTCCGACAGTGTGGTAGTTTTTGTTTTGTTCCGACAGTGTGGTAGTTTTTGTTTTGTTCCGACAGTGTGGTAGTTTTTGTTTTGTTCCGACAGTGTGGTAGTTTTTGTTTTGTTCCGACAGTGTGGTAGTTTTTGCTTTGTTCCGACAGTGTGGTAGTTTTTACTTTGTTCCGACAGTGTGGTAGTTTTTGTTTTGTTCCGACAGTGTGGTAGTTTTTGTTTTGTTCCGACAGTGTGGTAGTTTTTGCTTTGTTCCGACAGTGTGGTAGTTTTTTCTTTGTTCCGACAGTGTGGTAATTTTTGTTTTGTTCCGACATTGTGGTAGTTTTTGTTTTGTTCCGACAGTGTGGTAGTTTTTGTTTTGTTCCGACAGTGTGGTAGTTTTTGCTTTGTTCCGACAGTGTGGTAGTTTTTGATTTGTTCCGACAGTGTGGTAGTTTTTGTTTTGTTCCGACAGTGTGGTAGTTTTTTCTTTGTTCCGACAGTGTGGTAGTTTTTGTTTTGTTCCGACAGTGTGGTAGTTTTTGTTTTGTTCCGACAGTGTGGAATTTTTTGTTTTGTTCCGACAGTGTGGTAGTTTTTGCTTTGTTCCGACAGTGTGGTAGTTTTTGTTTGCATTGTATTACACATTTAAAATATCATATCCGGACTGCTGTAGTCGTGATCGTATAATGGTAGTTGGATTTACAACTATTTATGCAATCAGAGACTATTACCACTAACGTTGTGAATTTGAATCTCGCTCATGGCGAAGTGTACTCGGTACAACATTATGTGATATAATTTGTCAGTGACTTGTGGTAGGTCGGTGATTTCCCCTGGTACTCCGGTTTCCTTCACCAATAAAACTAACCGACACGATATAACTGAAATATCGTTAAAAGTTACCCTTACTCTAAACCTTAAGAAGAGTTTGAAGATACCAAATTAATCAGAATCCCTAATATATCACATCTCACAGGTTGAATGGACACACTCAAAATTTGTTCAATACAAGCCATGTACCATCTTAGTAGGGAGAAATTATTTACCTATTTCACAATACAAATTACGATGTTAAAACAAGACAGGATATAGGTGATGTAAATAGAGGTTACAGAGATAATTCCTGCACGCCAGCAGTTGTTTATCTATATGAAACGCTTGGAATAAAATGTATGTACATGTAAATAGGTTTTCCAATTCCAAAGCATAAAATGAATATTGACTTGCACAAAAATTCAATCCAAAAGTACATTTTATTTTTGAAGTGAGAATTGAGAAATTTGTAGGAAATTTTCATTTTACTTGTCAACATTTTAGTACGTTTTCTACTCTTCAACATATAAAGTGTTGTTAATTGGGTTATTTACATTTTTGAAACATGTCATTTCAATTAACGAAAGAAAAACAAGCATGCAACGTGCAAACACCTTTGTAAACATGTATCCGATGTTAATGAAACAACAAGTTTAAGCCTTATTGGTAACGGAAATGATATCGTGTATATACCATAGCTCTTAATATCACTGTCAACGTCATCGTCAGTAATCCACAGCGGATCATCCTCAGTTTGCTCTCCACTCATCATCCGTGGATCAACTGGCAAAGAATTCCTTGTTTCGTTGACAAAAAGACTATTTATTAATAGTTACCAATCAAAATCATCGTTAAGCATTGTTTTTTTAAGTGAAAAAACTATTTTGAAAAACGGCGGTTGTCATAATTTGCAAGGAACCCCTTTCTTGATTTAGATGCTTTTAAAATCTATTATTTGATTGGTTATAATGACAATCGTTGGGTCTTTTCAACGGATCAAATGACTACGAGGATTCCTCTGTCAGTTGACTCACGGATGACGAGTTGATAGTAATCGAAGCCTCATCAGCTATGGGTTAATGACGATGAGTGAACATGAAATTGAAAAACAACAGATAACAGGCATATCCACTCCATACCTTGATGACGTACATTGTGGAACATATATCAACATAGAACCCTAGGAAAAAATAAAATAAAAGTCATTTTCTCAGAAACTACAAACTTGATTGAAAGCAACTATGCATAAAATGAGAAACAAAAAAAAAACATCACACGGTACATGAATGATGATTGGATGAACATATGTTTTATGTAGATCGGAGATCAAATATCTGCAACTGAAAGGCACAGTTTAACACAGAACCAACCCTATCTAAAAATATTGAAACGTCTTATTTTGAAAGGAAATACGACGGGTGCCACCAATGGAATAGGAACTGCCTACCCTTCCGGAGTACCAGAGTTCACCTCGGTTTTTAGTGGGATTAGTGTTGCTCGATGTTTTCTGGGTTGTATTTTTTAGATCGTGGTTTGTCCTTTTCTTTTGACCATTGTGTTGTCTATCCTTCGTGGATTTATGGATATTTGTTACTCCTTTGGTATATTCAAACTTAAAGATCTGTCATGCATCTGTGTGTTAGAGGTCATGTATTTGTGTGTTAGAGGTCATGTATTTGTGTGTTAGTGGTATTGATTTTGCCTCTTTCTACGATTTTGATATATGATCTTGGAACAGTTCCGACAGTGTGGTATTTTTTTGTTTATCGTTTCATCACTTCTCCCCATTAATAATCATTTCGGGCGTGCGCGATATGAGGAAATCCCAATATGGGTCACATATCAGTGACCCTGTGTACCATCCAATAAAAATGGCCATGATGAGACCATGAACGTGTTACTAAGCTGCTGTGCATGCTACAGGCAATCGGACTATCCGGAAAGGATCATAGTTATATTTACCATTTCACTATATATTCATAGCATAAGATCATTGACATGTGACATGTGATTAGGTTTGCTCAGATCTCACACACCACGACATAATCAGTAATGGGGAGCAAATGAGTGATCTGATTTTAATCAAATTGGATTCTCATCAACGAATGTTATATGAAAAAAAGTATATATGTCATTTATCATTAAAATATGTTTAAATCAAATGTTATATTTTGCGGCGTATGTGAAATCCATGATGGTCACCACCGTGGAACATATTTGAACGTACTGCTACATGGAAAGATTAGTTAAAAGCCTGCCAATAAACGTGTATGTAAATGATGATAGAATGATACCTTACAAAGTTCAGGTTTTATAGGGTTCAGAAATCCATGTTTCTTATCAACACAGGACTACGTTAACGTCATGGTATCATGATTAAAAATCTTCTCTGGAAGCATTGAACTATTGTCCAACTTGGTATGGATGTTCCTGTTATGCCCTCTAATAAATGTGTCAATAGGAAGTCAAATATGACCACCATCGTGTGACAATAGATTAGTAGAATGAAAACATAATATTTTTCTCAGATAAAAAAAGACAATGCAATATTGTACATCATCGTAACCAGTTTAGCGATACATGCTCATGTGAGCTTCTAGTTTACTAGTATTATCACCGAGATATAGGGTCCACGTATACTTGCTGCGATGCGTTACAATTTACTCTATTCCAATTATCAAGACTTACTTAACTGGAGGATGTGTTAGTCTGCTTCCTACCTTGACTTATATATTTACGCCTAGAAATCGACATTGAGGGCCAGTTAAAAACAAAACATTACGACAAAAGAGATTATTTAAATTTTTCCATGATGAATTTTCCATTTACATGTAGCAATATTTCAGCAACATATGTAATATATGCATCACAGCTGATACGATACTCCAGAGCTTGTGGTCCATATCAAGATGTCCTTGTTAGAGGGTTGCAACAAACAAGGAAGATACTGAACCAATGACTCCCAGCTGTAAAGTGGAAGTCTTCACAAGATTTACTGTTGCCACTAGTGGAACAGGAACTAGTTCATCACCGTTTTTATTGCGCTGGGTCTTGTTGTTCTATTTTTAGTTTTCTCTATAGTAGGTATTGTTTTGGCGATCATTGTTTTTCCTTTTGTTCCTTTTGTTTTGGCCATCAACAAGCACTCGCTGACTCAAATGCTCCTCAGACAACACTACTTTGCTCCTAGGTTGAATGAAGTCATCACTACAAAAATTCTAGTCGTCATTATGACTAGCTGACCGTTACGAAATATCCATTTCTCAAATGGCAATGGATCTTTTTCCCTTTAACATAGAAATGTTCTTTCCTCTATCACGGATTATATTTGTGGAATCCATGTTGGTAATCTGCTTAGTTGTATTTTTGCTTTGTTTGTCTTCGTTCTGTGTCTTGTGTGGAATGCTGCCTGTATCTCTGGATTGTCCATGAATGTTTGCACCTTCTCTAACGTTATTGTCTGTTCTTCTTCGATGTACTGCTTCTGATTACCACTTTTTTATCTTCTTGAACTACATTTTTATATGTATAGGCAGGAAATGCTTTATTAATAATGACATCAAGAGATACAGAGACAAACGATGACAGAACAATGGGATACGATAAAACGTTTTGTTTCCTTAATATCATTAGAATTCATTGGCTAGACCTCAACGATTAAGTTCAAGTAAGTTGCACCACAGAACTGACAAAGCAATAGAAGGGAGACAATCCTTGTTCGTCTACAATGTTTATAATCTGCAAATATATCCACTAGCTGTTGATTCAAATTGATATTCTTTGTTGTCATGTGGATGTATGTTATTTTAAGAATGAATTTCGGATCGAAATTTTAATTCTTCATGTTTGCCTCCAATATTAAGAAAAAAACATTGGCCATTACTAGAAATACATGCAAGAAATGTTTGAAAATATCGAAAATCATACAGCACAATGGCAAAAAAGCACAAAAAGACGATACATTGTTCAGAAAGCTGAAGATTGAACAAGAAAAGATCAATTAAAGCAGGGGTGAACTAAGGTTCTGCGGAAGGGTACATCGTTCATAGTGGCACCTGTTATCAAACAAGCGAGTGATAACTAATACTTAGTGATAAGACATGTACGAGGAAAGGAAAACAGGATTATGACCACACAAATAAAACATATCCGTGAACATCTGGGATGCAGACATTCCGTACATACTAATTAATCAAAGAATCATTCTAATATGGCATTAATTTAAAACTAATATATTTGGAAGATAACGGTCACAGTGCACTACAGTGGCGAGACCTGGCAAGATAAAGAGAATGCCGATTGCTATAATTTGGACAAGTCTGCGCACCATTGGTAACAATGGATACTTGAATTCCTCATGGTTAAAACAAGAGAGATCAAGGGACACGCTCTCCACATACGGCGTCTCATATTCGCTTCACCCCATGGTTACTAATTAATTCTATATATTGATCTATTGCAAAATATCATGGGAGTGAAAAATTATCAAATAATCAGTAAGCAAATGTTAAAACCTGGTAAGTTAAAACTGGTATCAGTTTAGAATCGGCCACTCATGGTCGACATGAGATGGTCTCGCCTAAACTTCCTGCGGTAACACAGGAAAATAATACCTGAATATGGTCCGCTGTAGAATAACGAAAGAATCGTGCCCCCTAATCTTGCCAAATCCCGCCATTTGAGTCTGTCTATACGCACTCATTAACTCCAACCCCCTCCTGCAAACTAAACATTTAGTCTAAAAACATTTCCTTATATAACGTACAGCATTATTCAGGAGGAAAACAATTGTTTTTATCTGAAACGAGAAAATATTCTAGCGCACCCTGAATATTATTGAGATATATATCATTCCTGGCGTCAGATAAGTGCGTGCCGTCATATCTATGCAAGTTCTTTTCTCTTGCTCTGATATTTAGATGACGGATCACGCAAAACCCCTCCGGTATTAATTCTTTCTTAACTGCACAATTTACTCGCTTCCTAGCACGTTCTACAGCTGTCCCATCATCAGCGCCAATATCTACGCATCAAAATATTGCTCCAAACAACTTTTGTGTTTGGTAATAATAATTGTATCCTTAGGATATCTCGAACTATATCACTTATATGGTCGAAAAATTTAATGCTTGTCAAATCATTCGACCCGAGCTGAATTAATAGCATTGCAGGAGGGAGGAATTTTTTGTATTGCTTTTGCAACTGCGGCATTTAACTCTTTCCACAACATACCTCTATTCCCGAACCACCGTATTGTTACACGTCTGCTCTGCAGCCCAAGGTTTGGACCCCCAACTCTTGTACTTGTCTTTCTCAAAGCACAATAAACAGTCGATGATCCAAAAAACCAAATCGTCTTAAAACCTAAAGAAAAATTGCGAGGGAATATAAATAAGATTAAACAAATCCAATCAAATTCGATAAATTTAAAGGCGTATGTAACGCAAATATGACTTAGAACTCCAACGGCCACATTGCTTAATTGTTTCTTCGTCCACGCCGTTTTTAGCGAGATCTGTAGCTCTCCCTATCCTGAAAGAATGGGAGCGTATATGCAAGGGGACATTACAGAATCGCAAACATTTTTGTAAAACGGAACAAAACTGAAAGCGGGTTAGTCCTGACCCATCAAAATGAACGAATAATTTTCTTGAACCGTTAACACCGGAAAATCGTACGGCTAAGTAAGATTGCAATAGCTGAATTGGACAAATGTCCGAATCTTGCTGTTTATGAATGGCCAAAGTAACAGATTTATGTTTTTAATCGGTCTTTGAAGCACGCGCAAAACAGTCTGTGCTTCAACTTTTTGAAATGATACATTTTTGAAATTGAGAGTATGACCTACCTCGTCCGAGCGGCTTTTTATTGTTACTTCGCTTACTCTAAGCATACCGAAGAAAGCGATTGAGAAGGCGACTGAGAACAAAAAGATCTCGTAGCGAGAAGTGCAAACTTTTTGTAATGAAACTATCAAACGTTTCAACAATTTTAAAGATATCGGTACTCTAATATCGCGAGTTTTGGGATTTTTTCTTCGTAGCCCTTTCAACATTTTTGAAACGATAACTGATTTCGTATTATCAATCAAATTACCCATTTTATGAACGTGGCTTAAAGCGGATATGTAAGTTGTAACAGTGGACGCGGCAAAACCTTTCAGTGAAAGGTAACCTATAAAGTGTGCTATGGTGTCTATCGAAACAGACCAAATATTTTCTAGATTAAATAAAAGACGGAAGGTATGCAAGGCATCCACTGCTGTTTTATATGTTTTCCAACTGCTGTATGCCATAGAACTGATTATCAAACTCTGTACCTCTCTAGTTATATTGTCCATAGGTGGGACGGAACGGGATATGGTTTCTCGTCTGCTGTAGGGCATAGTTTCTTGAATCTCTGAAAATCAGAATGACTTAAAGAATCAGCCAAATAATTCAGTCGACCAGGAATATGTAAAATAGTAAAATAGTAAAATATTAAAATCCAAACACGCAAAAACGAGTTTTCTTACGAGAACCATGACTCTTGGTGACTTTGGCCAATTTTTATTTATGATAGAAACAACTGAAAGATTGTCGATGTGAAACAATATCTTTTTATTTTTCAAACAAGTGCCCCTAATATGCAATGCAGCCACAACCTAAAAATGTAATATCAGAAAAAAAAATGTCCCTGTTTTGCCAACTAGCCGGCCAGCATGCCTGGGACCATTTTCCTTCGAAGTATATTTCAAAGCCCTGCACTGTCCGTAAGAAGTTCTAAATCCGAATTTGAAGACCAGAACTGATCCAAAATAACAGTTGTACCATTGTAATTCGAAAGAAAATTAAGCCAAACTTTTAAGTCATTTTTCATTCCTTTAGAAACTCGAATTTTATGATGAGGCTTGTGCACATTACATGTGGCATCTATCAAACGGCGACAAAAGGCCCTTCCCGTGATAATTACCTGGCATGCAAAGTTAAAAACCCCGATTAAAGACTGAAGTTCACGTAGGGTATTTTTTGACCTATTAATGCAAAATTCAATTCTATCTTTCAGCTCTACTAGTTTTTCCCTAAGAAGTCGCATGACCATATTAATTGTATCGAATTATATCCCCAAAAATATCAAGACTTCAGTGGTGTTTACAGTCCTGTCATCAGCCAAAGGTACACCCCACGATTCACATGAATTTTTAAAAACCTCTAATGTGTCGAGGCACTGATCAGTGCCTGCCTTGCCGCCGAACAAAAAATTGTCTAAATAATGCAAGATATTATTATTTTTCGACTTTGCTTGCACAAACCAATGTAAGGCTGTACTAAGCGACTCAAACAACGCCCAGCTACTGGACGCACCCATAGGCAAACATTTGTCAAAGTAGTACTTATTTTTAAATTTAAAACCTGTGAAGTCAAATTCACTCGGGGACAGTCGCAAAAGCCTGAAGGCGGATTTGATGTCGCATTTTGCTAAGAGAGCATTACGTCCAATATTATGGATCATTTTTACCGCATCATCGATACTGGAATATTCAACGGAGCAATATTCTTTATCAATAAAATCATTGATTGAGTGATTTGTTGGAAATGACAAGTTGTGGATCAATCGGAATTCGGGACTCGACTTTTTTGGTAATACAGATATTGGGGATACTCGAAATGTCAGAAAGGGGGGTGAAGTAAAGGGGCTGGCTATTCTACCCAGGCTAATCTCTTTTTCGATTTTGTTACTAGCAATAACCGCTTTCTCGCCAACAATTTCTGACTGTGGGTAGATCTAAAGGTAGGCGCGGGCCGGAGTAATTCAGTTTGAACCCGAATTTAAGTCCGTTCAGTAAGGATTTTGCGATGGATTGGTCCGGGTAATCAACGAGGGCTTTCTCCACTTCTGTTGTTTTAATGGGGGAACTACCGAGGGTGTACAGCAGAGCTGTTCCAGAAATTGAAGCGTTATTATTGCAAATCAAGTATCAACAAAAATGAAAGTGCAAATTTTGAACATAGTAATCAAATAAAATAAAACAGTCTCCCAATATGCAACTAAGGAGTCCAACAATACACTATGGCATTTTTGATCTACATGAAATGAAAGGGTGGTTTCCTTTACACCTACTGCATCTATGAGCATACTTGCAACCCTTGCCAAACTTGCAGGGTACCCCTCTATTGAATTGTCTACATACTTGACCATCATTACGTTGTTGAAAATTATTGAACCCGTGAAAACCACTTGTAGCTGTTGAATTGAAATGAGTTTGTTGTCGTCTATCAGCATGACCAAATTCAGATGGAGAATAGTTGTTAACATTTGGGGTTGAAACATAAAGCAGCCACAGCTCCATATCAACAGCTCCCCACGAAGAGACCGGATTGAGGACTTCGCGCAAACAATACTGTTCATCGTAATGAACCCATCCAAGAGAATGCCCCTAAACGCGGCCATTCTAACTGTGTGCAAGTATTTAAACAATTCCATACCTTTATTTGGTCACTTTTCAATCATTAAACTTGCATATACCATGAAAGCTGAAGTCCAAGTTTAAATATTTGTTATAGTATTAATCTTTTTGCTTACTACAGCTGGAACACCGCCTTTTATAGCTAGATCACCCTCGAGGTTTGGCTCATTTACAAGCTCCCGGGCAGATTTCAGTAATAAACTAAGATCTATAAATTCGCCATTCCAGGCCTTATCTTTAAGTTTAAGGGGAATGTGTGCTGAAATGGGTTTAAATGCGCTTGAAATTTTTTCTGAATTTACGTCAACATGTAAACAGGGCTCAAAAGAATTTGAATCATTAACCACCCCTTGAGAATTCAACAATGTCTGATTTTCTGGAGTTTTTCTATGATTCACGTGAGCATCTGAAGATGAGCTGGTACCATGAAATGCGGGAGGTAGATGAGTCCCTTGGAGGGTGCCACTACCACTGTTTGCAGGCGTACACATCTCGGCATTAGGGCCAGAGGTAGTTGCCTGGTGTAAGGTTTGGTGTATAGGTCCTACACTGGGAGCAGAAGTAACCAAAGTTCCCTGATGGCCAGATATATTGGGTTGAATAGGCAGAAGGCCTTCACTGGGGACGGCACTCTGTCCTTCTGATGCTGGATGATACGATGGTCCATCATCAACTGATGAATACTGGTGTTAAGGTATGGATGACATCGATCTCGAAGAATTGGCTTGAATAGCGTTAGAATTTGCATTAGACCGATTATGATTGTCCGATTGTGTTGTCATGTTGCCTGGTTCATTTCGTCGTTGACTCTGACCATTGTTTGCCTTTTTGGTCGCTCTGGGTTGCGAAAAATCCTTTCCTGGAGGATTGCGTCGACGCTTTGGGGGCTTCATCTCTCTCTGTAGGTACAGATGTTGAAGATTATTTACAGATTTTCAAGTTTCAAATTTTTTGGGAAGCCCTGGTTGCACGATTTTTTTCTTTTTTGAAACGGAAGTCAACTAAATTTCGAAATAAAGACGTGTTCGGACAGAATTCCGGAAATTCTCTTTTATTAAATCGGTTTATCTTCTGAATTAGATAAGCCCTACTAAAGGATGTTGGCGATCGTAAAACATTGTAAGTTACTGCTATGGGCCGTTAGGTAAGTTGGTTCATTGTTTGCAGCAACCGTCTATCAAGGACATCCCGATAGGAAACATAAACTCTGGAATATCATATCAACTGAAAGCTACATTCACCATACATATGCATGTGCTGGAATGTTGCTGCATATAAATGGAAAGTTCACAATGGAAAAAATGTCGTAAAACCAAGGGGATCTTATCTTAAGGAGATATTTAAACATTTTCAATTTTTCTGAATTTTAGCTTTAATTTAGACGATAGCTTAATATGGTAATTAGTTGAATTTTATTTTCCGTGAAAAATGTATATACATGTATTTTCTATGATTATGGAAACCTAATAAATAGTGAACTTCTCATGAAAGGCATATATTTTCATCTGAAAACACTTTTGGAAAATTTCTAGACTCCCTTTTGATTAAATCAACGTTAGAGAATACCGAAGGGGCAATCTAAAATGGACAATCCAAAGAAACTGGCAACATACAACACGAAGAAAAAACAAAACAATACAACCCAACATGTGTTAGACACCACTATACGCAAGCAAGCAGAAATAACGTAAATAAGACATGAATCCTCCTACAAACAACTGGAGGTAAAGACGGACCGAATATTGATTTTATGCGTAAATCGTAACGGACATCACAACAGGGAGCTCAGAACGTAGACACATAAACTTACTCTGACCTCTTTCAAAATCATATCAAGGAGTCACATCATCAATCAAAAATGACTATATATATAAAGATTACAAATTTTCCCAGCTTGCAATATCTGCGACAATATCTGCTTAGATAAATTTATACTCAGTTGACCTGATGCAAAATGATCTCATATGTTTTAATTTCCATGATTTCAATAGTAAATTTCACTTCTAAAGGGGATTTGAAATTATACTATGTGCTTAGTTTACCATGATCCAGTTTATACGACTCTTTATTTTAATCCAGCATTCAAGAAAGTTGTCTTTCATGTGTTTTTCTCAATGTCATTTTAAATATGTTTTTATTCATTAATTGTGCATATGAAGACATCAAAGTCTAGTTCATTGCTGAAAAAAGTATTTAAGGCGTATGAATTATTTGAATTGTCTCCCTTATATCAAAATAGTCTCATTGGTTTTACAGAAAATAAGGCTTAGCACCGTAAAGAAATGAACTCTATGAATGAAATGAAAACAAAATGAACCACACTTTCACAACAGTTCCAAAATCCAATTGCAAATTTATAAAATCAGAGAAAAAAATCGTTACACCTTACACCTACATTTTGTATATACATGACCTCTGACTTTCCTGGATTGATACAGACAGTTAAAAGTGGCTGGATTAAACTATTATTTAGACGACGGTGAAGGTTATTCCAGAAACGTGTCATGTGCACACATCTAGATATGGAAAGTTTGAAGATGTCTAAGTGGTAATCAGTTACCGTAAATCTAAATTTATCTATGCCTTGTCAAATAATGATGATTTATTGAGAATAAAAGATATATCAGAAGGGCAGAAAATACAAGGATCTACAAAAAACTACTTGATGTAAAACAAAAAATACAGGTGAAATACTGCTTACTTGATGTTAGGCAACAATTAGAAACATTATCAAAAGAAACAAAATTACATCGTCGTCTTTAGAATTTCATGAAAGTAAAAACCAAATGTAAGACAACTACAATGTATACAGTGTAAGGACGTAATATGTAGGATGCTGTAGTCGTGATCGTATAATGGTAGTTGGATTTACAACTATTTATGCAATCAGAGACTATTACCACTAACGTTGTGAATTTGAATCTCGCTCATGGCGAAGTGTACTCGGTACAACATTATGTGATATAATTTGTCAGTGACTTGTGGTAGGTCGGTGATTTCCCCTGGTATTCCGGTTTCCTTCACCAATAAAACTAACCGACACGATATAACTGAAATATCGTTAAAAGTTACCCTTACTCTAAACCTTAAGAAGAGTTTGAAGATACCAAAGTAATCAGAATCCCTAATATATCACATCTCCTTACTGAACGGACTTAAATTCGGGTTCAAACTGAATTACTCCGGCCCGCGCCTACCTTTAGATCTACCCACAGTCAAAAATTGTTGGCGAGAAAGCGGTTATTGCTAGCAACAAAATCGAAAAAGAGATTAGCCTGGGTAGAATAGCCAGCCCCTTTACTTCACCCCCCTTTCTGACATTTCGAGTATCCCCAATATCTGTATTACCAAAAAAGTCGAGTCCCGAATTCCGATTGATCCATAACTCATAAAACTATAACGTTAACATATTTATCCATGTACAATACACCACACCGCCAAAACAATACATTATATGATAAAGTCTGTCAGCTATGTGCGGCAGGTCGGTGGTTTTCTCCACGTACTCTGGTTTCTTCCACCAATAAAACTTACCGCCCTAATATAAGTGAAATATTGTTGACAGTGGCGTAAACACCATAACCCTAATCTAAAACAATAAAATCACCTGGACAGCACTCAAACAAACATGCTACTTTCTTTACATCCATTATGCAGTTAGCGTTCTTCGATGGAAATAAACAGTGCCGCTCTGAAACTACAGGCCAGGGACCTTTCCACACTCATTATTGGGTACGAGTTTCTATCATTGTTGGAGGCCCTACTGTGACCGTGAAATGGACAATAGCAATAAAAAAAAAAAGCGTTGATCTTTACTTTAATATGTATCTAAGTGTAATGTGGATAGTCTTTCATGTTCAGTTACATCCATATCCTTTCTTACTAATTTCCAGCTTTCATTTTCATTTTCTATCGCAATATATTACAACAGTGTTTCAATGTCGTGTAATTTTTACAACAGTTTATTACTAGTTATAGTGGATGTAATATGGTATAAAACAATGAGTAAATATTACAGGAATTAAATACCTGAAATTCTGCACGATAATTAAACAAACCCTCAACGTCTGTGTGTGCTTAGTGAGTATGAATCAATATTGCTGAAGAAAAATTAACTTTTGGAAACCGGATAACGGAAATATGACTATCATGCACTTAATAGATACCTGATATCAGAAGAAACTTAACATGCACTTTACAGTAAATTAAAAATACTCATTATTTAATGTACAAATATTCTGAAATCTCTAATCATTAAATACATTTGATCCGTGATATCGAGTTCAATAATACAACACTCAATCCATTATACAATAATACAACACTCAATCCATTATACAATAATATAGATATTTATATTTACAACACTCAATCCATTATACAATAATATAGATATTTATATTTACAACACTCAATCCATTATACAATAATATAGATATTTATATTTACAACACTCAATCCATTATACAATAATATAGATATTTATATTTACAACACTCAATCCATTATACAATGATATAGATATTTATATTTACAACACTCAATCCATTATACAATAATATAGATATTTATATTTACAACACTCAATCCATTATACAATAATACAACACTCAATCCATTATACAATAATACAACACTCAATCCATTATACAATAATACAACACTCAATCCATTATACAATAATACAACACTCAATCCATTATACAATAATATAACACTCAATCCATTATACAATAATACAACACTCAATCCATTATACAATAATACAACACTCAATCCATTATACAATAATACAACACTCAATCCATTATACAATAATACAACACTCAATCCATTATACAATAATACAACACTCCATTATACAATAATATAGATATTTATATTTTTGTCAACTTTATTATTTCTATTAAATCTGGTACTTCAACGAACAATTAAATGTGTATATCTTATTTACTATGTATGACGTATTCCTGGAATAACTATCGACAGATTCATGATTTAGGACCACTCCTCAACTAAAACTTTGTGTGAATGCCGTCATTTATTTAGTGATATCAAGAGATACGTGAATTGGGATTTGGTGTTCAACTAAACAGCAAACCAATATCAGAAAAGTAGTAAAACAATCAGATAAGTCATCATTAATCACCATCAAGCGTGTTGGTCTAGTACAAAGCAGACATCTTCATCATTTCATTGAAAATAAACGTGTTCTCTCTATGATATAGCTGAAAAAAGAGTTGGCGTTAAACAACAATCACTCACTCATCATTGGGGTTACATAATATTTTATGTGGATGGCATTATCCCTGTCACACGGTGAGGGTGAAAACTGGATCTAGCCAGCAATAGCTGCAACCAATCTGAATGAATGTTACAAAATAAGGGTAATAACAAAATTACCGAACTCCAAAAACAAATTTTGCCATGTGGGATTTGAGTATACAGAATGAATGTTAGATATAGATGACGTTGTACATATAACAAGACGTACACTTACATGTTATCAGTTATTATACCATAGTATTAAAGTTCTTACGTTAAATGTAGAAGGGAGAGTTTAGACATTCTTTGTATTGTTAAGAGATTGCCTAGCATTATCTTATATAATATATCACTGGTTGTTGTACTTTCTTCTCTTGTATTTTGATTTATTTAAATACGTCATTTAAACTTAATGGATAATTCTGTAATTTTATTGCATACATTTTGTATGTCTAAGAATGATAAATTAGGAAAGCTTAATTTTATAATTTCAGCCAGTTTGAAGATCTTACTAACATGTACAGTTGTCATAGGCAATATTTTAAATAGATAATCACTTTGTACTTTATATTAGACATTCATATATATTGCTTATTTTAAAATCACTAGAGGTAAAAGATAACTACAATTTGAGTTTTACGTTCCTATTCATCCCCAATGCTTTAGTTTATCAAACAACCACAATCAGCAGTGAGAAACTGCAGAAATGAATTATGCATGGCATAAGTGTCTCCTATATAGACAATATTAGTGCAATGAGGCTCAAAAACTGGAAAAAGGCGATGTTCACCAAGTTTTTCTTCAGAGTTTCACCGAATACGCATAAACTTTATATTTTAAGATATTGCATCAATAATGTGTATCCTGTAGTGAAATCACAATAATATTTTGAATTAAATAATAGAATTATACAATAATCTCTTGATTGCCCCTTTTGATATTATTTTTGTCAGCAGGAAGTAATCTGGATTTACAACTAGTTCCCAAAAGCTCAACGGGTAACATGTCAAAGAGGAACTAGAAAAGCCATTTTTCAGTCAGTGGCCGTATCTAGCAAAACAATTATCCAGTCAATGCTACATAACTATTTAACTGTTCAAATAGTACGAGTGCAGGGGGAAATATGTATCAAGTCCATAGGGAGGGATAGATTCAGAGGATGCCAAGAATATTATTAACAATTATATATTTGTATCAAATTAAAGTTGTATTTAGGAGGGTAAGGTTGAGAAGCTAAAATCTTTCCCTGTACATTTTTCCAAGCATCATGAATTATATAATTATATTTATTATTGGCATTGATTAACGGTAAACATTTCCCAGAAGAGTTTTTTTTCTTATTTTCTTTTTTGTTTAAGAATGTGATTGTGGGCTTCATCAGGTGTTTAGATATTTATATAAGTATATTGCCCACACATCTAACAACTTTGTTTCTCTGACTTGCCGTATGCATTATACGACTTTAGTTGGTTAGTCGATACCGGAAGTAAGCTTAATTTAATAAGAATTGATTTGGATGTTAATGGACATGAAGCAAAGTCCATCTACAATGGAGTTAAACATTAAACAGTTAAGGAGCAGGGATTTTATTGATGTTCTTCATCCCATGAAGTCTAAATGATGCAATAGCTTATAATAGCAATGCTTACGAGACGGCACTAACAAAGAGATGAGCGGTATCGTTATCACCTTATCGGTAAACGATATATGTGTTGTTCTGGTTACAACCTTTATTATTCTGAACTTTTCTTAGTTTTTGCTGTAGTGAGTATGAAAACCAGGTTAAATTCATGGTCTTTTTAAAACAATATATCCAGCCAAACCTTAATGTTTAGAATCATTGATAAATCAAAGTGAGCAATGTTTCAGTTTTATCATGGCGAGAACAAGTTACATTCAATGAGATGATGATGAAGCCCGCTTTGCACTAGACCAACATTCTTGGTTGGATTTTTATATTGTGGATTAACTCCACGGGTAGACATGTCGCTGCACTCGAACATATTATTATTAAGTAAATTGCCTGCATACAGCAAATTATACAGTAAATTATATCTTTCTGCTAAGAATCCATAAATGTAATTATAGTTTGATGTTGTACTCTACAGGATCATTCTATTTCCGTTAGACTCTAGTTAGAACCATAACATATGCTGTTTAATGTCATCGTTGTCTGTTTTTCCCAGTTGTGACAAGTTTTCCATATATGTACATCTATATCAATCTTGAATTATTCATCAAAAGAAGGACGATTAACAGAAACAATTAAAACAAGAATAACGACTTCTTATGTTTAATTTAACATTTCTCTTTCATCACGATTTAATTTGAAGACGACATTGTTCATTATTGTAAAACAAAGCAATAAAAAATTGATGACAAGCCAAGATGTCTGTCATTTATTGTTTGTATGCCAAGCATAACTCACAGGTGATGTGGCTTAAATATATGCGTCTATTGTTTCGAAGACACCTACTTATTAGACAGCCATTAAAATTTGCATTCAGTTCGGTTGCACTTTAATCTGATCAAAATCAGAGGGGTTTTTATACTTTTTTTTCTTATTTTTTTAGATAGTCAGTGCATCGTTAAAAGATCCAATAAACCTCTAATTTTAATTTCATTTATACATTTTATATTTAGGAGATAAATGTATTGTATTTGAAAATTTCACGGCATCAATTGGAGATTTGATGGTCACAAATTGAGCTTACTGGCGACGCGATAGCGGAGCCAGTAAACGGATATTAAATTTTCAAATACAATACAGTTATCTCCATTCTAATGTAATCATGTTTATCGATGTGAATTGCCACATTATAGTTGACAAGATGACGTAAGCGGTAATCAGCTAAAATTCTAAAAATGTCTCATGCTATTTTAACCGTGGAATTAATACCGTGAAAATTACACCATTAAATCGACAATTAATGTCGTGAAATTTTCAAATACAATACAGTTATCTCCATTCTAATGTAATCATGTGCATTGTCACAGTGTTGACAAGATGACGTAAGCGGTAATCGGCAAAAATTCTCATGATATTTCAACCGTGGAATTGATACCTTGAAAATTATAGCATTGTCCAGTCACAAATTCAGGAATATTAAACAACTACGTTAGAATATGATATATCTCAAAATATGTTTGTCACATTTTAATGAACCCTACAATGTATCTGCATTATCACGGCTGGTAATCGGCACAAGCAGAACAGTTGGTTCTGCAAAAAAATTCGTGAGGATAACTTCCGGTTTTGGTGGAGGAGAATTCACGAAGACGCTTCGCAAGGTATGTACATGTCAAAAATTGAAATTTTCTTTTTTACTGCTCGAATATTGCAAAATCAGAGAATGCTATGCTGTGGCGAATGCTTTCACGATTAGAAACATGTATAGTTTATTCTTGTATATGAAGTGTAACTCTCGCAAAATCAATCATCCCACGAAAAACATGACGAAAATTGTGACACTCTTACATTTCTAAGTTGTTCTTGACAAAGATGCAAGTTAAATTTTCAATATTTTTTCATCATGGGAGTCTAAATGTAATCGGGGATAAATTCCGATTCGTCAGAAGTAAATTGAAGTCTAGATAAATCTACAAGCTGTCAATTTTCTCGTTTTCCTGCGTGAGGAGATCGGTTCTGATAGAGCACATTGCGAATGCATGAGGAGATTTGTTAGTTTTGTTAATTGTTTTCTGCAAAATTGTTAAATTGACACTTTTAAACACAAAACTGATAAATACTCTAATCAAAATAAACTATTCTCTGTCCACTTTCATGAGAAAAACAATTTGATATTTGCTATTCAAAATGCCTGTTACAACACATTAACGGTATAGATAGTAACCACATGATTTCTTATATTCGGCTCAAGGGTAGACATTGCGTTGGAAATACATGTTATTTATATTTACTTAATGAATTGTCAACATCTGAAATTATCAGTTCATCTAAAAGATGATATCTGCCATCAAGGTCAAAATGTCAGCCACCCACGCCATCATTATAATCTTGACCCCCGGTTTTTAGTGGGGTTCGTGTTTCTCGATCTTTAGTTTTATGTGTATGTTTTGTAGATCATTGTTTGTCCTTTTGTACTTTTTCTTTTGGCCATTGTGCTGTCCGTTCTTCTTCGATATACGAATTCTGATTGCCCCTTTGGTATCTTCAAACTCTTCTTGAATAATAGTTCGGCTTAAATATGTACACGCGTGCATGTGATGTTTGTAACAAGATGTTGACATTAATTTTGAATTGGGAAAAGTATATTTGATATGTTTAAAGGTTCGTTACATTTATTAAACTTGATGTGATCATTTGCTTTAACTTTTTGTACAGAATAAATATAAATAAGTTCGTTCTTATATCTATTTTGTATAATTTTGAATTAAAGTGTAATTCAGATTTAATTCTGCACTTGGCTCAATTATATTTTTATAGCAGTTTAAAATGTTTAAATCACAGTTTCTTCAGAATAATATTTTACGAGTGAGTGTCTTATGACAAAACAGATAATTGATGACAAATAATACCGTAGTTTATCAAAATATTTCTTTCAATTAAGCAATAAAAATTCTAAAATTAATACGGAGGGTTTTGAAAAGTAGCCTCAAAGGGAATTTTTCATTGCCACCGGAATGCACCGGAAAAGAATATGATTTAGAATAGGATCAAGTTGAGCTTAATAAACCGAAAGTCTGCAACATTTGTCTCCCATATTTGTATTTAGATAAGAGAGATAATTCAAATGGCTGTATATCTATATATAGATATTCTAAACAACATCGTAATAGTTACCTGGAACGTAAGGTATACAAAACAAATATTATGTACAATTTCAAACATTTTATTTGACATATAAAGTTAAAAACATAGTGTAAAAGTGCAGCACTAGACTGTTCACACATTCAATTCTCAATAACCCATGTCTATGATACATTGCAATCAGGTATGTGTCGGAGTTCGTTGAGATTACAAGAATAACAAACATGATTTTTCATGTTTTGTATGAGACATATATTAATTATGATATACATGTATATTATATGTATGCACAAAGAAGAATATTTTGTAACAAAATAAAGAGTGATTTAAATAAATACTTTTATCGGTAACATGTACGAGATGCTGAAATGTGTTAAGAAATGCTGCCATTTGATATGCAATATGTACACAATCGAAAAAACGGCAATAACAATCATAACAGTATAATTCTTATATGATTTACATAATTAGAAATCCTATACTCTGATTGGGTATAAGCGCTTATGGAGGCGGAGTTTTGTCAGTTTATTTTTCGATAGACGATGTTCAGCGGACTACTTTTTTCGTAATGTAAACAAAATGGCGGCTTGGATTCCCGATAATAAAAAAAGATAAAAGAAACAATGTTTATTGTTAATAATCGACAATTATTGTTAGATATGAAATAAAAAAATAAATGCCAATGAAAACAAAAGCTTGTATTGTTGACATAAAAAAGAATTCCGGAAAAAATACTTAAGACAACCATCTATCGACTTTAACTTTTGTAAAAATCGTCATCCTGTGACGTTGTTTACAAGGGACGCTGATTGACACAAGCTGGTTACTGATTTATTTTACGATTTTGTGGGCATTTTACTTGTTTGAGTAGCTAAATGCAAAATGCCATCAAATTGGAAAATATCGGTAACTTAATTACATCACCGTCTAGTTTAAAGTAGGAAATAAGGTTAGTTCATTTTGTTATTCATGGCCGACACACATCGATGGAATGTATGTGTGCGTACTGGGGATCCCCAAAGGTAAATTTTCAAAACAAATGAAGAAAAAAAAAAACTTAGTTACAGAATTATAAGGATTAAACGCATTTTTTCCGGAGTTTATTGATGTATAATCTGGACCAAGTCACTCACAAACTTATATATCCTACCGTGACATCTGCTCGGTCATGCAATAATGTCGGTCATTTGTTTTGATTTACAATTCTCGCGCAGCACGAGACCAATGACGTCATTCTGTATATTCATAGCGTACATAAAGACAGAGGGAATACTTTTCAACGTCAAAATTACAAGATGAGATTAAAACAGAGAAGTTTGAATTGAATAAATTCCATGCAAGTAAAAAAGATCCTTTTTACTAATGTCTTTTTTTCCTGATCATTATGCTTGTTAAATATGTTTCCATCGATGGTATTCCCCAAACATTTGTATTTTTCCGGTTTGTTGACATAATCGACATCACAGTTCATGACCGTTTCTGGAATGTAGGCCAAGCAAATTGTATTTTAAAATACTTTGAAAATATGATGATTGATCATTCAGATTCCACCATTTTCAAAAAAATGGCCGATTTTACCGGGAAAATACATGCAAGTGCTCTCCATTAGTCACAAAATGGCAGATTATTTTGCATTTCCACTGCTGCTTTAATAACAAATATACCCCTCACTTCTTGGGGTAATGAAATGAAATTCACAGAGAAGATAGAAAAAGAATTAACTTAACAGCAATAATCAAAATTTATAGCATAAATTGAACAGAGAATTAAATTAAACCAGACAGAAAAATTAGATTGTCTGGGTAAAAAAAACCTGTCATTATTACAAATAGCATCAACAAAACTGTATTGTTACCACTCTGTGATAATAAATGTGATTGAATTAAATTGAAATCAGTCATTAATTGTTTTACCAAAATATGTCGGTCTAATAGATTGTATTGACAAAAGCAAAAACACCAAATTCACTGGATTAAATACTTTTTATGTGGGTAAGCAAGTTTAATATTTGCATCAAATAATTAATTTTTAATACTTCAATTTCAAACTATTTAAAGAAAACATCTTTTGAAATTTTTCAGACAAATCAATTACACTGAAAAAGCTAAAATACTGTACTTTCTTAATCTGGTTTACTTTTTAAGTTTGGTTGGCCTATGACAAAATCATGTGCTTTATTGAACTTTGACCGACTTTATGTGACGTCATACGACGCCATTTGGAAAAGGGAGGGCAAACAAATATGGGTCAGTATGTAATTATTATCGATCTTTTTTCCATGGAACTTTACACATGTGAGCAAGAATAGATGAGGAACATAATTAAAAAGAAAAAAATGTTTACTTTTCAAACATGAAAAAAATAATCAAACATTATCCAATGACTGACCGACTTATTGTCAGACGAGAATACATCAATAAACTCCGGAAAAAATGCGTTTATTCCTATAATAAATGTCTGTCTAAATTACGATGGAACATATACAAAAATAGCATGCATACATTGGCATGTAACATGAACAACCAAAATAACAAACACCATATATAGTTAAAGGTGGTACCGAATAAATCAAATCAAATCAAATCATTTTTATTGATCTAAAAATCCAAACGTAAAATACAAAGCAGTTTAATGTATATCGAAATTATTTCGTTAACGCTTAAACTGATCAATCTATGGGATGAAATATATTATAAAAGTATGATAGCTCATGCATCCTGTTATACAAATGTTAACATAGACATTATTAACGGAAAGAAATATGCCTTTCTACCCAATAGAAATGTAATACCCTGAGTTGACTAAGAAACGAACAAACCGCTGCCATTAGTTCTTGGAATTTGAATATCAAAATTATACTAACGTGGAACTGGTGCACTTACTTGACGGAGACCTGGCGTGTGCAAGTGTGGGGAAAATGAATTAAACAAGCATTATATTGGACTATCAAAAGTATAAAATACTTTGTCGTATTGTTTATTATATTTCACTATTAACAGTATAAAATACTTTGTCTTATTGTTTATATATATCATATTGAACTATAAAAAGTATGAAATACTTTATCTTATTGTCTATATATATCATATTGGACTATAAAAAGTATGAAATACTTTGTCGTACTGTTAACAGTATAAAATACTTTATCTTATTGTTTATATATATCATATTGGACAATAAAAAGTATGAAATACTTTATCTTATTGT
This sequence comes from Bathymodiolus brooksi, assembly GCA_963680875.1. Classification (NCBI taxonomy): domain Eukaryota; kingdom Metazoa; phylum Mollusca; class Bivalvia; order Mytilida; family Modiolidae; genus Bathymodiolus; species Bathymodiolus brooksi. The sequence goes on from OY804575.1 coordinate 148,903,653, forward strand.
TTATATATATATCATATTGGACTATAAAAAGTATGAAATACTTTATCTTATTGTTTATATATATCATATTGGACTATAAAAAGTATGAAATACTTTGTCGTACTGTTAACAGTATAAAATACTTTGTCTTATTGTTTATATATATCATATTGGACAATAAAAAGTATGAAATACTTTATCTTATTGTTTATATATATATCATATTGGACTATAAAAAGTATGAAATACTTTATCTTATTGTTTATATATATCATATTGGACTATAAAAAGTATGAAATACTTTGTCGTACTGTTAACAGTATAAAATACTTTATCTTATTGTTTATATATATCATATTGGACAATAAAAAGTATGAAATACTTTATCTTATTGTTTATATATATATCATATTGGACTATAAAAAGTATGAAATACTTTATCTTATTGTTTATATATATCATATTGGACTATAAAAAGTATGAAATACTTTGTCGTACTGTTAACAGTATAAAATACTTTGTCTTATTGTTTATATATATCATATTGGACAATAAAAAGTATGAAATACTTTATCTTATTGTTTATATATATATCATATTGGACTATAAAAAGTATGAAATACTTTGTCGTACTGTTAACAGTATAAAATACTTTGTCTTATTGTTTATATATATCATATTGGACTATAAAAAGTATGAAATACTTTGTCGTACTGTTAACAGTATAAAATACTTTATCTTATTGTTTATATATATCATATTGGACAATAAAAAGTATGAAATACTTTATCTTATTGTTTATATATATATCATATTGGACTATAAAAAGTATGAAATACTTTATCTTATTGTTTATATATATCATATTGGACAATAAAAAGTATGAAATACTTTATCTTATTGTTTATATATATATCATATTGGACTATAAAAAGTATGAAATACTTTATCTTATTGTTTATATATATCATATTGGACTATAAAAAGTATGAAATACTTTGTCGTACTGTTAACAGTATAAAATACTTTGTCTTATTGTTTATATATATCATATTGGACAATAAAAAGTATGAAATACTTTATCTTATTGTTTATATATATATCATATTGGACAATAAAAAGTATGAAATACTTTATCTTATTGTTTATATATATCATATTGGACTATAAAAAGTATGAAATACTTTGTCGTACTGTTAACAGTATAAGATACTTTGTCGTACTGTTAACAGTATAAGATACTGTGTCGTATTGTTAACAGTATAAGATACTGTGTCGTATTGTTAACAGTATAAGATACTTTGTCGTACTGTTAACAGTATAAGATACTTTGTCATACTGTTAACAGTATAAGATACTTTGTCGTACTGTTAACAGTATAAGATACTGTGTCGTATTGTTAACAGTATAAGATACTGTGTCGTACTGTTAACAGTATAAGATACTTTGTCATACTGTTAACAGTATAAGATACTGTGTCGTATTGTTAGCATATTATATTTGACTATCAAAAGTATTAAATACTGTGTCGTATTGGTAGCATTGATACAATGTAATTATCATGTCTAAATATATAGTTTGCCCTATTTGCATAATTTACACCTGAATAAAAGTAAAACAATCTCAATAGAATACAACTGGTATAGGACGGATAAAGTACATTCAATAGAAATAATCTCTCAAGTGTGTGAGCAGTTCACTGAATCTTTGTCTATAAGATCGAGGTATGTGTTAATATTGTTTTCTAAATTTGATGGTTTTACTCCATTTGTCTTCGTGTCTGAAGGGTCGTCTGGTATTTTTAAAATAACTTCATTGTTTTTGATTGGCTCTGACGACAGATAACCGTTAGAATTTGAATCTGATAAGACAAGAGATACTCCATTACTACTAGAAGAATCTATAGAGATAGAATGATTGACTAGTGGTATTTCTGATATCTGACTACTTAAACTGTAACTTGTAGGACTACTGGTACTTGATATAGCTTTACGACGTTCTTCAACATCTTTCTTCTTGGGCATTGACAAAACCAGTTTCTTCCAAAATTTCTGTATTTTGACACTGTCTTCATCTTCTGGCCACTCAAGATATGTAACAGAGTTCATAATTTGTTCCAGGTTAGGATCAAGCTCACTTTTATGTGACGATATGTCTTCAAGGACCAACGGAATAATTCTGTGCCTTCTTTTTAACATTTCCGTTTGTGCCATTTGATATTCAAACTTAGTGAATTCACTATGAACATATCTTGGTGTCAACAGAAGAATAGTCCGCCTACTTCCCTGTACTGCCCGTATAATGTTGTTTGCAATCGCTGAAAATTAAAATGGGATCTTTATAAAGACGTATAAGTTATTGTAGACTAGCATTTGATATACATTATGCTGTTATTGCTATTCAATAAAATATGCGAACTTGGTGACAGATTATTGAACAAAACATGATAATTGCCGTTGACACTTTTACGGTGAAATAATATAGTTTGAGTTGCACTCTGCATGACTGGATTGTAAGGTGGCTTACCCTTCCGGGGACACATGAATTCATCCCCTGTTTTTATTGGAGTTCGTGTCGATCAATCTTTAGTTTTCTGTGTAGTTTCTAGTCGATTATTGTACTTTTGAATGACTGTTTGGTTGACCATTGTATTATTTGTTCTAATGGCTCTGATTACCTCTTTAGTATCTTCCAAACTTTTCATGGTCTATACTAATATTGTATATGTTCGGAGTGTGAACTATGTTGGTTAAGGCAAATATTGTGCATGTCTGGTTAATGAGCTAGCATGATTCTTACAAATATCGTGTTTGCTTAGATTTTCTCCTAGTTTGGTTTATGCGCATATTTAGGTAACGTCTGTTGTTATTTCATTTGTTTGACGTTTGGTTGGCTTATTAAACTGTTGAATTGGGGTACAATAAACTTACTGTCTCCCGGAATGAAGTCTCTGAAGTGAAGACATAATTTGAAGCCCATTTCTACTTCTAGTTTAGAATAGAGTTGCCGTAGTACAAATGATTCATCTTTATCATCACATTTATAAGATACAAATGCATCCCACTCTCTGTCATCTGTGGAAAAAATAATTTAATAATTATGTAAGATAAAAATAAATCATTAAAATATTAATTTATGTCAAGTAGATTGCAGAAATCGGAACGTTCGAGGTTCAACGTCAATACATCATGCATGGCTATTTGGCGGCACTGATACTGAAACCGTTCATATAACTATAACTATAATGCGAGGAACACAATAGATATTATAATTATTTTTATAGAAGTTTTTTTTACAGGCGTCTCTAGTATATTGTTTTACATAAAATGTTCATCATTTTAACATTTTCATAAAATATTCGTACTTTTGAATTCCACCGAGCTTGTTGTTACAAGCCTGGAGCTTATTGTTACACGTCTGAGGCAAGTATCCAAAGTAGAATTAATTTACTACTTTCATATATTAATTCTGATGTCATCTGTTAAACATTTGCATCGTTGTTAGACGAAAGTTAAAACGTACGATGAAACGTAAATAAATATAGTAGGGCAATATGTACTCCGACAAATACAGGTTTTGAAATCAGGGCTCTATTTCTTGCAAAGCAAAAATAAGACTGCAAGTCCGAGTTCTGTGTTTAAAAAACTTATGGATATGCATGTACTAAGACAGGAGTGAGCGGTCATGTATGTATGTTAAGAGTTTTTGCCGCTGTTTCTGCCATTTTCCAGTTAGATTTTGGAATTTAGTGTTCTGACGATGTAGTATTATTTAATTTTTCATTTTAATACCACATGCAAACACTGGTTTCTGTGGGGAAAAAACGAAAATTGATTGTCATTATTATACGATATTACTGAATGCCTTCGAAACACCAGGATTTGACAATCAATTATATTATATTTTAGAACTAGATTTCTTTTAATATTAGAAATTCAATATTTTTCGCTATTTTTTCTATTCTAGCTTTACTTGAAATTCCCGCGCGTGAGTTATATAAGAAAATAAATATGGGCTAATATTGAGGAAATAACTGTAATAGTTGTCCATGTTATATGCCGAAATATGTCCCAAGGTTAGAAGGCATAACGCACGACCTATGCATTATGCCTTCTAACCTTGGGACATATTTCTGCATATAACATGGACAACACAATATTATTGTTATTATTACTCTGAATGTCTTTGGTGATTTTAAAAAATGAAATTTTTCTAAAATGTATTGATAGTATAAAGATTGGCAAATAATATTCATTTAAATTCAAGAAATATTTAATTTCAACAATAACAATGAACTCTCAAATATTTAATTCCCAAACCTGGAACTGGCCATTGTTTTGACAGACGACAGCATCAACGTTAAAGGAAAACGTATAATTATAGATTAATACATGACCTTTTTCATATTGCCCTTGTTATCAGCACGAGACCTTGATATCGGCCCAGAGGGACGATATCAGTCGAGGGCTGATGACAAGGGCAATATGAAAAAAGGCCATGTATTAATCTATTTATCACATATTTTGCCAGGGCAGATAACATGTTATTGCCCTCGTAAAATGTTATTGCCCTGGAGGCAAATAATACGCCGCAAATTATGCTTTTATTACACATGCAAATTCGGCGTTATTTCAATAAAACATGTGATAATACTTTGTAAATTGTACACTGTTAAAAGCGCTCAGGTGATCCCGTTTAGATGACGTGAAATTGTGATCCTCTTTAAATGACGTAAAATTGTTCTAAACCCCGCCCATCAGCATAGTAATGACTCCAACAATAGTACTATGCGAGTGCATAGTACAACGACGCTATTTATTCTTTGTAAAATTATGTTTCGATAATATCATGTCAATTATAATGAAAGTTTCTTACATAAAGAGTAATATTTACTGATAGTAGACTACACTATGTCAAATAGTATGATTGATTTATTGTTGTTTAACGTCAAGTGAGCATTATGTCTTAGTTGTATCCATGCGACATAACCAGCTTAGACACACATGTGGCATTGAGATGTATTTGTTGATGGGTGTTCTGATAGCCATAAGTAATTTAGGAGATGGGTGTACTACGTAAAGGTTTGCCTTTTAGTATGCCATCAACGACTACTCATATCAAATTGTTGCTCAAACAAAGTCCTATCTTTATCCCCCGGGTTTCGCTCGAGGGCTGTCGCTGTCAAACGTATTTTCCCGCATTATATATAAATAAATGATTTAATATAGCAATTCGTTCTCTTGGCTTAAAGCTTAACTACAGAAAGGACTTCTAAAGCAAATTTAAAAACAATTCATGCATCCCTATTTACTTTAGGAATAATCATATTGTAATATTCTATAGTGCAAATATTGTTGTCTAATTGTGATTTGAAATATGTTTACGTACCATTATCTTCGTATCTTTGGAAGTAATGAACAATTTTCATTATCAGTATGACTCTGTTTCTCCACATCCAATATGGAAGAACAACCAACGCTAAGATGAGAATAACAATCAAACCAAGACAAACTCCAACTACCCACCAATACCAAGTCTCTTCTTCTAGTACTGCATAATAAAATAAAATTCAAATACTAATGTATGTACATCTTCGATCAGAGATATTTAGTATAAGGTATGTTACATTCTCTCTTTCAACAGAGAAAATTAACGCATAAACAATTTATAAATTTATTATATCAGCCAACATGGTTCAGACCTTCACTTACAACAAAACGATTTACAATAAAAAAAAACAAAAACAAAAATAAAACACCAAATTATACGACTCTACAGCTTTTGGCTTTAGCGATAGAAGATATTATGTCAAGGCTTTGACGTTTTTTATGGGTGTTTCCCTGTTCTCTTTTACATGTGTACTTGATACTGGTATACACACATTCATGTGCATGCTTGGTTCCATATGTATATTTGCGATGATTTGTAATTCAAAGGAGAAAACTTCATAAGTTGGGATAACTTGTGTCTGATCTTTTTTTTGTTGCTATAGGGAAAATAAAATTGTTAGAACCTGAAACTCTATTTTGGCTAATAAATAACTGTTGACAGATGTATCATCTTATACAATTCTTTATGTTGATTATTCTATTATTAACATCGTGAGATTTTTGTACATTTAATTTTGACAAGCGAACTTAAATGTCCAAATGTGGTATGTTTATTGAGGACCTTTACCAGATGAGTCACATATACCCCCGCAGGTAGTTATAAAATACATATAAAGTCTATCACATGAGTACTTAATTGGTATATCTAAATTACCATAGACTAGTATATTAACATACAGTTTGGTATGGGGACATACAAAATTAATAAAACATTATTGTACATTTTACCTTAGAAAGAACAATTAACAAGGTCAGCATGGACCACACACATGTCTTTATTAATTACTTTGATGACTTTTAAGAGTAATAATAATTCTTTAATATTATCAAATGTCATCAAATAATGATAGTTTGGTCTCTGATAGATATAATTTGATACCATAACTTATACACAAGTTGATTTGTTGACAATGCTGATCCTCTATTAGGCAACAATTCTGACCATACTGAAACAATTTGACCATTAATGTCTATCTCAGGAGGATACCACCCACATTTATTATCATTTTTGCAACAATTACATATATGTTACTACAATTTAACTCAACATGGGATATCATGCCGAGAGTCTTTTAGAGCAGCAAACTTAATATGGGATATCAAGTGAACAAAGGGTAAGTCTACGTATACGCGTTTGAATCAATTCCGCTTCAACAAACTTACCTTCTGGAATTATTTCTTGTTCACAGAACTCTCCTTCATAATTGAATACACAGTTACAATACTCAGTCCCATTAATATCTACTCTACAACGTCCATGGTCACCACAAATCGTGCAGCATTTCTTTTCACACAAATCTCCATCAGCCCCTGGATCACATATGCATTTATAACCAGAACTTAGTAGCTTACATCTCCCATTGACACACGGCAGTATGCATATTCCTGTATCCCCAGTATGATTGGCAATGTAACTATCAGAACAAACATGTTCATCAGGATACGAACCGTTAACTGCTCCTGTTGTTGTAGTAGAGGGAATTGCTGTAGATATTTTTGTCCTGGTGTCCTCTGTAGAATATGGCGTGACTGGTGTTATACATTCTATAGAACCGCCAACCAGAGTACAATCACTGTCACAATTCTGACAGTCTAACTTATCACAAAACGTACCGGTCCAATAAGGATCACATTGGCACCGGAACATCACCGAACTTTTCTCACAAAAACCGTTTATGCAAACGAAAAACTCAGGATAACACGTTCGCATTTCTAAAGACCGAGTAGTGACATCGTTGGTATCCATAGTAACAGTAGAAGCGTTTACTGTCGATACTTCTATTAAAGGTTCAGAACATGTCAACTTATCGTTGTCTATATGACACCCGTAAGAACAATCAGATGGACAGTCTAGCTCATCACAATATCTTCCTTTCCAATGGTCGTCACAGACACATTTCATTATCACTTTACCAATGTAGCAATAACCATGGATACACACTCCAGTAAAACACGTGCGGTTACTAATATCCCTTAGTGTTGTTGTAATAGGAATAGTAGAGGTAACAGCTTCTTGCTTCAGTGAAGCAGGTGTAGGCTGTGTATTGGAGGAGGCAATGTCTTTAGAGGTAGAAGGTACTGTAGTGGAGGTAACCTCTATACACGTTACTATATCATTATATAACTGACAGCTCTTCTCACAAGACAGAGGACAATCTAAGTCTTTGCATTGTAGTCCTGTCCAGTTTTTGTCACAGGCACAGCTCTGTCCATTACAATATCCATGTACACAAATTAGCATACCAAACAAGCAAGTTCGTTGTGAAAAAGGTCTTAGTGTTGTCGTGATCGATGCCTGTGTTGTCACATCGCTTTGGTTGGCCTCTGTTGTAATATTGTTTGAAGCTTCAGTGTTCAAATTCAAGTCTGTTATGTTACTTTCACATTTATTACCTGTATACGACAGTGGACAGATACATGATATGGAACAATCAATGCTATTCACGGTACAAGTCGCTCCATTCTCACATCCATATTTTGAACACGAATCACATAATCCATCAGTATTAATAATGCAAATAAATAGAAACACAATAAATGAACCTTTCATAAACTTCTCCATAATTATAAATTACATAGGCACATCCAACAATTTACGCCCTTTGTATAACGTAAACCATCACATTCCTCAAACAACAATTTCTAAATAAACAGAGACTTAAATTTTCCGATCACATCGGTATACTGAATAGATCATTAACATCCGTCACGGAACATTACATACTAAGGTAATAATAAATGTGTCATTAAATCGGAGTGACAGTTACAAGTATTCAATAAGAAAACATTTGTTATTGTATCTAACTGAATAATGACCCATTTTATGTCCAAAATAATAGGTATTTTATATTTATGTTCCCAAATAAAGTAATTTCTGTGACTCTCAATTCTATAATTCTTTCTCTTCAAACACCTTCCTGATATTTGTGTATGTGAAGAACAACGATTTAGAATTTTAAAGGCAAATTAGCGTATTGAGACGACTATTTGATATTACTCGTATCCGGAAATATTAATCTAATAATAGCTAGGAGTGGTGTTTATTGAAAATATTGTATTGTCATTGAAATAAGATGTAGAAAAGTAATGTGGTCATCAGCTCATTTTTATTACACAAAACAGATTGTGTAAGTGGGGTTGTCCTGTGTTACTTGGTACATTCCATTAAACATTGAAAGTGATGTATATTAAATTATACTAAAGCTATGTAATAAACAGAAAAATCTGTGTTAAATTTCTATTAAAAAATATAAATTTCAAGCTATGTAACTTTGACTTTGCTATGTTATTGCCTAAGTTTATACATAGATATTTTTAACACTGGATCTTTTTCCCCAAATTAAATTTTGCTATTTATGTAAACGCTTCACCTCATCTGACCCGCAGGTTCATGTGGGTTTAGCCTTATTATCAATCTGACCGAAACCATGTGATACTTTTGTGACAATGTGATGTCCTTGATCTGATCAACCGCATTTAGCTTTTCACAATGTAATCTTTTCCTCTGAAACCTCTAGGGATATTGATAAGCTGGTCCTTTGGACTTACCATTGCACACTTTGCATTACCTCCATCCGTACAAGTTGGCTGGCGTTGATAAAATGGAGATGTCCTCAAAAGAAGAAAATTAATCTTAACACTGATGGAATAGGGCTTTGCGTTTTACCAACGAGAGATAAAACCCTTAGCACTATCACCAACAAAAATAAAAGGGTTTGGATGTTACTACTGAGAGATGAAATGCCTTGGAACTTGCTACTTAGCAATCATGGCCTTTGGATTTAACCAGAGAGATGAAGAGCTTTGTATTTGTTGGAGATGTCATGCATCTTAGATCTTTCCTTCGAGGTAAAGGGTTATATTGTGAATCATCTCGGAAGCCACAAAGCAAAGTAGCACAAGCTTTTCATGAAACATCACTGATGGTTATATAAAGCGTTTTTTCTTCTGTGGTTAACCCAAGATGATAGACATCGTATGGCATCGTATCATCCGTCCACTAGTCAGTGCTTCGGCGCTGACATGATTTATTAGAAATAATTATTACTGAAATTTACAGTTCTCAAATAATGTAATTATTAATAAATCTAAAGTTCTCCTCCCGCAGGCATAGATGGCCTTAGCCGATTTTGGCTATCCTGTTTAGGCTTTTTGGTTTTATTGATCCCAAAACTTTAAATTATTTGGCTTTCCAATTTTTCGATTTTGAGCATACCTGATAAAGGTTATTCCAGAAACGCGTCGTGTGCACTAAATTTGATATCTACGTTTTCATTACTATCACTGGCTCGATACCTCTGCTGGTGGACTATTAGTCCCCGAGGGTATCATCCTCCCAGTAGTCAGTGCTTCGGCACTGACATGGTTTATTAGATATATTTATTACTGAAATTTACAGTTCCTAAATAATGTAATTATTAATAAAACTAAGGTTGTCCTCCCTCAGGCATAGATGGCCATAGCCGATTTTGGTTATACTGTTTGGGTCCTTTGGTTCATTGCTCCCAAAACATTAAGTTATTTGGCTTTCCAATATTTCGATTTTGAACGTACCTGATGAAGGTTATTCTAGTAACGTACCTGATGAAGGTTATTCTAGTAACGTACCTGATGAAGGTTATTCCAGAAACACGTCGTGCGCACTAAATTAGATATCTACGTTTTTATTACATAGATCAACATAAAGCGACGCAGAACTTTATTTTTCAATTTTCCTTCAGTTTAAGAATTGACAAATTGGTTTATCCATAAAGTAAGCACGAATGATCGTCGGTTATGTGATGTTTGAGTTGATCAATTGAATTTACACGCATTAAGAAAAAAAAATCAGAGACATTGTTATTGATTGACCATAAAATGATGAAAAAGACCAGTGCATTACATTTTTTGCATGCTGATCAGAAAACCAAGATGACCGACACTACAAGAAATATAATTTAACATTAAGTGCTCTAATATCTTTTACTACTGCACATTTTTCAATTTCGTATTTTCTAACCTAGGAAAATATTACAAATTGCGTCTTAGGTTGACAAGGACCTTTGGTCTTCTTAGCGTAATTTGTAATTATAAAATATTGAAAGATACAGGACGTTTAGTTTCGTGTTTTGTCACAGTTGAAAGTTGATTTCTAGAATTCAAATCAAGGAAAACAATTTAATTTTAAAAGTCAGTTGTATGGGGGTGTTGTAGTATCATATAATTTTTACAATAATAACTTAGTAGTAATGGATATGAATGAACATTAGGGATTCTCCAGCATTACACTTAGATACAAATTAAAGTAAAGGAACATCACTTTTATCACTTTTCTTATCAAGAAAAAAAATAAGCATTAGATTTTTACGAAAGTTTTACTGTTATTGAATCTCGGTGAAAAAAGTAATTGAAAAAGATATAGTTTATATTTTAATTGACATATCAGTGTCATGCTCTAGGCCATTTGACACTTAAGTATAATTGTAAATTGTAAGAAGTATTTATAATAATTTAGTAAGTCATAATTTAAAGTGACAATTATTTCATTGAACTTCCTTGTGATATTTCCTCCTCAGGGTTAATAGTTAAAGATTCTGGGTATTTTTTTGTAAATAAACGTAGAGGTTTGATTATAGTCAAGGAAAATCTCCATCAAAGTGAATTAACAATATCCCCTAATTGTAATATTAATTTTAATATTTAATATACTAAATATGGTGGGCAGCAAAATTCCCAACATTATGATTAAAGAATTTGAATATTATCTGCTTTGTCAAAATGTTAGTTCGACACTCTATCATCACTTTACATGTCGTTGTCCTTGTATAATATTAATTACATTTGGTTAAATATGTTAGAAAACTCGTTTACAATCACTATGGAGGCTTTGTTGTACTAATTTCAATTATCAAATGCCATTACATTGGAGTACTATTAACAAGTATAAACCCACCATATTGTCCCAATCAAAGTCCCATTAATAAGCATAAACCCACCTCTTTGTCCTAAAACATGCACCTTTAACCAGAATAATCATACGATATTGTTCCAACACATGTCCCATTGACCAGTATAAGCCCACCACATTGTCCAACCAAGGTCCGAATTATATCAACACTGGATGCAGAAGACACAGGACGAAGAGAAACAATAGAAAAACAAGACACAGGACGAAGAGAAATAAAAGAAAAACAAGACACAGGGCGAAGAGAAACAAAAGAAAAACAACCCACAGGACGAAGAGAAACAAAAGAAAAACAAGATACAGGACGAAGAGAAACAAAAGAAAAACAAGACACAGGACGAAGAGAAACAAAAGAAAAACAAGACACAGGACGAAGAGAAACAAAAGAAAAACAAGACACAGGGCGAAAAGAAATAAAAGAAAAACAAGACACAGGACGAAGAGAAACAAAAGAAAAACAAGACACAGGACGAAGAGAAATAAAAGAAAAACAAGACACAGGGCGAAAAGAAATAAAAGAAAAACAAGACACAGGACGAAGAGAAACAAAAGAAAAACAAGACACAGGACGAAGAGAAACAAAAGAAAAACAAGAAACAGGACGAAGAGAAACAAAAGAAAAACAAGACACAGGACGAAGAGAAACAAAAGAAAAACAAGATACAGGACGAAGAGAAACAAAAGAAAAACAAGACACAGGACGAAGAGAAACAAAAGAAAAACAAGACACAGGACGAAGAGAAACAAAAGAAAAACAAGACACAGGGCGAAAAGAAATAAAAGAAAAACAAGACACAGGACGAAGAGAAACAAAAGAAAAACAAGACACAGGACGAAGAGAAATAAAAGAAAAACAAGACACAGGACGAAGAGAAACAAAAGAAAAACAAGACACAGGACGAAGAGAAACAAAAGAAAAACAAGACATAGGACGAAGAGAAACAAAAGAAAAACAAGACAAATGACGAAGAGAAACAAAAGAAAAACAAGACACAGGGCGAAAAGAAATAAAAGAAAAACAAGACACAGGACGAAGAGAAATAAAAGAAAAACAAGACACAGGGCGAAAAGAAATAAAAGAAAAACAAGACACAGGGCGAAAAGAAATAAAAGAAAAACAAGACACAGGGCGAAAAGAAACAAAAGAAAAACAAGATACAGGACGAAGAGAAACAAAAGAAAAACAAGACACAGGACGAAGAGAAACAAAAGAAAAACAAGACACAGGACGAAGAGAAACAAAAGAAAAACAAGACACAGGACGAAGAGAAACAATAGAAAAACAAGACAAATGACGAAGAGAAACAATAGAAAAACAAGACACAGGACGAAGAGAAACAAAAGAAAAACAAGACACAGGACGAAGAGAAACAAAAGAAAAACAAGACATAGGACGAAGAGAAGCAAAAGAAAAACAAGACACAGGACGAAGAGAAACAAAAGAAAAACAAGACACAGGGCGAAGAGAAACAAAAGAAAAACAAGACACAGGACGAAGAGAAACAAAAGAAAAACAAGACACAGGACGAAGAGAAACAAAAGAAAAACAAGACACAGGACGAAGAGAAACAAAAGAAAAACAAGACACAGGACGAAGGGAAATAAAAGAAAAACAAGACACAGGGCGAAAAGAAATAAAAGAAAAACAAGACACAGGACGAAGAGAAACAAAAGAAAAACAAGACACAGGACGAAGAGAAACAAAAGAAAAACAAGACAAATGACGAAGAGAAACAAAAGAAAAACAAGACACAGGACGAAGAGAAACAAAAGAAAAACAAGACACAGGACGAAGAGAAACAAAAGAAAAACAAGACACAGGGCGAAAAGAAATAAAAGAAAAACAAGACACAGGACGAAGAGAAACAAAAGAAAAACAAGACACAGGACGAAGAGAAACAAAAGAAAAACAAGACAGGACGAAGAGAAACAAAAGAAAAACAAGACACAGGGGGAAGAGAAACAAAAGAAAAACAAGAAACAGGACGAAGAGAAACAAAAGAAAAACAAGACACAGGACGAAGAGAACCAAAAGAAAAACAAGACACAGGACGAAGAGAAACAAAAGAAAAACAAGACACAGGACGAAGAGAAACAAAAGAAAAACAAGAAACAGGACGAAGAGAAACAAAAGAAAAACAAGACACAGGACGAAGAGAAACAAAAGAAAAACAAGACACAGGACGAAGAGAAACAAAAGAAAAAGAAGAGAAATAAAAGAAAAAGAAGAGAAATAAAAGAAAAAGAAGAGAAATAAAAGAAAAACAAGACACAGGACGAAGAGAAATAAAAGAAAAACAAGACACAGGGCGAAGAGAAACAAAAGAAAAACAAGACACAGGACGAAGAGAAACAAAAGAAAAACAAGACACAGGGCGAAAAGAAATAAAAGAAAAACAAGACACAGGACGAAGAGAAACAATAGAAAAACAAGACACAGGGCGAAGTGAAATAAAAGAAAAACAAGACACAGGACGAAGAGAAATAAAAGAAAAACAAGACACAGGGCGAAGAGAAACAAAAGAAAAACAAGACACAGGACGAAGAGAAACAAAAGAAAAACAAGACACAGGGCGAAAAGAAATAAAAGAAAAACAAGACACAGGACGAAGAGAAACAATAGAAAAACAAGACACAGGACGAAGAGAAACAAAAGAAAAACAAGACATAGGACGAAGAGAAACAAAAGAAAAACAAGACAAATGACGAAGAGAAACAAAAAAAAAACAAGACACAGGACGAAGAGAAACAAAAGAAAAACAAGACACAGGACGAAGAGAAACAAAAGAAAAACAACCCACAGGACGAAGAGAAACAAACGAAAAACAAGACACAGGACGAAGAGAAACAAAAGAAAAACAAGACACAGGACGAAGAGAAACAAAAGAAAAACAAGAAACAGGACGAAGAGAAACAAAAGAAAAACAAGACACAGGACGAAGAGAAACAAAAGAAAAACAAGACACAGGACGAAGAGAAACAAACGAAAAACAAGACATAGGACGAAGAGAAACAAAAGAAAAACAAGACAAATGACGAAGAGAAACAAAAGAAAAACAAGACACAGGACGAAGAGAAACAAAAGAAAAACAAGACACAGGGCGAAGAGAAACAAAAGAAAAACAAGACACAGGACGAAGAGAAACAAAAGAAAAACAACCCACAGGACGAAGAGAAACAAACGAAAAACAAGACACAGGACGAAGAGAAACAAAAGAAAAACAAGAAACAGGACGAAGAGAAACAAAAGAAAAACAAGACACAGGACGAAGAGAACCAAAAGAAAAACAAGACACAGGACGAAGAGAAACAAAAGAAAACCACACCGTCATATGTCGTGGTATTTTGTTTTGTGGTCAGTGAAGTTGAGAGGTGATTGATTGTTTTGTTGATATTGGTAGAATTGATTACCTTCACTGTTTAAACTTTCTTTTCATCATTTTCGGGAGGATAATATCAGTTCTACTGTCTTCCAAAATGTCCATGGAATATTGAAGATGTGTAAAGTGTAAAACAGTCAATGCATTTATGGTAGGAACTGCCTCAATAAGGAAGTATAAGGAGGAGTTGTTTGTTTTCTTTAGTAAACACCATGAGTCTGTATCCACTACAACTTTAGTCATCTGCATGATGCTCATATTAGACTTCTCTGACATTGATTCAAGATTTTCGGTGTGCGACCACAGTGTGTGCAACTGAGTCTAAAAATTGTCCCAAAACATGTCATATTCTAGATTGTGGAGTAGTGAAAATATATTTAGGAATAATTTTTTGCTTGCAATTCAACAGAACAATTCATACATCAGAACGACTGTACTTAACTTTTATTGAAAAAGATATATAGAATCTAACACCGGCTAAAGTGCAAGACAGGGAAATCTCCGACACCCGAGGGTGTTGGAGATTTCCCTGTCTTGCACTTTTTGCCGGTGTTTGATTTTATTTCTCACTTTTATCAGCTGTTTTTAGTTTCGTGTTTGTTTATGTACGTTTAGCAGACGATCATGTAAACAATGTGAGTTATTTCCCCTTCATGTCAATCAAAAAAGTAGTTTCATATTTTTGTGTATTGCGTGAAGGTTATTATGTAATAATATGGCTGATTGTTAGGATTTGCGTGTTTATAAAAGATTGAAAACTTATATACAGTGAATTGTTTATTTTTAAAAGGAAAAGCATGGAGAATTGGGGGGACAGTTGACATAAACTGTACAGCATGCATTTGCCGGTAAAACGCACGTGATTTTTATTGTCTTGCACTAGTGCAAGATAAATAAATCTCACATCGCTAAAAATAGGAATTGGCCTGTCTCAAAAGTGAGAAAAGATGTTCCATTTCTTAATATTTGGTGTGAACATTAATGTTTTTGCTTCATTGACATGACTTGTCACATGTTTTGGATATTAACAATTATCAATAATAACATATTTAGAAGATCTTTCCCATTTTCACAATTTCCCGTGGTATTAAAATCTGATTCAACCCACCATTTCTTTAGAAATGCCTATACCAAGTCAGGGTCATTACGCTTTTCACAGTTTTCCGGTTGTTGACTGATTTTGTCTGTTTATATAATTATGAGTTTTGACTTTCCCTTTGTAAGATTGTTCGGAGTTCAGTAATTTTGTTATTACCCTTATTGTTGTTCTACGTTAAAGGCGACATAACGACTCTGAAATGCAGAAATATATTACGAATTCAATCATCATGCAATTTATAGAATGACGTGTGATTTGAATTCTTAAAGAGACATATCGAAGCACTTATACTGGCGTCCTTACCCTCGCTTTTTGTAAATACATGTTTAGTTATTTTTCTGTCAGTTTATTGACAATCCATGAACCATTCAGAGGCACAGACCACATTGGGCGCAATATTTTGTAAGAAAATATCTGGGATATGAAATATAAGGCAATAAACAGTGTAATAGGAATGGTACTCAGGAGACTGCATAGTGAATCATCTAAATTTTAATATCTCTCTTATGAGTTCTTATCACACTTGATTTTATCAACTTAATTTACACTTTAGATATTAAACATCTATTGCATATAAATTGGTAAAATTTATTTCATAGTGTTAATCTAGTAACACGATCATATATATATACAATATTGGTCTGTTGACGGTAAATATAGAATTTATTTGACAAGGCTGAGAAACGGGGTGAAAGACGAGCTTCTAGCGAGTCTTTCTCCCCGTTTCGCGCCGAGTCAAATAAATTCTATATTTACCGTCAACAGACCAATATTGTATTTATCCTGCAATCCACGATGTCCTAAAAAATAATCTTAACTCGTAAAAATGCATTTTTTAATGCAACGGAATCCTCACTATTTGGCGTAGTAAAATACCATATTTGTTTTGCTGACAAAAATTCGCGAACAAATAGTTCTCAAAAGGAAGTGAAATAACTTTATTTAAGTGAAGATTTATTGATTAAGGTGAAAATCTATATAGAAAATTGATAGTTTAGAACCTGAAATATATATATTTAATATGTTTTTCATAGATATGAAAACACATTAATTTAGCAATAAAACGTCACATGCGGTCATACTTAAATACGCCTGCAGTAGTAACCAGGTAAATATATACGCCTGTGTGAAAAGGTATACGCCTGCAACTATATGGTTCACTTTTATTTTTATTTTTTTATATCAAATAATAAACATCCGATATATTCCTTTTACTAGTTTATATTAAAAAAATAAAAATAAAAAAGAACCATATAGTTGCAGGCGTCCACCGTTGTATGACACACAGGCGTATATATTTGCCTGGTTACTACTGCAGGCGTATTTAAGTATGACCCACACAGTTTGTAAACATGTGAAAGCAATACACACATTCATGTATAGACGATTCGAACATGTTTTAAGTAAACTAGGTAGAGTAGAGAAAACAGAAAGATTAATCATTTATCTCAACAAACTGAGCTGATTCACGTAAATGTATTTAACAACGATGTCAAACACTCAAATGCTCAGTTATTGGGATATTTAGTCATTTGTGAAAATTGTGTACACATTCACCATTTGTTATGGATGACCACGCCGTAAAACATAGAACTAATTTGACTTGACATATTTGTATTGGAACTGTAAAAAGGAACATCGGGATTGCTTCGACACGAAACATCAGAAGTGCTACTGGCTGTAGAATTTGTGGAGGTTTTACGAGGTAAGTTTGCTGAAAAGCATTTCTGTTAGTTTCACTTTCAGTGTTGCTGAGGATGTTTGATATTTTCTTGTGTCTTTCCTCACTCAATGTTGAGTAATTATTAATAAATGCCACATTGTTATGCCCTGATATTTGCATAATATCTATCCCCTCCACATTGTTTTCTCTTAACTTCTGGACGGGATAAGATATTTTCTGGCACTGATTGATTAATGTCTAATTTGCAACTATCCTTCATTTTTTTCATGAGACTGGAAAGTTTTCTTTCATGCACTTTTCTACCTGTTTCTAAAGCTCGTACAAATAAATTATGTATTTTGCGACAATGCAAGTATATAAAGGAGGAGAAGCTAATACCAATCTTCTGGACTTTACATAGGTTTCAATGGAAAATTGGAATTTATTTTTATAGAATAAAATAAAACTTTCATATATACATGGTAAATTGAAGAAAATCAAAATAGAGATCTGATTTAGTGTCAACAAGCACCAGATATGATTTTAATTACTATATTTAACTTCTGTTTGTATATCATAATCAAATGAATTAATATGCATTGAAGTCTACATGTATGTAGAATCCCCACCAACTATTTTCTTCATATCAAATTTGCTATTATTAAACCATAATCCATTGATTGGTAAATTACATAATGCGATGTCACTAAGGAACCAAGAATATTATGGACATAGGTGCTGTGACCAGAAAAATATTAGAGTGAAGGATATATTTTTCTGGAATGAACAATATTTACATGATAAAGTTGGTTGTTGCGAGTAATGACTAATGTGCGAATATATTTTCTGAGTCGGATCATACAAAAATGCTTTATGAAAGCTTGAAGTTTCAAATATTCAAACATTGCTAATTTAGTCTGCATTTTGTTCCTTTTTTCTTGTTATTTTATTAGTAAATATATAATAACATGTATTTTAATTATAATCAATGCTATATTAATGTCTTTCAGATGAATGGCTGGATTAATGGTTTAACAGTGTACAATGTACATGTGTTGTTTGAAATAAGTGCAAAGACTATATATGAAAGAAATAATTGCATAAAAACCTATGAACGTTTTATAAAGATCTGATTAAACAAAGGACATTTTTCAAGAACTATCACTCAGTTGTTGCATACAGGCCAGGGGTATGTGATTCAGTTTCAAATGGAATTGCACAAAATAAAAAATGTACTGTAATCCTGATCAACAGTGAGTAGAATTCCAGCAGATAAAACACTAGTTTCAACTGACAAATCATACAACTTTGTTGGAATTTTGCAAAAGAAAAAAATGTTTTAAAAAAAGATGCAAAATGATTGGAGGAAGTGACTGAATACAATTATTCCAAATGGTTAAAACAAATTATATAGATATTTTGTGGTGTCATAAAGAATTCAGAATATAAAAAATTATCTATAATTTTAAAGTGACTTGATGCAATAGCAGGAATATGTGTTATTTTCACCTTGAAGAAATCTACTATCTGATATGTTGAAGTAATTGATGTGAATTAATTGAACATTTAATATGAAGAAATTTTATAATAAAATATATGTAGTAATCTTAGAGTTTGATGTTCAAACTGTACTGAGTTATTTAACCATATAAGTGTGTTTAGTAAAGATTGTGGTGTGTGACTGCCCAGAACGTTTCTGTTATAAAGGATGTTAATTTCCTCATCTGTTGGAGGGCATGCCCTCTTTGGTTTATTCCCTTTGTCCTGTAGTTTTAGTTGCTTTTGTTTTGTTTTCAAAGCTTCCCTGTCAAGTTATAAATGATTCGGATTTGTTTAAGATTTTTGTTTTGTTTTTTATTGACTTCTAGGATTTTTTTTATCGTAAAATATGTATAAAAAATATGAAATTTTAGAATTATTAGTTTCATTTTGTCGGTTTGTAAATTTACAAATAGTGAGAACGAAAACAGTTATTAGAAAAAGACGACGTCGATTATTGACATTGGTTACGGTTAATATTTTAACTCCTTCACAGGAGAGCAAAAACACAAAAAAGTAGTTCCGGAATCTATGGGCGGGGCTTAAAAGTTTATTCGTAGGTTTAAAAGTTTATTCGTAGGCTTCAAAAGTTTATTCGTAGGCTACGAATAAAGCAAAAATTTATTCGTGTGGTATATTTGTACAGCAAATGTACTGATTGCAGGATAAATGTTTTTCCCTGTTTTAAGTACATGGTAAACTTTGTTGCATTCAAACAACTACATTTTGTAATTAAAAATTATAATTAATTATGTCATTTGTCATTACGTTTATACATTTAAATGTTAATTATTAGTGTGTCCATTTTTGGTGAAAGTGTGTCCATTTTTGATGAAAACTATCTTATCTAGGCTTTGAAAATTATAATGTGGAACATATTTAAGTGATACCCATATATCATATATTTGTGGATTTACAATATTAATAATGTGCATGTAAAATTCCCCTCTGCCCCAATTTTGTTTATTGCTTCAGGTTTTAAAACAATATTAAATCAAAGCATGTCCCAAGGGAAATAACTCTAGTTCATATTAAAGTAAAAATCCTGCTGATTGCGAATCAGTTGTAGGTGTGAAATTTGTTTGGACAGGCCGGATTCAAATTTATGGGTTCAACTTAGCTGCAATAATGTAGCTCCTGTGACAAACTTGTGTCTCGGCAGAGCTACAACGCGGTCCCATTCGTCACAATGGAGAAAACAAAACTTGCAGTTGAAACATAAAAACTCACTATTTACGCTTCAAACATTTCATGATAACTATTACTGATGATCCCAGTCCTTGTTAAATCGGTTTGGCTGATAAATATATGCTTTTCAAAGGTAGCAACAACCTTGTTCAAATTTATCGATCGTTTTCCATAACCGGAAACTACGGAAGGCGGAGCTTTTCTAAATATGGTATTTCTTACTACACGCTGATGTAAACATTCACGCCTCAAATCGCCAAATATGGTATCGACATCCAAATAGTGAGGCGGAAATGACGAAATTCAAAATGTTCAGAGAGAAAGTAAACAAGGATTTTTATTTTGTGGGAAGTACATTCTAAAATACTGGTAGGTGATAAAAACTTGTTATAATAATGGACAAAAGGAAAGGTTATGTCTTATTATTGATAAATGCCGGCGTCAGAAACTCTGTAAGCGATCGCAAAAAATCTCGGCGGCTGCTCCATTACGTGTAATGGCATCCCGCTATAACCCTTGCGAGTAAGCGAGCATTTAGGGTTTTATTATTAGAACTAGGTTCAACTGCATGATCTGCTTGAAAAGAAATCAGGCTTGACAAATTTACAGAACAAAATATTTTTCCTCACTAATTTTATATGTTATCTTGGAATTATTTGATATGTTATCTTAGTTTAGTTGTCAATTTCCTCATACTTATACATGTTAAACCAGATTTCTCAAAAGTGCTCTAGTTATTATGACAAAATGTCGCATCTACATTTTCATAATTTGACTTCTCATGCTTCTATGTGTCGGCTGCTAATTATTTGTATATCAATTTTCCTAGAAACCGCTGTTTCATTTGAACGAAATCTTGTAAGAATTATCAATAGATTGTTCCTAATATTTAGTTCGAAAGTTGCTGCCATACGACATCCAATATGGAATCTATTGTACACAAAGTTGTCCGCGTTATTTCAGCTGTAGCTTGGTAGAAATTGTCTAGCCATACGTTTTGTTGATATTGGTGAATTTGTTGCCCATGACTGTTTAAACTATTTTTTCATAATGTCTCTTCCTTTCTTACCGATTCTTTATCATATGAACGCCTCGATTCATAGTACCTAATATTTCCTATTTAGATGACATGATCTATGAATCGTCCTAAAATAATTCCTAATTTTGTTCCGATCTAGTACCATATTGCGCTGCAAGCCATGAAGTTTATGCTATGTTTTGTTATCCCTAAAGAAATACATGTACAAATGTATATGTTTGACCAATACAGAAGGAAGAAAGGTTTGAAGCCGTAAATCGAAGGACAGATAACACAATTACCAAAAGAAAACAATGAGTGACGAATAATCTGCAAAACTCCACACAAAAACTAAAGATCGAGCAACGCGAACCACACTAAAACCCGGGGTGATCTCCGGTGCTCCAGAAGGGTAAGCAGTTCCTGCTCCGTTAGTGGCACCCGTCGTGTTACTCTTGTTACAGACCCGTCGATATGTCATATATGATAACTGAAGGGGCAATCAAAAAGGGACAATCCAAAGAACAAGACGAAGAAAAACACTGCTATACCCAAACAAACACAAATAACGTAAATAAGACATGAGCGCTCCTACAAACAACTGGTGGAGATATAGATGAACCAAACATCGTTTTTATGCGGAAATCGCACAGGACATCCCAGCACGGAACTCAGAACGTAAAGACACACAATAGGACAACAGAAAAAAGTTAAAAGATGAGCAACACGGACCCAACCAAAAAACCGGGGTAGAACTCAAGATCTCGTGAAAAGTAAGCAGTTCCTGCTTCTTATAAGACACCCGCCATGTTACTCGTATAGACAGTCAAGTCTGGTAAAAGTCTTGGCAGTGATAGGGGAAAGCCAACAGCTACGTAAAAAGTAAAAGAAGGAAAGGACGAATTAGGATTACGACAAACGGAGCATATCCGCAGTCATGTGTGACACAGATGACTAGGTCAAGGTACCAACTGTACATTTTTAAAGTGATGACTTCTTCCTTGTTAACAGCAACAGTATATCAAGGAAATCATGATAAGTACCACACACTCTGGAATATCGGATCAACTGAGAGACAACTACTCTATATGCAGGTACTGCTGGAATGTTGCTACATATAAATGGAACGTTCACAATGTAAAAACTGAAATCATCTCTTTTGTGGTAAAGTTTCGTTCTTTATCGACTCTCACTGTCAATCTCAATGTGTAGGTCAAGGAATGAAGCAGACCTAGCTGTATCGGTGGTACTTTACTTTATCTTTAAACCTATTTTATTGTCAAGCAAATACAGACAATGGATCAGACACAAGTTATGAACTTACGAGGTCTTCTCCGTGGTATCCTGTATTCTAAGTTCAATGAGATAGATGCGATCAAAAAAAAAAATCACCAACCTTAGAATTCTTTAGTGAAAGGACATCATCCATATAACGGAACGTGAAATCAAATGATTCGGCTAGCTTTTGTTTTCTTGAGATGCCCTTGTATGAAGTCTGCCTCGTACCACGAGTTTCATCTTCTGAGTTTGTTATCCTGCGTTCTTCTATTCATAACTTTATTTTCTCAAAACTGTATCGTAGATCGAAAGTAATCTCTCAAACATTTTCCCCCCGACATTCATTCATCATCTCGATAGTCATTGTAATATTTTGCTCAACATATATAATTGTAATGCTTACATGTGATGTTTGAATAATACAAATTCAGCTGTGTCAGCACATAGCAAGATAAAAATGTATATCTCTGAAATAATCGCATAATGTAATAAAAAGTAATGGTCGTGAGTTTACTTCTCTTCACATTTTGTCCTTTCTTGTTGTATGCTTTTAAATTACCAGGATTGTGGCATTCAATAGAAACGTGGCATATTTACATTTTGTCAGATACATCCCATGGAACAAGCTTAGTGTACAACTGTAGGAGAGAGCGTAGCCCGCGTAGGGAACATATTCCCCGTGAGTCGGGAAAGCTTTGTATATTCTCCAAAATAAAGAAACGCAACATAAGCATTACATTACTCAGAAATTTGGCACACTGGTTGTTCAGACTTTAAAGTTCATTAAAATGTCACAATTTATCACATTAAAGTCCATAGCGTTCAGATGACGTCACTTCAAAGTCAATATCTGTTGTGCCCACCATTAGCCTGTAACACAGCACGGACCCGTCTCGACATAGACTCGATCATTCGACGAATACGGTCTTGTGGAATTCTCCCCCATTCTTGCTCAAGAGCCTGCTGCAATTCTTGCAGTTTGCGGCGCTGGTTGACGACTGTGCGCGCGTCGATCCAAGTCATCCCACAAATGTTCTATTGTGTTCAAATCTGGTGATTTAAACGGCAAGAGGAGCACTGTTACGTTCTGGTTGGCTAGAAAGTCAACAGTAGCACGAGATGTGTGCGACCGAGCGTTGTAGTGCTGAAAAACATCTCTATGGAGGTTCATTACGGGCAGCATCTCTGTATCGAACGACGTTATGATTGCCGAGGATATGCATCAGTTGAGTTTTTCGGGCGTAGGATATGGCACCCCACATCATCACACTTCCTCCGTCAAAATTGTCGACCTCAAGGACGCAGTTTCTTCCGAACCTCTCATTCCGGCGTCTGTAGACACGTGTACGGCCATCTCTTTTCTGCAGCATGAATCTTGATTCATCGCTGAACCAGACTCCCCTCCAGTTTTGCAGGTCCCAGCTCCTTACTCTGTTGCACCATTGGACCCTTGCAAGTCGATGCCGACGTCTCAGTACTGCGCCAAAGTAAGGACGTCTGGCGCGTAAGCCGTTTTCACGGAGACGATTTCCGACTGTCTGTGCCGATATTCATCGGAGACTTGGGACATTTGATGCTGTTTCTCTTGCTGTCACGGTCCGGTTTCTCAGGTGAAGTACCCGGAAGTAGCGATTTTTGGCTACTGATGTGTCCGTGCTGTGCTACAGGCTAATGGTGGGCACAACAGATATATACTTTGAAGTGACGTCATCTGAACGCTATGGACTTTAATGTGATACATTTTGATATGTTAATTAACTTTAAAGTCTGAACAACCAGTGTGCCAAATTTCAGTGTAATGCAATGCTTATTTCTGTATTTAAAATGATGTTGACAATTTGAAGTAAATTATATTTTTTCACGTGTTGCGTTTCTTTTTTGGGAGAGTATATTATTCCTATACCTAATAATTCACTCAAGTCAGAATATTCAATCAGATTCATTTATTGGACTTATACATGTTATATTAATTACAGATTGTTACCACTCCTTGCTGATTGAATATAAAATTGTCAACACTGCATTTCACATGCAACATCGTCATTTATAAATTAATATTTTGTGGCCATCCTCTTTCAATAGTGAATTTAACATTACAATATGTTTATTTTCAGTGCCATGCACGACTTTATAAACAAATATTGAATGTTTGATAGAGACAATGTTATTGATAATAAGATGTTATCGCCATTATACACAAATAATATATTGGATTTGTTAAATATCTGTTCTATTTGTGGAACAATTTGTATGTGTATTAATAATATGTCTTGATGCCACATGGGAAACAAGATTCCTCCAGAATCTGTCATTGCTCATGATGTGGCCATTTTTTTATGGTAAATACCTGTCATTTACCTCATTAATATGTTAGCCATATCTTTGTAGCCTTTGCTTCAGCAGGTGAGCTCTGCCCAGAAAATCATGGAAGTGAACTAAAGAATTCTCTGACACAGCTATTGTGCTATCGATGTTCACGTTTTCCTTTTTTTTCTTTCTTTCTTTTTTTTTATAGTGTGTGGTCTTTTCGAGTGGACGCGAATATTCCCATTTTTATTTTGTTTATATCTATTTTGCATTTGAGCTTCAAATTATCTCGAGGGTTGTGATCCGGTTTAACCTCGCATATAGTTTTGCCTGTCCCTAACCTTGATTTTTATTATCATATTTCATGGTCTTTGCTGTATTCAATGATTTTAGCTGACAGGTGGTTATTCATTTTGTTGTAAGAAGATGAGCTTGAAGATACCAAAGGGCTAATCAGAATCCGTAAATAGAAGAAGGACAGACAACACAATGGTCAAAAGTGTGAAGATACCAAAGGGGTAATCAGAAACTGTAAATAGAAGAAGGACAGACAACACAATGGTCAAAAGTGTGAAGATACCAAAGGGCTAATCAGAATCTGTAAATAGAAGAAGGACAGACAACACAATGGCCAAAAGTGTGAAGATACCAAAGGGCTAATCAGAATCCGTAAATAGAAGAAGGACAGACAACACAATGGCCAAAAGTGTGAAGATACCAAAGGGCTAATCAGAATCCGTAAATAGAAGAAGGACAGACAACACAATGGCCAAAAGTGTGAAGATACCAAAGGGTTAATCAGAATCCGTAAATAGAAGAAGGACAGACAACACAATGGTCAAAAGTGTGAAGATACCAAAGGGGTAATCAGAAACTGTAAATAGAAGAAGGACAGACAACACAATGGTCAAAAGTGTGAAGATACCAAAGGGCTAATCAGAATCCGTAAATAGAAGAAGGACAGACAACACAATGGTCAAAATTGTGAAGATACCAAAGAGCTAATCAGAAACTGTAAATAGAAGAAGGACAGACAACACAATGGCCAAATGTGTGAAGATACCAAAGGGATAATCAGAATCCGTAAATAGAAGAAGGACAGACAACACAATGGCCAAAAGTGTGAAGATACCAAAGGGCTAATCAGAATCCGTAAATAGAAGAAGGACAGACAACACAATGGTCAGAAGTGTGAAGATACCAAAGGGCTAATCAGAATCCGTAAATAGAAGAAGGACAGACAACACAATGGCCAAAAGTGTGAAGATACCAAAGGGCTAATCAGAATCCGTAAATAGAAGAAGGACAGACAACACAATGGTCAAAAGTGTGAAGAAACCAAAGGGCTAATCAGAATCCGTAAATAGAAGAAGGACAGACAACACAATGGCCAAAAGTGTGAAGATACCAAAGGGCTAATCAGAATCCGTAAATAGAAGAAGGACAGACAACACAATGGCCAAAAGTGTGAAGATACCAAAGGGCTAATCAGAATCCGTAAATAGAAGAAGGACAGACAACACAATGGCCAAATGTGTGAAGATACCAAAGGGCTAATCAGAATCCGTAAATAGAAGAAGGACAGACAACACAATGGTCAAAAGTGTGAAGATACCAAAGGGATAATCAGAAACTGTAAATAGAAGAAGGACAGACAACACAATGGTCAAAAGTGTGAAGATACCAAAGGGCTAATCAGAATCCGTAAATAGAAGAAGGACAGACAACACAATGGCCAAAAGTGTGAAGATACCAAAGGGCTAATCAGAATCCGTAAATAGAAGAAGGACAGACAACACAATGGCCAAAAGTGTGAAGATACCAAAGGGCTAATCAGAATCCGTAAATAGAAGAAGGACAGACAACACAATGGCCAAAAGTGTGAAGATACCAAAGGGCTAATCAGAATCCGTAAATAGAAGAAGGACAGACAACACAATGGCCAAACGTGTGAAGATACCAAAGGGCTAATCAGAATCCGTAAATAGAAGAAGGACAGACAACACAATGGTCAAATGTGTGAAGATACCAAAGGGCTAATCAGAATCCGTAAATGGAAGAAGGACAGACAACACAATGGCCAAATGTGTGAAGATACCAAAGGGCTAATCAGAATCCGTAAATAGAAGAAGGACAGACAACACAATGGCCAAATGTGTGAAGATACCAAAGGGCTAATCAGAATCCGTAAATAGAAGAAGGACAGACAACACAATGGTCAAAAGTGTGAAGATACCAAAGGGCTAATCAGAATCCGTAAATAGAAGAAGGACAGACAACACAATGGTCAAAAGTGTGAAGATACCAAAGGGCTAATCAGAATCCGTAAATAGAAGAAGGACAGACAACACAATGGTCAAAAGTGTGAAGATACCAAAGGGCTAATCAGAATCCGTAAATAGAAGAAGGACAGACAACACAATGGTCAAAAGTGTAAAGATACCAAAGGGCTAATCAGAATCCGTAAATAGAAGAAGGACAGACAACACAATGGCCAAATGTGTGAAGATACCAAAGGGCTAATCAGAATCCGTAAATAGAAGAAGGACAGACAACACAATGGCCAAAAGTGTGAAGATACCAAAGGGCTAATCAGAATCTGTAAATAGAAGAAGGACAGACAACACAATGGTCAGAAGTGTGAAGATACCAAAGGGCTAATCAGAATCCGTAAATAGAAGAAGGACAGACAACACAATGGTCAGAAGTGTGAAGATACCAAAGGGCTAATCAGAATCTGTAAATAGAAGAAGGACAGACAACACAATGGTCAGAAGTGTGAAGATACCAAAGGGCTAATCAGAATCCGTAAATAGAAGAAGGACAGACAACACAATGGTCAGAAGTGTGAAGATACCAAAGGGCTAATCAGAATCCGTAAATAGAAGAAGGACAGACAACACAATGGTCAAAAGTGTGAAGATACCAAAGGGCTAATCAGAAACTGTAAATAGAAGAAGGACAGACAACACAATGGTCAAAAGTGTGAAGATACCAAAGGGCTAATCAGAATCCGTAAATAGAAGAAGGACAGACAACACAATGGTCAAAATTGTGAAGATACCAAAGAGCTAATCAGAAACTGTAAATAGAAGAAGGACAGACAACACAATGGCCAAATGTGTGAAGATACCAAAGGGATAATCAGAATCCGTAAATAGAAGAAGGACAGACAACACAATGGCCAAATGTGTGAAGATACCAAAGGGCTAATCAGAATCCGTAAATAGAAGAAGGACAGACAACACAATGGTCAGAAGTGTGAAGATACCAAAGGGCTAATCAGAATCCGTAAATAGAAGAAGGACAGACAACACAATGGCCAAATGTGTGAAGATACCAAAGGGCTAATCAGAATCCGTAAATAGAAGAAGGACAGACAACACAATGGTCAAAAGTGTGAAGAAACCAAAGGGCTAATCAGAATCCGTAAATAGAAGAAGGACAGACAACACAATGGCCAAAAGTGTGAAGATACCAAAGGGCTAATCAGAATCCGTAAATAGAAGAAGGACAGACAACACAATGGCCAAAAGTGTGAAGATACCAAAGGGCTAATCAGAATCCGTAAATAGAAGAAGGACAGACAACACAATGGCCAAATGTGTGAAGATACCAAAGGGCTAATCAGAATCCGTAAATAGAAGAAGGACAGACAACACAATGGTCAAAAGTGTGAAGATACCAAAGGGGTAATCAGAAACTGTAAATAGAAGAAGGACAGACAACACAATGGTCAAAAGTGTGAAGATACCAAAGGGCTAATCAGAATCTGTAAATAGAAGAAGGACAGACAACGCAATGGCCAAAAGTGTGAAGATACCAAAGGGCTAATCAGAATCCGTAAATAGAAGAAGGACAGACAACACAATGGCCAAAAGTGTGAAGATACCAAAGGGCTAATCAGAATCCGTAAATAGAAGAAGGACAGACAACACAATGGCCAAATGTGTGAAGATACCAAAGGGCTAATCAGAATCCGTAAATAGAAGAAGGACAGACAACACAATGGCCAAAAGTGTGAAGATACCAAAGGGCTAATCAGAATCCGTAAATAGAAGAAGGACAGACAACACAATGGTCAAAAGTGTGAAGATACCAAAGGGCTAATCAGAATCCGTAAATGGAAGAAGGACAGACAACACAATGGCCAAATGTGTGAAGATACCAAAGGGCTAATCAGAATCCGTAAATAGAAGAAGGACAGACAACACAATGGCCAAATGTGTGAAGATACCAAAGGGCTAATCAGAATCCGTAAATAGAAGAAGGACAGACAACACAATGGTCAAAAGTGTGAAGATACCAAAGGGCTAATCAGAATCCGTAAATAGAAGAAGGACAGACAACACAATGGTCAAAAGTGTGAAGATACCAAAGGGCTAATCAGAATCCGTAAATAGAAGAAGGACAGACAACACAATGGTCAAAAGTGTGAAGATACCAAAGGGCTAATCAGAATCCGTAAATAGAAGAAGGACAGACAACACAATGGTCAAAAGTGTAAAGATACCAAAGGGCTAATCAGAATCCGTAAATAGAAGAAGGACAGACAACACAATGGCCAAATGTGTGAAGATACCAAAGGGCTAATCAGAATCCGTAAATAGAAGAAGGACAGACAACACAATGGCCAAAAGTGTGAAGATACCAAAGGGCTAATCAGAATCTGTAAATAGAAGAAGGACAGACAACACAATGGTCAGAAGTGTGAAGATACCAAAGGGCTAATCAGAATCCGTAAATAGAAGAAGGACAGACAACACAATGGTCAGAAGTGTGAAGATACCAAAGGGCTAATCAGAATCTGTAAATAGAAGAAGGACAGACAACACAATGGTCAGAAGTGTGAAGATACCAAAGGGCTAATCAGAATCCGTAAATAGAAGAAGGACAGACAACACAATGGTCAGAAGTGTGAAGATACCAAAGGGCTAATCAGAATCCGTAAATAGAAGAAGGACAGACAACACAATGGTCAAAAGTGTGAAGATACCAAAGGGCTAATCAGAATCCGTAAATAGAAGAAGGACAGACAACACAATGGTCAAAAGTGTGAAGATACCAAAGGGCTAATCAGAATCCGTAAATAGAAGAAGGACAGACAACACAATGGTCAGAAGTGTGAAGATACCAAAGGGCTAATCAGAATCCGTAAATAGAAGAAGGACAGACAACACCATGGTCAGAAGTGTGAAGATACCAAAGGGCTAATCAGAATCCGTAAATAGAAGAAGGACAGACAACACAATGGTCAGAAGTGTGAAGATACCAAAGGGCTAATCAGAATCCGTAAATAGAAGAAGGACAGACAACACAATGGTCAAAAGTGTGAAGATACCAAAGGGGTAATCAGAATCTGTAAATAGAAGAAGGACAGACAACACAATGGTCAGAAGTGTGAAGATACCAAAGGGCTAATCAGAATCCGTAAATAGAAGAAGGACAGACAACACAATGGTCAGAAGTGTGAAGATACCAAAGGGCTAATCAGAATCCGTAAATAGAAGAAGGACAGACAACACAATGGTCAGAAGTGTGAAGATACCAAAGGGCTAATCAGAATCCGTAAATAGAAGAAGGACAGACAACACAATGGTCAAATGTGTGAAGATACCAAAGGGCTAATCAGAATCCGTAAATAGAAGAAGGACAGACAACACAATGGTCAAAAGTGTGAAGATACCAAAGGACTAATCAGAATCCGTAAATAGAAGGACAGACAACACAATGGTCAGAAGTGTGAAGATACCAAAGGGCTAATCAGAATCCGTAAATAGAAGAAGGACAGACAACACAATGGTCAGAAGTGTGAAGATACCAAAGGGCTAATCAGAATCTGTAAATAGAAGAAGGAGAGACAACACAATGGTTAGAAGTGTGAAGATACCAAAGGGCTAATCAGAATCCGTAAATAGAAGAAGGACAGACAACACAATGGTCAGAAGTGTGAAGATACCAAAGGGCTAATCAGAATCTGTGAATAGAAGAAGGACAGACAACACAATGGTCAGAAGTGTGAAGATACCAAAGGGCTAATCAGAATCCGTAAATGGAAGAAGGACAGACAACACAATGGTCAGAAGTGTGAAGATACCAAAGGGCTAATCAGAATCCGTAAATAGAAGAAGGACAGACAACACAATGGTCAGAAGTGTGAAGATACCAAAGGGCTAATCAGAATCCGTAAATAGAAGAAGGACAGACAACACAATGGTCAAAAGTGTGAAGATACCAAAGGGCTAATCAGAATCCGTAAATAGAAGAAGGACAGACAACACAATGGTCAGAAGTGTGAAGATACCAAAGGGCTAATCAGAATCCGTAAATAGAAGAAGGACAGACAACACAATGGTCAAAAGTGTGAAGATACCAAAGGGGTAATCAGAATCTGTAAATAGAAGAAGGACAGACAACACAATGGTCAGAAGTGTGAAGATACCAAAGGGCTAATCAGAATCTGTAAATAGAAGAAGGACAGACAACACAGTGGTCAGAAGTGTGAAGATACCAAAGGGCTAATCAGAATCCGTAAATAGAAGAAGGACAGACAACACAATGGTCAGAAGTGTGAAGATACCAAAGGGCTAATCAGAATCCGTAAATAGAAGGACAGACAACACAATGGTCAGAAGTGTGAAGATACCAAAGGGCTAATCAGAATCTGTAAATAGAAGAAGGACAGACAACACAATGGTCAGAAGTGTGAAGATACCAAAGGGCTAATCAGAATCCGTAAATAGAAGAAGGACAGACAACACAATGGTCAGAAGTGTGAAGATACCAAAGGGCTAATCAGAATCTGTAAATAGAAGAAGGACAGACAACACAATGGTCAGAAGTGTGAAGATACCAAAGGGCTAATCAGAATCCGTAAATAGAAGAAGGACAGACAACACAATGGTCAAAAGTGTGAAGATACCAAAGGGCTAATCAGAATCCGTAAATAGAAGAAGGACAGACAACACAATGGTCAGAAGTGTGAAGATACCAAAGGGCTAATCAGAATCCGTAAATAGAAGAAGGACAGACAACACAATGGTCAAAAGTGTGAAGATACCAAAGGGGTAATCAGAATCTGTAAATAGAAGAAGGACAGACAACACAATGGTCAGAAGTGTGAAGATACCAAAGGGCTAATCAGAATCTGTAAATAGAAGAAGGACAGACAACACAATGGTCAGAAGTGTGAAGATACCAAAGGGCTAATCAGAATCCGTAAATAGAAGAAGGACAGACAACACAATGGTCAGAAGTGTGAAGATACCAAAGGGCTAATCAGAATCCGTAAATAGAAGAATTACAGACAACACAATGGTCAGAAGTGTGAAGATACCAAAGGGCTAATCAGAATCTGTAAATAGAAGAAGGACAGACAACACAATGGTCAGAAGTGTGAAGATACCAAAGGGCTAATCAGAATCCGTAAATAGAAGAAGGACAGACAACACAATGGTCAGAAGTGTGAAGATACCAAAGGGTTAATCAGAATCTGTAAATAGAAGAAGGACAGACAACACAATGGTCAGAAGTGTGAAGATACCAAAGGGCTAATCAGAATCCGTAAATAGAAGAAGGACAGACAACACAATGGTCAGAAGTGTGAAGATACCAAAGGGCTAATCAGAATCCGTAAATAGAAGAAGGACAGACAACACAATGGTCAGAAGTGTGAAGATACCAAAGGGCTAATCAGAATCTGTAAATAGAAGAAGGACAGACAACACAATGGTCAGAAGTGTGAAGATACCAAAGGGCTAATCAGAATCCGTAAATAGAAGAAGGACAGACAACACAATGGTCAGAAGTGTGAAGATACCAAAGGGCTAATCAGAATCCGTAAATAGAAGAAGGACAGACAACACAATGGTCAGAAGTGTGAAGATACCAAAGGGCTAATCAGAATCCGTAAATAGAAGAAGGACAGACAACACAATGGTCAAAAGTGTGAAGATACCAAAGGGCTAATCAGAATCCGTAAATAGAAGAAGGACAGACAACACAATGGTCAGAAGTGTGAAGATACCAAAGGGCTAATCAGAATCCGTAAATAGAAGAAGGACAGACAACACAATGGTCAGAAGTGTGAAGATACCAAAGGGCTAATCAGAATCTGTAAATAGAAGAAGGACAGACAACACAATGGTCAGAAGTGTGAAGATACCAAAGGGCTAATCATAATCCGTAAATAGAAGAAGGACAGACAACACAATGGTCAAAAGTGTGAAGATACCAAAGGGGTAATCAGAATCTGTAAATGGAAGAAGGACAGACAGCACAATGATCAAAAGTGTGAAGATACCAAAGGGCTAATCAGAATCCGTAAATAGAAGAAGGACAGACAACACAATGGTCAGAAGTGTGAAGATACCAAAGGGCTAATCAGAATCTGTAAATAGAAGAAGGACAGACAACACAATGGTCAGAAGTGTGAAGATACCAAAGGGCTAATCAGAATCCGTAAATAGAAGGACAGACAACACAATGGTCAGAAGTGTGAAGATACCAAAGGGCTAATCAGAATCTGTAAATAGAAGAAGGACAGACAACACAATGGTCAGAAGTGTGAAGAT
The DNA here is from genome assembly GCA_963680875.1 of Bathymodiolus brooksi. Lineage (NCBI taxonomy): Eukaryota > Metazoa > Mollusca > Bivalvia > Mytilida > Modiolidae > Bathymodiolus > Bathymodiolus brooksi. The sequence goes on from OY804575.1 coordinate 148,937,230, forward strand.
ACCAAAGGGCTAATCAGAATCCGTAAATAGAAGAAGGACAGCCAACACAATGGTCAGAAGTGTGAAGATACCAAAGGGCTAATCAGAATCCGTAAATAGAAGAAGGACAGACACCACAATGGTCAGAAGTGTGAAGATACCAAAGGGCTAATCAGAATCCGTAAATAGAAGAAGGACAGACAACACAATGGTCAGAAGTGTGAAGATACCAAAGGGCTAATCAGAATCCGTAAATAGAAGAAGGACAGACAACACAATGGTCAAAAGTGTGAAGATACCAAAGGGCTAATCAGAATCCGTAAATAGAAGAAGGACAGACAACACAATGGTCAGAAGTGTGAAGATACCAAAGAGCTAATCAGAATCCGTAAATAGAAGAAGGACAGACAAGACAATGGTCAAACGTGTGAAGATACCAAAGGGCTAATCAGAATCCGTAAATAGAAGAAGGACAGACAACACAATGGTCAGAAGTGTGAAGATACCAAAGGGCTAATCAGAATCCGTAAATAGAAGAAGGACAGACAACACAATGGTCAAAAGTGTGAAGATACCAAAGGGCTAATCAGAATCCGTAAATAGAAGAAGGACAGACAACACAATGGTCAAAAGTGTGAAGATACCAAAGGGCTAATCAGAATCCGTAAATAGAAGAAGGACAGACAACACAATGGTCAGAAGTGTGAAGATACCAAAGGGCTAATCAGAATCCGTAAATAGAAGAAGGACAGACAACACAATGGTCAAAAGTGTGAAGATACCAAAGGGCTAATCAGAATCCGTAAATAGAAGAAGGACAGACAACACAATGGTCAGAAGTGTGAAGATACCAAAGAGCTAATCAGAATCCGTAAATAGAAGAAGGACAGACAAGACAATGGTCAAACGTGTGAAGATACCAAAGGGCTAATCAGAATCCGTAAATAGAAGAAGGACAGACAACACAATGGTCAGAAGTGTGAAGATACCAAAGGGCTAATCAGAATCCGTAAATAGAAGAAGGACAGACAACACAATGGTCAAAAGTGTGAAGATACCAAAGGGCTAATCAGAATCCGTAAATAGAAGAAGGACAGACAACACAATGGTCAAAAGTGTGAAGATACCAAAGGGCTAATCAGAATCCGTAAATAGAAGAAGGACAGACAACACAATGGTCAAAAGTGTGAAGATACCAAAGGGCTAATCAGAATCCGTAAATAGAAGAATGACAGACAACACAATGGTCAAAAGTGTGAAGATACCAAAGGGCTAATCAGAATCTGTAAATAGAAGAAGGACAGACAACACAATGGTCAAAAGTGTGAAGATACCAAAGGGCTAATCAGAATCCGTAAATAGAAGAAGGACAGACAACACAATGGTCAAAAGTGTGAAGATACCAAAGGGCTAATCAGAATCCGTAAATAGAAGAAGGACAGACAACACAATGGTCAAAAGTGTGAAGATACCAAAGGGCTAATCAGAATCCGTAAATAGAAGAAGGACAGACAACACAATGGTCAGAAGTGTGAAGATACCAAAGGGCTAATCAGAATCCGTAAATAGAAGAAGGACAGACAACACAATGGTCAAAAGTGTGAAGATACCAAAGGGCTAATCAGAATCCGTAAATAGAAGAAGGACAGACAACACAATGGTCAAAAGTGTGAAGATACCAAAGGGCTAATCAGAATCCGTAAATAGAAGAAGGACAGACAACACAATGGTGAAAAGTGTGAAGATACCAAAGGGCTAATCAGAATCTGTAAATAGAAGAAGGACAGACAACACAATGGTCAGAAGTGTGAAGATACCAAAGGGCTAATCAGAATCCGTAAATAGAAGAAGGACAGACAACACAATGGTCAAAAGTGTGAAGATACCAAAGGGCTAATCAGAATCCGTAAATAGAAGAAGGACAGACAACACAATGGTCAGAAGTGTGAAGATACCAAAGGGCTAATCAGAATCCGTAAATAGAAGAAGGACAGACAACACAATGGTCAAAAGTGTGAAGATACCAAAGGGCTAATCAGAATCCGTAAATAGAAGAAGGACAGACAACACAATGGTCAGAAGTGTGAAGATACCAAAGGGCTAATCAGAATCTGTAAATAGAAGAAGGACAGACAACACAATGGTCAGAAGTGTGAAGATACCAAAGGGCTAATCAGAATCTGTAAATAGAAGAAGGACAGACAACACAATGGTCAAAAGTGTGAAGATACCAAAGGGCTAATCAGAATCTGTAAATAGAAGAAGGACAGACAACACAATGGTCAGAAGTGTGAAGATACCAAAGGGCTAATCAGAATCCGTAAATAGAAGAAGGACAGACAACACAATGATCAAAGGTGTGAAGATACCAAAGGGCTAATCAGAATCTGTAAAAAGAAGAAGGACAGACAACACAATGGTCAGAAGTGTGAAGATACCAAAGGGCTAATCAGAATCCGTAAGTAGAAGAAGGACAGATAACACAATGGTCAAAAGTGTGAAGATACCAAAGGGCTAATCAGAATCTGTAAATAGAAGAAGGACAGACAACACAATGGTCAGAAGTGTGAAGATACCAAAGGGCTAATCAGAATCCGTAAATAGAAGGACAGACAACACAATGGTCAGAAGTGTGAAGATACCAAAGGGCTAATCAGAATCTGTAAATAGAAGAAGGACAGACAACACAATGGTCAGAAGTGTGAAGATACCAAAGGGCTAATCAGAATCCGTAAATAGAAGAAGGACAGACAACACAATGGTCAGAAGTGTGAAGATACCAAAGGGCTAATCAGAATCCGTAAATAGAAGAAGGACAGACACCACAATGGTCAGAAGTGTGAAGATACCAAAGGGCTAATCAGAATCTGTAAATAGAAGAAGGACAGACAACACAATGGTCAGAAGTGTGAAGATACCAAAGGGCTAATCAGAATCCGTAAATAGAAGAAGGACAGACAACACAATGGTCAGAAGTGTGAAGATACCAAAGGGCTAATCAGAATCCGTAAATAGAAGAAGGACAGACAACACAATGGTCAAAAGTGTGAAGATACCAAAGGGCTAATCAGAATCCGTAAATAGAAGAAGGACAGACAACACAATGGTCAGAAGTGTGAAGATACCAAAGAGCTAATCAGAATCCGTAAATAGAAGAAGGACAGACAAGACAATGGTCAAACGTGTGAAGATACCAAAGGGCTAATCAGAATCCGTAAATAGAAGAAGGACAGACAACACAATGGTCAGAAGTGTGAAGATACCAAAGGGCTAATCAGAATCCGTAAATAGAAGAAGGACAGACAACACAATGGTCAAAAGTGTGAAGATACCAAAGGGCTAATCAGAATCCGTAAATAGAAGAAGGACAGACAACACAATGGTCAAAAGTGTGAAGATACCAAAGGGCTAATCAGAATCCGTAAATAGAAGAAGGACAGACAACACAATGGTCAAAAGTGTGAAGATACCAAAGGGCTAATCAGAATCCGTAAATAGAAGAAGGACAGACAACACAATGGTCAAAAGTGTGAAGATACCAAAGGGCTAATCAGAATCCGTAAATAGAAGAAGGACAGACAACACAATGGTCAAAAGTGTGAAGATACCAAAGGGCTAATCAGAATCCGTAAATAGAAGAAGGACAGACAACACAATGGTCAAAAGTGTGAAGATACCAAAGGGCTAATCAGAATCCGTAAATAGAAGAAGGACAGACAACACAATGGTCAAAAGTGTGAAGATACCAAAGGGCTAATCAGAATCCGTAAATAGAAGAAGGACAGACAACACAATGGTCAGAAGTGTGAAGATACCAAAGGGCTAATCAGAATCCGTAAATAGAAGAAGGACAGACAACACAATGGTCAGAAGTGTGAAGATACCAAAGGGCTAATCAGAATCCATAAATAGAAGAAGGACAGACAACACAATGGTCAAAAGTGTGAAGATACCAAAGGGCTAATCAGAATCCGTAAATAGAAGAAGGACAGATAACACAATGGTCAAAAGTGTGAAGATACCAAAGGGCTAATCAGAATCTGTAAATAGAAGAAGGACAGACAACACAATGGTCAGAAGTGTGAAGATACCAAAGGGCTAATCAGAATCCGTAAATAGAAGAAGGACAGACAACACAATGATCAAAGGTGTGAAGATACCAAAGGGCTAATCAGAATCCGTAAATAGAAGAAGGACAGACAACACAATGGTCAGAAGTGTGAAGATACCAAAGGGGTAATCAGAATCCGTAAGTAGAAGAAGGACAGATAACGCAATGGTCAAAAGTGTGAAGATACCAAAGGGCTAATCAGAATCTGTAAATAGAAGAAGGACAGACAACACAATGGTCAGAAGTGTGAAGATACCAAAGGGCTAATCAGAATCCGTAAATAGAAGGACAGACAACACAATGGTCAGAAGTGTGAAGATACCAAAGGGCTAATCAGAATCTGTAAATAGAAGAAGGACAGACAACACAATGGTCAGAAGTGTGAATATACCAAAGGGCTAATCAGAATCCGTAAATAGAAGAAGGACAGACAACACAATGGTCAGAAGTGTGAAGATACCAAAGGGCTAATCAGAATCCGTAAATAGAAGAAGGACAGACACCACAATGGTCAGAAGTGTGAAGATACCAAAGGGCTAATCAGAATCTGTAAATAGAAGAAGGACAGACAACACAATGGTCAGAAGTGTGAAGATACCAAAGGGCTAATCAGAATCCGTAAATAGAAGAAGGACAGACAACACAATGGTCAGAAGTGTGAAGATACCAAAGGGCTAATCAGAATCCGTAAATAGAAGAAGGACAGACAACACAATGGTCAAAAGTGTGAAGATACCAAAGGGCTAATCAGAATCCGTAAATAGAAGAAGGACAGACAACACAATGGTCAGAAGTGTGAAGATACCAAAGAGCTAATCAGAATCCGTAAATAGAAGAAGGACAGACAAGACAATGGTCAAACGTGTGAAGATACCAAAGGGCTAATCAGAATCCGTAAATAGAAGAAGGACAGACAACACAATGGTCAGAAGTGTGAAGATACCAAAGGGCTAATCAGAATCCGTAAATAGAAGAAGGACAGACAACACAATGGTCAAAAGTGTGAAGATACCAAAGGGCTAATCAGAATCCGTAAATAGAAGAAGGACAGACAACACAATGGTCAAAAGTGTGAAGATACCAAAGGGCTAATCAGAATCCGTAAATAGAAGAAGGACAGACAACACAATGGTCAAAAGTGTGAAGATACCAAAGGGCTAATCAGAATCCGTAAATAGAAGAAGGACAGACAACACAATGGTCAAAAGTGTGAAGATACCAAAGGGCTAATCAGAATCCGTAAATAGAAGAAGGACAGACAACACAATGGTCAAAAGTGTGAAGATACCAAAGGGCTAATCAGAATCCGTAAATAGAAGAAGGACAGGCAACACAATGGTCAAAAGTGTGAAGATACCAAAGGGCTAATCAGAATCCGTAAATAGAAGAAGGACAGACAACACAATGGTCAAAAGTGTGAAGATACCAAAGGGCTAATCAGAATCCGTAAATAGAAGAAGGACAGACAACACAATGGTCAGAAGTGTGAAGATACCAAAGGGCTAATCAGAATCCGTAAATAGAAGGACAGACAACACAATGGTCAAAAGTGTGAAGATACCAAAGGGCTAATCAGAATCCGTAAATAGAAGAAGGACAGACAACACAATGGTCAAAAGTGTGAAGATACCAAAGGGCTAATCAGAATCCGTAAATAGAAGAAGGACAGACAACACAATGGTGAAAAGTGTGAAGATACCAAAGGGCTAATCAGAATCTGTAAATAGAAGAAGGACAGACAACACAATGGTCAGAAGTGTGAAGATACCAAAGGGCTAATCAGAATCCGTAAATAGAAGAAGGACAGACAACACAATGGTCAAAAGTGTGAAGATACCAAAGGGCTAATCAGAATCTGTAAATAGAAGAAGGACAGACAACACAATGGTGAAAAGTGTGAAGATACCAAAGGGCTAATCAGAATCTGTAAATAGAAGAAGGACAGACAACACAATGGTCAGAAGTGTGAAGATACCAAAGGGCTAATCAGAATCCGTAAATAGAAGAAGGACAGACAACACAATGGTCAAAAGTGTGAAGATACCAAAGGGCTAATCAGAATCCGTAAATAGAAGAAGGACAGACAACACAATGGTCAGAAGTGTGAAGATACCAAAGGGCTAATCAGAATCCGTAAATAGAAGAAGGATAGACAACACAATGGTCAAAAGTGTGAAGATACCAAAGGGCTAATCAGAATCTGTAAATAGAAGAAGGACAGACAACACAATGGTCAGAAGTGTGAAGATACCAAAGGGCTAATCAGAATCTGTAAATAGAAGAAGGACAGACAACACAATGGTCAGAAGTGTGAAGATACCAAAGGGCTAATCAGAATCTGTAAATAGAAGAAGGACAGACAACACAATGGTCAGAAGTGTGAAGATACCAAAGGGCTAATCAGAATCCGTAAATAGAAGAAGGACAGACAACACAATGGTCAGAAGTGTGAAGATACCAAAGGGCTAATCAGAATCCATAAATAGAAGAAGGACAGACAACACAATGGTCAAAAGTGTGAAGATACCAAAGGGCTAATCAGAATCCGTAAATAGAAGAAGGACAGACAGCACAATGGTCAAAAGTGTGAAGATACCAAAGGGCTAATCAGAATCTGTAAATAGAAGAAGGACAGACAACACAATGGTCAGAAGTGTGAAGATACCAAAGGGCTAATCAGAATCCGTAAATAGAAGAAGGACAGACAACACAATGATCAAAGGTGTGAAGATACCAAAGGGCTAATCAGAATCTGTAAATAGAAGAAGGACAGACAACACAATGGTCAGAAGTGTGAAGATACCAAAGGGGTAATCAGAATCCGTAAGTAGAAGAAGGACAGATAACACAATGGTCAAAAGTGTGAAGATACCAAAGGGCTAATCAGAATCTGTAAATAGAAGAAGGACAGACAACACAATGGTCAGAAGTGTGAAGATACCAAAGGGCTAATCAGAATCTGTAAATAGAAGAAGGACAGACAACACAATGGTCAGAAGTGTGAAGATACCAAAGGGCTAATCAGAATCTGTAAATAGAAGAAGGACAGACAACACAATGGTCAGAAGTGTGAAGATACCAAAGGGCTAATCAGAATCCGTAAATAGAAGAAGGACAGACAACACAATGGTCAGAAGTGTGAAGATACCAAAGGGCTAATCAGAATCCGTAAATAGAAGAAGGACAGACAACACAATGGTCAAAAGTGTGAAGATACCAAAGGGCTAATCAGAATCCGTAAATAGAAGAAGGACAGACAACACAATGGTCAGAAGTGTGAAGATACCAAAGGGCTAATCAGAATCCGTAAATAGAAGAAGGACAGACAACACAATGGTCAAAAGTGTGAAGATACCAAAGGGCTAATCAGAATCCGTAAATAGAAGAAGGACAGACAACACAATGGTCAGAAGTGTGAAGATACCAAAGGGCTAATCAGAATCCGTAAATAGAAGAAGGACAGACAACACAATGGTCAGAAGTGTGAAGATACCAAAGGGCTAATCAGAATCCGTAAATAGAAGAAGGACAGACAACACAATGGTCAGAAGTGTGAAGATACCAAAGGGCTAATCAGAATCCGTAAATAGAAGAAGGACAGACAACACAATGGCCAGAAGTGTGAAGATACCAAAGGGCTAATCAGAATCCGTAAATAGAAGAAGGACAGACAACACAATGGTCAGAAGAAGGACAGACAACACAATGGTCAGAAGAAGGACAGACAACACAATGGTCAGAAGAAGGACAGACAACACAATGGTCAGAAGAAGGACAGACAACACAATGGTCAGAAGAAGGACAGACAACACAATGGTCAGAAGAAGGACAGACAACACAATGGTCAGAAGAAGGACAGACAACACAATGGTCAGAAGAAGGACAGACAACTCAATGGTCAGAAGAAGGACAGACAACTCAATGGTCAGAAGAAGGACAGACAACACAATGGTCAGAAGAAGGACAGACAACACAATGGTCAGAAGGACAGACAACTCAATGGTCAGAAGAAGGACAGACAACATAATGGTCAGAAGAAGGACAGACAACACAATGGTCAGAAGAAGGACAGACAACACAATGGTCAGAAGAAGGACAGACAACACAATGGTCAGAAGAAGGACAGACAACACAATGGTCAGAAGAAGGACAGACAACTCAATAGTCAGAAGAAGGACAGACAACACAATGGTCAGAAGAAGGACAGACAACACAATGGTCAGAAGAAGGACAGACAACACAATGGTCAGAAGAAGGACAGACAACACAATGGTCAGAAGAAGGACAGACAACACAATGGTCAGAAGAAGGACAGACAACACAATGGTCAGAAGAAGGACAGACAACACAATGGTCAGAAGAAGGACAGACAACACAATGGTCAGAAGAAGGACAGACAACACAATGGTCAGAAGAAGGACAGACAACACAATGGTCAGAAGAAGGACAGACAACACAATGGTCAGAAGAAGGACAGACAACACAATGGTCAGAAGAAGGACAGACAACACAATGGTCAGAAGAAGGACAGACAACACAATGGTCAGAAGAAGGACAGACAACACAATGACCAAAAGAAGGACAGTCAACACAATGGTCAGAAGAAGGACAGACAACACAATGGTCAGAAGAAGGACAGACAACACAATGGTCAGAAGAAGGACAGACAACACAATGGTCAGAAGAAGGACAGACAACACAATGGTCAGAAGAAGGACAGACAACACAATGGTCAGAAGAAGGACAGACAACACAATGGTCAGAAGAAGGACAGACAACACAATGACCAAAAGAAGGACAGACAACACAATGGTCAGAAGAAGGACAGACAACACAATGGTCAGAAGAAGGACAGACAACACAATGGTCAGAAGAAGGACAGACAACACAATGGTCAGAAGAAGGACAGACAACACAATGGTCAGAAGAAGGACAGACAACACAATGGTCAGAAGAAGGACAGACAACACAATGGTCAGAAGAAGGACAGACAACACAAAGGTCAGAAGAAGGACAGACAACACAATGGTCAGAAGAAGGACAGACAACACAATGGTCAGAAGAAGGACAGACAACACAATGGTCAGAAGAAGGACAGACAACACAATGGTCAGAAGAAGGACAGACAACACAAAGGTCAGAAGAAGGACAGACAACACAATGGTCAGAAGAAGGACAGACAACACAATGGTCAGAAGAAGGACAGACAACACAATGGTCAGAAGAAGGACAGACAACACAATGGTCAGAAGAAGGACAGACAACACAAAGGTCAGAAGAAGGACAGACAACACAAAGGTCAGAAGAAGGACAGACAACACAATGGTCAGAAGAAGGACAGACAACACAATGGTCAGAAGAAGGACAGACAACACAATGGTCAGAAGAAGGACAGACAACACAATGGTCAGAAGAAGGACAGACAACACAATGGTCAGAAGAAGGACAGACAACACAAAGGTCAGTAGAAGGACAGACAACACAATGGTCAGAAGAAGGACAGACAACACAAAGGTCAGAAGAAGGACAGACAACACAATGGTCAGAAGAAGGACAGACAACACAATGGTCAGAAGAAGGACAGACAACACAAAGGTCAGAAGAAGGACAGACAACACAATGGTCAGAAGAAGGACAGACAACACAATGGTCAGAAGAAGGACAGACAACACAATGGTCAGAAGAAGGACAGACAACACAATGGTCAGAAGAAGGACAGACAACACAATGGTCAGAAGAAGGACAGACAACACAATGGTCAGAAGAAGGACAGACAACACAATGGTCAGAAGAAGGACAGACAACACAATGGTCAGAAGAAGGACAGACAACACAATGGTCAGAAGAAGGACAGACAACACAATGGTCAGAAGAAGGACAGACAACTCAATGGTCAGAAGAAGGACAGACAACTCAATGGTCAGAAGAAGGACAGACAACACAATGGTCAGAAGAAGGACAGACAACACAATGGTCAGAAGGACAGACAACTCAATGGTCAGAAGAAGGACAGACAACACAATGGTCAGAAGAAGGACAGACAACACAATGGTCAGAAGAAGGACAGACAACACAATGGTCAGAAGAAGGACAGACAACACAATGGTCAGAAGAAGGACAGACAACACAATGGTCAGAAGAAGGACAGACAACTCAATGGTCAGAAGAAGGACAGACAACACAATGGTCAGAAGAAGGACAGACAACACAATGGTCAGAAGAAGGACAGACAACACAATGGTCAGAAGAAGGACAGACAACACAATGGTCAGAAGAAGGACAGACAACACAATGGTCAGAAGAAGGACAGACAACTCAATGGTCAGAAGAAGGACAGACAAGACAATGGTCAGAAGAAGGACAGACAACACAATGGTCAGAAGAAGGACAGACAACACAATGGTCAGAAGAAGGACAGACAACACAATGGTCAGAAGAAGGACAGACAACTCAATAGTCAGAAGAAGGACAGACAACACAATGGTCAGAAGAAGGACAGACAACACAATGGTCAGAAGAAGGACAGACAACACAATGGTCAGAAGAAGGACAGACAACACAATGGTCAGAAGAAGGACAGACAACACAATGGTCAGAAGAAGGACAGACAACACAATGGTCAGAAGAAGGACAGACAACTCAATGTTCAGAAGAAGGACAGACAACACAATGGTCAGAAGAAGGACAGACAACACAATGGTCAGAAGAAGGACAGACAACACAATGGTCAGAAGAAGGACAGACAACACAATGGTCAGAAGAAGGACAGACAACTCAATAGTCAGAAGAAGGACAGACAACACAATGGTCAGAAGAAGGACAGACAACACAATGGTCAGAAGAAGGACAGACAACACAATGGTCAGAAGAAGGACAGACAACTCAATGGTCAGAAGAAGGACAGACAACTCAATGGTCAGAAGAAGGACAGACAACTCAATAGTCAGAAGAAGGACAGACAACACAATGGTCAGAAGAAGGACAGACAACACAATGGTCAGAAGAAGGACAGACAACTCAATAGTCAGAAGAAGGACAGACAACACAATGACCAAAAGAAGGACAGACAACACAATGGTCAGAAGAAGGACAGACAACACAATGGTCAGAAGAAGGACAGACAACACAATGGTCAGAAGAAGGACAGACAACTCAATAGTCAGAAGAAGGACAGACAACACAATGGTCAGAAGAAGGACAGACAACACAATGGTCAGAAGAAGGACAGACAACTCAATAGTCAGAAGAAGGACAGACAACACAATGACCAAAAGAAGGACAGACAACACAATGGTCAGAAGAAGGACAGACAACACAATGGTCAGAAGAAGGACAGACAACACAATGGTCAGAAGAAAATAGGAAAAAAGGATAACAACGATCTACAAAACTTACTTAGAAAACTAAAGATCGAGTGACACGAAATCCATTAAAACATGTGTGAATTCAGGTGCTGCGGAAGGGTAAGCAGTTCCTGATTCACTAGTTGCATCCGTCGTGTTACTCTAGTTACAAACCCGATGATAAGTCATGAATGAGGAAAGGACCGGAATGTGATTACGACAAGTGGAACAAACAAGGTGAATCAAATCAACACACTGAATGACAAAAAACAATATGACACTAAAACAAATAAAATATACAAAACATAACAGCGTTTGAATGAAGATGGAGCGGCGTTTGTCCACTGTGAAGCTCCTGTATTTCCAATTTTCACAAGCTATACTGTTCATATTCTTCTCATCTAAGATTAGTTGATTTTTTTATTTTTTGTGTTAACTTCATATATATATATGTTATTCTGTCGTCAAAATAGATTTGTTGCAATCGTGTATGTCACTAAAAACACAAGTGATATACACTACTCTTGTATAGACATGTCTGTTCTGGCAACGTGGTTGTCATGCTGTGGAAAAAAATTAGTTTTATAAACACTACGGTTGTTAATGTAATATCTATAGAATGTTGTGGAGACATTATTGTTAGTTAAGATAAGATTTAAGATACTGAGGGGTAATCAGTAGCCGTAAAGTAAAATAATTTTACTCATCCATGCAGATGATAGAACAGAAATAAAGTAATTCGTTTACTTTTAATACCACGCATGGTAACATGTTTAATGTTCATGTTTAAATGTGTTGATAATTATATATCCGCTACAAAGTAATAACTCTTAATTTTAAAACATCTTAATTTATGAATATCAAAATTTCTTGCCTTTCAATTGCCTATCTAAAAATATTCATGCCCCAAAATGCTTCAGATATAAACACTTGAAATTAGTTTTGAACCATTTTAGAACAAAATAAAATATTACAGACATATTTATTTTTTATTTTTCAAGTCTTTTTACCAAATTCACAGCTCCTATGAACAATAACTTGTTACTTTCCATTTCATACATTTCATTAAGTGAATTTACATAAATTTATCAGTATAGTATAAAGTGATTTAATAAAGTTGTAGCTGATGAAGATTATTCCAGAAACACGTCGTGCGCACTAAATTAGATATCTACGTTTTTATTACTATCTGGATTGAATAGTGGTCATATTGCTATTCTTTTCCACAGTTTAGTTTCAACACTTTGGTATGTTAATCATCAAGTGATCACTTGAAATGTAAGACAGGAAGCACAAAAGGGAATGTATTCTTATAAACATGGTTTATGGTGTTTAACGCTACTTTCACAAATATTTCAGTCTTATCGTGGCGGTCAGTTTTATTGATAGAGGATACAGGAGTACTCTGCGAAAATCACCTACCTGTCGCAAGTCACCGACAAACTTTATCACATAATGTTGTATCGAGTACATCTCACCATGAACGGGGTTCGAACTCACAACTTTAGTGGTAATAGGCACTGATTGCACAGGTAGTTGTAAATCCAACTACAATAGGATCACGACCACAACGATCCATTTTCTTGTAAATATACCACTCACCATAAAGTACTTTCTGATCATTACAACACGTGGTATTTCCTATTTACATTTAGTTGAATGTGCTTTTGACTAATATAATTGATAATTGATATTTTGATATGTAAACCTTGGGTATACATTTTTAATTTTTCAAATGTGTTCTGGATTATATATAGTTTGATCTTTTATGGTTATTTTTTCACGGAACATATATTTTATTAAAACGTTTCACCAATCGCAATAATTTAAATATGTTTATTTTCTGAATTATTTTTATATTTCCGTCTAATCTAAAAAATTGTTTATTCATAGAATCAACAAATCAACAAATATAAATGTATCTAAGTGAAATGTTCGCTTAATGAATTCCATTAACAAAAATCTATATGAAATCTAAATCTAGGGGGTTCATTTCATGCTTGGTTTGTCGTATATTTATTTGCTTTCGTGTATCGATAAACAAAGAGATTTCGGGTGTTGTTTCTGGTTGTTTGAAATGTCATGTATTATTATAGCTGCATTCGTATGACAGATCTGAATTAGACTTGTATCCGTCATTTATTTATTGAAAAATTGTATTCCTAATTTGAACGTCGTGCGTCATTGCTGAAATAGTGCAGGAGTTGACATCAAACACCAATCAGTCAATCATATTATTAATTGACAAAAATATGAACAGACTAGTAATATTTTGGATTACACAATTAAGATGACAGTCATGACCCTTCATTGAGTTTGATCATCTTACCTAACTGATGGCAATGACATACCTTTTTATACCCTACTTTGCATTATTTCTTGACTACATTGTAATTTTCATTAATATGAACAGGAGCTTACTTCATCTTTTATTTTATAAATGGACGACTATAGCGGGGTTGTTATAATCTATTAACCAAAAAAAAAATTAAGAAAACACAACAACAAAGATGAACAAAAGAATGACAAAGAAAGGCTAGATATACCAAAGGGTTAATTAGAAGCCTGAAATCGAAGGACAGGCAACACAATGGACAAAAGAATGACAAGGAAAGGCTGGATATACCAAAGGGTTAATCAGAAGCCTCAAATCGAAGGACAGGCAACACAATGGACAAAAGAATGACAAGGAAAGGCTAGATATACCAAAGGGTTAATCAGAAGCCTCAAATCGAAGGACAGGCAACACAATGGACAAAAGAATGACAAGGAAAGGCTAGATATACCAAAGGGTTAATCAGAAGCCTCAAATCGAAGGACAGGCAACACAATGGACAAAAGAATGACAAGGAAAGGCTAGATATACCAAAGGGTTAATCAGAAGCCTCAAATCGAAGGACAGGCAACACAATGGACAAAAGAATGACAAGGAAAGGCTAGATATACCAAAGGGTTAATCAGAAGCCTCAAATCGAAGGACAGGCAACACAATGGACAAAAGAATGACAAGGAAAGGCTAGATATACCAAAGGGTTAATCAGAAGCCTCAAATCGAAGGACAGGCAACACAATGGACAAAAGAATGACAAGGAAAGGCTAGATATACCAAAGGGTTAATCAGAAGCCTCAAATCGAAGGACAGGCAACACAATGGACAAAAGAATGACAAGGAAAGGCTAGATATACCAAAGGGTTAATCAGAAGCCTCAAATCGAAGGACAGGCAACACAATGGACAAAAGAATGACAAGGAAAGGCTAGATATACCAAAGGGTTAATCAGAAGCCTCAAATCGAAGGACAGGCAACACAATGGACAAAAGAATGACAAGGAAAGGCTAGATATACCAAAGGGTTAATCAGAAGCCTCAAATCGAAGGACAGGCAACACAATGGACAAAAGAATGACAAGGAAAGGCTAGATATACCAAAGGGTTAATCAGAAGCCTCAAATCGAAGGACAGGCAACACAATGGACAAAAGAATGACAAGGAAAGGCTAGATATACCAAAGGGTTAATCAGAAGCCTCAAATCGAAGGACAGGCAACACAATGGACAAAAGAATGACAAGGAAAGGCTAGATATACCAAAGGGTTAATCAGAAGCCTCAAATCGAAGGACAGGCAACACAATGGACAAAAGAATGACAAGGAAAGGCTGGATATACCAAAGGGTTAATCAGAAGCCTCAAATCGAAGGACAGGCAACACAATGGACAAAAGAATGACAAGGAAAGGCTAGATATACCAAAGGGTTAATCAGAAGCCTCAAATCGAAGGACAGGCAACACAATGGACAAAAGAATGACAAGGAAAGGCTAGATATACCAAAGGGTTAATCAGAAGCCTCAAATCGAAGGACAGGCAACACAATGAACAAAAGAATGACAAAGAAAGGCTAGATATACCAAAGGGTTAATCAGAAGCCTCAAATCGAAGGACAGGCAACACAATGGACAAAAGAATGACAAGGAAAGGCTAGATATACCAAAGGGTTAATCAGAAGCCTCAAATCGAAGGACAGGCAACACAATGGACAAAAGAATGACAAGGAAAGGCTAGATATACCAAAGGGTTAATCAGAAGCCTCAAATCGAAGGACAGGCAACACAATGGACAAAAGAATGACAAGGAAAGGCTAGATATACCAAAGGGTTAATCAGAAGCCTCAAATCGAAGGACAGGCAACACAATGGACAAAAGAATGACAAGGAAAGGCTAGATATACCAAAGGGTTAATCAGAAGCCTCAAATCGAAGGACAGGCAACACAATGGACAAAAGAATGACAAGGAAAGGCTGGATATACCAAAGGGTTAATCAGAAGCCTCAAATCGAAGGACAGGCAACACAATGGACAAAAGAATGACAAAGAAAGGCTAGATATACCAAAGGGTTAATCAGAAGCCTCAAATCGAAGGACAGGCAACACAATGGACAAAAGAATGACAAGGAAAGGCTAGATATACCAAAGGGTTAATCAGAAGCCTCAAATCGAAGGACAGGCAACACAATGGACAAAAGAATGACAAGGAAAGGCTGGATATACCAAAGGGTTAATCAGAAGCCTCAAATCGAAGGACAGGCAACACAATGGACAAAAGAATGACGAGGAAAGGCTGGATATACCAAAGGGTTAATCAGAAGCCTCAAATCGAAGGACAGGCAACACAATGGACAAAAGAATGACAAGGAAAGGCTGGATATACCAAAGGGTTAATCAGAAGCCTCAAATCGAAGGACAGGCAACACAATGTACAAAAGAATGACAAGGAAAGGCTGGATATACCAAAGGGTTAATCAGAAGCCTCAAATCGAAGGACAGGCAACACAATGGACAAAAGAATGACAAGGAAAGGCTGGATATACCAAAGGGTTAATCAGAAGCCTCAAATCGAAGGACAGGCAACACAATGGACAAAAGAATGACAAGGAAAGGCTGGATATACCAAAGGGTTAATCAGAAGCCTCAAATCGAAGGACAGGCAACACAATGGACAAAAGAATGACAAGGAAAGGCTGGATATACCAAAGGGTTAATCAGAAGCCTCAAATCGAAGGACAGGCAACACAATGGACAAAAGAATGACAAGGAAAGGCTAGATATACCAAAGGGTTAATCAGAAGCCTCAAATCGAAGGACAGGCAACACAATGGACAAAAGAATGACAAGGAAAGGCTAGATATACCAAAGGGTTAATCAGAAGCCTCAAATCGAAGGACAGGCAACACAATGAACAAAGAAAAATGGACAAAAGGACAAACAACGATCTACAAAACACCACACAGAATACTAAAGATTGAGCAATAGGAGCCGAACCAAAAACCGAGGGTGAACTCAGGTGCTTTTGACAGGTTAGCAAGTTCCTGCTCCACATACAACACCCATCGTGTTAATGTTATACGACATCAACATCATCTGATATAACTGTATACATTGTGTACGAAATCCACTAAACAGTGGCAATGGTATGCTTCGTGTTCACAAATAAAATGAAGAACAAACAAAAACCGGCACAGTCAGAACAGTTCTAAGATAAAATAATTTTTTATTATACCTCAGTATATATTTTCTATATAAAACTAAATGCAGATAAAATTACTATTTTGCACATAAAAATCCAATTGCTGATTTTGTTTAAATAGTTTTGATGACTGATCATGACTATTATCCCAAGGGAAATAGTCTCGATGACTATTTCCCTATTTCCCTAGGGAAATAGTTCAGTTCAAACAACATACGTTTTCCCGCGCTTTTATGGTTCGGATCTTTCGTGTTTTAACGTACATGCACCTACATGCCCGAAAGATACGATTATTTGTTTACCAGACGATAAAATGGCATTTGCTGAAGCTTTTATTGTTGATATTTTTTCTTAATATTACTATTAAGAACTTCTATTTGTGTCTTTTTAATAGCCATATTTTCTCAGATTTCCTAGATTGCCTTTGGTATAATAAAACACTTATTTACTGGCTATTCGGACAATAGCAAGTTTATTGTCGTCTCATAGCCAGTAAATAATGTCGAGGGATGGTTTGGTGTGGTAAGAGAAGATCATATATCAAAGCAATGTTTTTTACTTTTTAGGAGCGGCGACAGGTAATATGCATGGATGGTTTTAAAACATCACCCAATTCTCTCTCTCGCTTGTACATTTTGTATGTTTTATTGATTTACATGCTCGAGACAGAGTTTTCGAGGAAGTGGAAGTAATCCACAAACTGGTATATTTATTCTAGTATCTATCTATTGGAGGCGTAGAAGACAGAAGTGCTATTCCTTTATCCACATTAGATCCACACCAAACTGGAATCTCAGATTTGGTGCTCTTCCTTCCAGAAAATGTAAAAGTTTCTGTTATTTTCTCATATATAGTATACTTTCTTAAAGAGGTTGTGGTTGTTATTTCATGTTTCGAGTTAATAAGATTGTCATCCGGTATGTTATCAGAACCGTCCATACTTCTAGGAGAGATGGTACTGGAAAGTTTTCTCCGTTCTTCTACATCCCTTTTCTTTGGCATTGAAAGAACAAGTCTTTTCCAAAATCTGTCTTGCTTGGCGTCATTTTCATTTCGTGGCCACTTTATGTGCGTAGATGAATTAATATTTTGGTATAAATGTTTATCCACATCATGTTTAACGGAGGAAATATCTTCTAGCAAGATAGGAATTATTCTTATTCTTTCATGTAACATTTCATACTGTGCCTGCTGATATTCAAATAGAGTAAATCCACTTTCAAAAAATCGTGGTGTTAGTAATACAATCGTTCGTCTGCTGTGTGTTATTGCTCTTATAATATTATTTGATATTGCTGTAAGTAGAAATGTGTTCATATTAGTCTGTAATACAAATAACGCAAGCATATCATTGTAGTTGTTAGTTATACTTTATTGTTTATGAACCAGTTGTGAAATTAATTATGTAAAATATGACATGAAATGGTATGGATGTAAGTAAACATCAACGTATATCCATCTTACAAAAAAATGAAATACAAATAAAATGTACAGGAACAACGTTATTATTAAATGTTCTTTATTTCACTTTCAACTTATGGAGTCCAGTGATGAGTAAAAACTCCTTCCTCAAAGTATGAGGTGGTACTTCGTTGGCATATAAGACACATAATTTTTCTTTAAAAAACTAAAATGTACCTCTGTGTCGAGTGTCTCACAGACACTGTCAATTTACTAGATATTACAACGAAATAACGATTATAAAAGATGACCACATGTATCAAATAGACGATCATACATCAAACGACTTTCACGACGGGTGCCACTATTGAAGCAGGAACTGCTTACCCTTCCGGAGCACCTGAATTCACCTCGCTTTTCAGTGTGGTTCGTATTACATAATCTTTAGTTTTATATGTATGCTTTGTAGATCGTTGTGTGTGCTTTTGTTCTTTTTCTTTTGGCCATTGTGTTGTCAGTCCTTCTTTGATTTACGGATTTTGATTAGTCCTTTGGTCTCATCAAACTCTTTACTATATAAATGATGAACATACAAATTATAGGAAATAATATAACAATAGCGAAATACCATATACTAAAGCACAGAAAGGTATGGAATTGAGTGTTATACTCTTCTGTTTGACTGTCCAAGTCGTGTTGTCTGCCTGTACATATATGAAATCAAATGTAGAAAAAGTCGGGAATGAGAGAGTTATTGGTAACAAACGTCATATGAGGAGCGATTCGATCATAGCGAGAATACCTTTTGATTAGTTGACGATGATGTTCCCTTTGCACTAGGTTAACGAGTTAAGTTTGATGTTTATAGTGCGAGTTCATCGGATTATTTTGATAACGTTTAATTTATGCTAGGTTAGACTGTTTTAAAGTACGAAAGGTACATGTTCCAATGAAAACACGTTGTATCTATTTTTACAATAGAAAGTGTAATGTACACGATTGAACAAATACTTACTATCCCCTGGGATGAAATCTCTGAATTGTAGGCACAACTTGAAACCCAGTTCTTTTTCTAGTTTAGGGTATAAATACTTTAGTACATATTCTCTGTCTTTTTCGTTGTAAGAAATAAATGCATCCCACTCTCTCTCATCTAGAAAAAGTAATGTATTCCTTTATTTAAACATATAGATCCTAATATACTATAACATTATTAAAACTTTTGAGTGTTCCAGAAATGAGTCGTGCTGACTCGTGCACACGAAATGTGATATCTACGTTTTTCTTTATTACCACCGTGACTATATTTGTATATTATCTAAAACAATTTGAAACCTTCATACAGGATCTTAAAGGAGATACACGTAATGATAGACTTTTTAAGTTCAAATATATGTATAAAAATGCACATGACTAATTTAGAATTTGAAAATGTAATTGTATACATCCATGTGAGAGGACACGATTCACCATAGTCAAAACTTTGTCGATGTAGAATCTAATTTTAAAATAAAAACGTGCAAGTTTTCCAAATGAAATCTATAAAATGTGACGTTTTTAACCTTGAAAGATAATGAATTATGTATTATACATAGTATGTATTAGAGTAAATATTCCATTATTCAAAGACACGGAAGTAGAGTACCAAAGAGATTTACGAACAAATTGACCATCCATATACATTTTTGTACATAGCACTAATGATAAAGACGAATGGATAAAAATATAACAAAAGACCAAAAGCCTTACGGAGAGGTCTTTAATATTTATTTTTCAAGAAACAATGCTACCATAATAGTGAACAAACTTTGCTTTAACACCCCCTTAATTTTTAGATTTGATACAAAAATCAATAGTTCCTTTATTTTGAGATATTGAGATATCCGTCTTGTTATGATGAATGTAATATTTACTGGTCTTTTATAAACTCACCGTCGTCTTCGTATCGTCTGAAGTAATGAACAATTTTCATTATCAGTATGACTCTGTTTCTCCACATCCAATATGGAAGAACAACCAACGCTAAGATGAGAATAACAATCAAACCAAGGCAAACTCCAACTACCCACCAATACCAAGTCTCTTCTTCTGCTTCCAATATTACTGGTACTGAGATATAAAGGAACAAAGCATATAAATAGTCAGGATATAATAAATATTTCTTATAACCATATATTTTACAAATATCTTTAATAATTTTAGGAATCATTATAAGATATGCAATTTGTATTACCATAAACATAGATAAATATATTGACTTCAGCTAAAAACAGTCATTCTGAACCTTTGTTCATAATTCATCAATTTTGGTTTTTAATGTATTTTATGAAGTACCGGTATGATTTATTAATTTGATGGTTGCATGTTGCGCTTACCGTATCAAATACACGGATAGTTGTGAATATCAAATGATATGACCAGTCTTGGTATCTTCAAGCTCTTCTTATATATGATACGGAGTTATCCGTATAAATCCGTCAAGTGTTTCGTTTGGTTTTACTGTTTAGTAAACGATAGAACTTCTAATTACTATTTAAACAATATTTACCAGGATCAGTACCCGGAGGATTACAAACTTCTGTATTATTTATAACTTTACACGGTCCTGTGGTACAGATTTTACAGCAGCGATATTCACAAAAAGGTCCGTCAGCCCCAGGGTCACATTCACATCTAAATCGTTTCATGGTATCTCCTTCAGACAACTGGACACATTTCCCATATACACAGAACACTCCATTGCAATATTCAGATGAATGTGTATACGTCTCAGAACAAACATGTCCATCTGGCCAACTGCTGTTTGTGTTTGTCCTTGTATAATCATCGGTAGTAACCAGATTGTCAGCCGTACCTCCATCAGTAGGTATGCTTTCTATTTCAGTTTTATCTATAGTAGAATATATGTTCCTTGTTGTACCAACATTGGATTTCATAACGTCTTGTTCAGTTGTATCTTCAATTTCACAAACTATTTGCTTTTTTAAAACCTTACATTTCCCGTTACACGCCGGAGGACATACTAATTTATCACAAAGCATGTCAGTCCAACAATTATCACACTCACAATACTGTCTTGTTCTGTCACAGTAACCATGGATACATATACCCAACCCGTTCAAACATACCCTGTCATTTACAGGTCTTGTGGTTGTTAAGCATTCTGTAATTCCAGAAACGAACTCTACAGATAACAAAATGAAGACTGTGGTAAGCATTATAGCCAATTTGTCAATGCATAGCTGTTGGTTTATTTTATTAAACGATATGGAATATCTTTTAAAATAGTGTATCCGGGTATAATAATGACTTTCTTTTCATTTCGTTTGGTTGATCGTGTTTACATCACCGTTGTCGTGCGTCATGCAAAGTATTGGGTTATATGAAGCAACCATCCCATACATACAATGAGACAGTTTACTATTGAAACCAATTAAATCAATCATATTTACTCGGTCGTTCAATATTATATGGGTAGCGATAATACCCGAATAGCTATGAATCGATTTAAATAACATTATTTAACCAGAATTATGACAAAAACTGTAATAACACGTACATAATATTTTTAATTGCAGTGTGGTAACTGTATTAGAATTGTATTATTGTATGCTATAACTTGTAACATGTTTAATTTACAAATAGATATACGGTTAACATTTCGTTTCTTGAATATAATATCGACAGGGTCAAAAGAGTTTATTATTTATATAACAAGAGGGACATACCTTTGAATTTTTACATGTAAATGTCTTCATTGCTTAACATTTATGCAAATGTTATTATCGAAGACTTGTCTGTATCAATGTTACCTTTTCTATCAATATTGTACTTTAGGGAACGACCATTTAACTTGAGGGGGGGGGGGGTTATGGTTTTTCTCTAAAAAAATATTCTGATTCCCAATGTTGCTGAAAAAAATATTCTGATTTTGGTGGAGGAAAAAAAAAGTAATCTGATTCAGTTTTTGTCAGATAACCTTGTGTTGAATTCTGGAAAAAAAATTCGCGCATTGCGTAACAAAAAAAAAGAAATTCTAACTCTCGGACAAGACCACATTAATATCATTATTATACTGAGTGTCTAATTGTCCAGGTAATATGCCAAAATATTACAGTACCAAATATCACTACAGAAACTTACATGAAGTATAATAATGTAATATAGTGTGGTACAATTAGACGGTTGCTCTCGGCCATTCTATTGTTATAGTGTTGTTCTACACTTGGTGTGTTATATGTTTACAACAAAACATCCCAGTCATTTACCTTTGTATCTATTGAAGATGTTATACTGGAGTGTATCAATAACAATATGCTTATTAAATGCTTTCCTTATTTCCTCATACGATTTTTATTTTCTAGTTAAAGTTATTCTACAAATAGTTTTTTGCTGCTTTTTTTGTTGGTATTTTCAACCACAGAATGTATAATTATTGCACAAATCTCTATGATATTGAATGATAAAAATATTAATAGGCAAATCTGCACGAATTAAGAATGAGAGGAAACGTTCCATGCGCTATACACGCCCTGTTGTCAGTATTTAGTAATGATAGGGTAAAATGAAACAGGAATTTGATTGAAAATCGGCAAATAACTATAATTGCATGAAATTCAATTGATTTACAGAGGCAAAGCCAAAGAATAAAGCTTTATTTGAATGTACTTATGTACATACATAGGAGAGAGGAAGGTCGCCATGGATGCATCTTGTGAACTACGTCTTGATTGGTTTAGCTAAAATGTAGGCTGAATAAAATACAATATTCGTTTTGACATTGAATTCAAAAGAAAATACACAATCTTAGATAATATAGAGATTACATTGATGCAAATTATGTTGTTTGTGTTGGTCACCACAAATGCCGGGGAAATTGTTTTCATTCGGTACATGTATAACGATGAGGTTCCATGTCAATATTCATATGTTGCTTGTTCTTTAGAACATGCTATCTTATTTATCCAGATCAGCAGTCTATGTTTGTGTGGTTTGACCTTATTTGCAGCGAAATAAGACCATAGATCACACTGATTATACAACCAGCGAAATAAGACCATAGATCACACTGATTATACAACCAGCGAAATAAGACCATAGATCACACTGATTATACAACCAGCGAAATAAGACCATAGATCACACTGATTATACAACCAGCGAAATAAGACCATAGATCACACTGATTATACAACCAGCGAAATAAGACCATAGATCACACTGATTATACAACCAGCGAAATAAGACCATAGATCACACTGATTATACAACCAGCGAAATAAGACCATAGATCACACTGATTATACAACCAGCGAAATAAGACCATAGATCACACTGATTATACAACCAGCGAAATAAGACTATAGATCACACTGATTATACAACCAGCGAAATAAGACCATAGATCACACTGATTATACAACCAGCGAAATAAGACCATAGATCACACTGATTATACAACCAGCGAAATAAGACCATAGATCACACTGATTATACAACCAGCGAAATAAGACCATAGATCACACTGATTATACAACCAGCGAAATAAGACCATAAATCACATTGATTATACAACCAGCGAAATAAGACCATAGATCACACTGATTATACAACCAGCGAAATAAGACCATAGATCACACTGATTATACAACCAGCGAAATAAGACCATAGATCACACTGATTATACAACCAGCGAAATAAGACCATAGATCACACTGATTATACAACCAGCGAAATAAGACCATAAATCACATTGATTATACAACCAGCGAAATAAGACCATAGATCACACTGATTATACAACCAGCGAAATAAGACCATAGATCACACTGATTATACAACCAGCGAAATAAGACCATAGATCACACTGATTATACAACCAGCGAAATAAGACCATAGATCACACTGATTATACAACCAGCGAAATAAGACCATAGATCACACTGATTATACAACCAGCGAAATAAGACCATAGATCACATTGATTATACAACCAGCGAAATAAGACCATAGATCACACTGATTATACAACCAGCGAAATAAGACCATAAATCACATTGATTATACAACCCAATTATTCTTTTATTTCCATTCTTACGATCATTAAGAAAGTTTTTATTATGATCGACTTGGCTGTTTGTGTACAGCCTCTGATAAAAACCATTTTATGCCTCTGAAATCAAATTTAACAGTATCTTAAGGGTAATGAATGTCTGATTTAACTATTAATGATATTTTAGTTACATCATGGCAATATAATGTTTATTAAATCTGGTTAATATGATACAATAATATTTCCAAGCACTTTCAAAAGGGTTTCTTTATTTTTGCCAGAATATAAATAATTTGATGGCTCAACTAGTATATCCATCTTACATGATAACCATTTGAAATGCCGTTCTATAAGTAGAGAATTGCTCACTTGCCGTTGGACATGCAGGAACACTTTGTAGTTAATAATGTAGCAAATTTCAAAATATCCAAAGAATTTCATGTATATGTGTAAAAATACTATTTTTGTATTCTTAGCATACCTGGCCTTATTGCATTTTCTTTCCAATACTATATATCATCTGAAGCGTACACGATTGTTGTATGTTCTGTCTAAATATCATGACATCTTTATAATCTTACGGTGAAACAATGAATGCTGGGAGAAACCTCCTCTAAACGTAGCCCCATCAACCTCAGAAATTATGGTTTATAGCTTATCCATCAATCCCTCCATAAAGGTACTGATATAC
The DNA here is from genome assembly GCA_963680875.1 of Bathymodiolus brooksi. Taxonomy (NCBI): domain Eukaryota; kingdom Metazoa; phylum Mollusca; class Bivalvia; order Mytilida; family Modiolidae; genus Bathymodiolus; species Bathymodiolus brooksi. Next base: position 148,962,329 of record OY804575.1, read on the forward strand.
AATTAAAACCCTTAAAATTTGGGCTTAAGATGATCTTTCTTTTACCTTAAATTACAAGTTTTATTATCTAAAATACAAGTGTGGATACAGAAATGTGCTGTCCAAAAGGCAAGTGTGGATGTCAATATTTCATATTATTAACTTTAAAAGAAAAAAAAATTCATGGACACAGGGGTCCTGGATTTTTTTTAATAAAAAACTAATCCTGGATTATTTGTTTTGCTTAAAGTCCGGTCCTGTGTTTTTATTTCAAATTTTCATCATAGCCCCCCCCCCCCCCCCCCCTCCCCTCCCCTCCCAAGGGATATAAAATTGTATCATTAATAATAAATTAATAAATAATAAATTCAGATTTTCTATTTAAAATAAATCTCATTTACAAAACCACTGATATTTGTTCAATTTTTAACGCTGATTTAAGCTTTAGTCGCAACAATTTTTTTATTTTTCTCTTTAAACCGTCGAAACATAACATTTATTTAACTGTAAAATTCACCCCCCCCCCTTTCCCTTTTATCTTGTTTAAATCAATGATCAACAATATTCCAGAATCAAACAAATGAATAAATATAACTATCTGTGGGTGTTTCCCCACTTCAACTCGTAAATTTACATAGAAATCGGAGATATTTCGTCATAAAACTTCACACATGGTTTTGTCTATCATATTTCTTGAAGACAAACATAAAATTTTATTGCATTTATCAATATTTTATGAGATTTAACAGTTTTTTCAACACCATATCTGTTTCTCGATACAGCCGCCAGATTACAGTGACCCGTGACCCACTTTAGCACGTTCTACCAGTTTTTTCTTAATAATGTTGTTTAATAACAATAAGGCGAAATTTCTTCTTTTGTTATAAAGGAACTACTTTTACTTATGTTCTCGGCTCTGACTGTTATTCCGCATGATGTCTCGAAAATGTAATGTCAGTTGCATAGACAGGGCTAAAACATGAAGATACAGTGGCGACAATAATAATAGTTACTTGGTGTTACGGAAATGTAGATATTGTAATGATCCGATATTCCAGAGCTTGTGGTTCCTATCATGATTTCCTTGATAGATGGTTGCTGCTAACAAGGAAGCTACTTTACTGTCGTCACATGACTTGTTTAACCGTTGCGGAGTATCTATCTCACAAATGACCACGATATGTTCCGTTTGTCACAATCACAATCCTGTCCTTTCCTCATTTATGATTAATCACCGGAGTTGTAACAAGATACCCTCCATCGATCATGGAAATAAATATTACAGGATGATATGAGTAATTCGGCCGGTGTCGTATAAGAAACATGACATGCTTATCCTTGGCAAGCACCCGGGTTTTTGGTGGGGACCTTGTTTCTCATTTTTTAGTTTTCTGTGTTGTATATTTGCTTTGTTTTCATTCTGTGGCGTGTGTCTAATGTTGTATATTTCTCTGGATTGTCCATTCTTGATTGCCGCTTCAGCTTTCTCTAATATTTATTTATTGCATTTTAAGGAGAAATACCATAAAAATGTATGCTTTATTTAAGCCCTACTGAATTGTTTATATATATTTCGATTTTTAAGATATGCAAATATTGTATCATTGGTAAAATATATTACATGTTATGATTTGTTGGTCTAATTCCTTCAACATTATGTCATAATTTGGATAAATTCCATAGCTTCTATGATAAATACCGGTATGGACATTTGTCGTTCGAAATCAGAGCAAAAAGGTACATCATGGTCATATAATCAAACAGGACCAAGTAGAGGAGTTCATTCATCTTACATTTACATTTACTGTTTATCTGTTCAATAATAATAATAATAATAATAATAATAATAATAATAATAATAATAATCCCGGACATAACCTTAGCCAATAAAACATTAAAATAACAAATAAACAAGCTAAATAAAAATAACATGTTATAACACAACCTACCATAGATCATTAGAATCATTCTATTTATTTAAATGCACATTAAAACTCACTTCGCTATGCGTGGATCGTCTAAAATATTGTTTGAATTGCCTTTCCTAAAAAAATGTAATTGTATTGATTTGTAGACATAACTACATCTCCTTCAGGATGAAGTGCCCAGTAATAAAGGTGTTATACAACGTTATGGGATAACCTGCACTTTTCTATTTTCAATACTATGCTAATAATTACCTGTAATACGAAAATTATTCTATAAAACGTTAGATCTTAATCAAATTTGTCAATTGTAATCATGCTCAATAATTGGCATACATTTGTATTCTGATCTGCAATTATAGATTTTTTTCAAAAGTTAAAAAAAGTTATTTGACAACAAAATGGACATGTGTTACACTGTCTACGCATAGCTTTACACTAAAACCTTTGATATGATGTAATAAATAAACCATTTTCTATGTAGAACCTGATTGATAGACTGTATAAGCCGTGATTAACTTTTCTCGCTTCCATTAGATACTACATAAACTAACTTTACTTTTATGGCAATGTTTTTGAGTGACAATAAAATTGTATCAAATAAATCTGTATTGACCTGATAAATTTCTGCATAATTAAAGATATAAGGTATCAAGCATACACATACTTCAACCTATACATACTGTTAGCTTTTAGTTGTTAATATATCCAATGATATGTAAATATAAAAGGAGGAACGTCGATAAACAAACAGTCATTTTTAGGTAGTTAACAAAACTGTAGTATTTTTAAATTTCATTCCTTAGGGCTTTTATACAATTAAATGGTGAATTTGTCTCGTTTTACTATGAATACATTTCTGTTGACAGTTTTTATCTTGTTTTATATAGTATTAACTATTAATGGAGAGCTGAGACCGATATCTGAGAGACAATGCATGCCAACGTTCGTTTGTATCCATGGTTACTGTGATATATCAAAATTGTTGGCATGTATATGTGATGCTGGATGGAAACAACCATTTTGTGCTGAATCTGAATGTTCAGATGACTGTACCGATGGACAAGAATGTACATTACAGGATGGAAATTATAGATGTGTAAATCAGAGTAGTGATACAACTACACGGGATTCCTCCATAGATGTTACTGAGACAACACCTGATGATATCATTTATTGTTTTAATGATTCCATTTGTCACCATGGTTATTGTGATTTCAAAGAAGAACGTTGTATCTGTGAGCAGACCTGGGCTGGTGATAAGTGTGATTTACGTTGTCCATTTGCTTGTTTTCTACCAAAAATATGCGTACGCAAAAATGGCAAGTTTGTTTGTGAAGTGACAAATAGGACGACTGAAAGTACAACAAGAATAGAAAGAAGTACAGACAACTCAACTGTGTCTCCTGAAATTATAAGTCAAGCTAGAAATGTTTGTTCTGATGAATATCAAACAAGACGAGAAGATGAACGTTTCTGTCTTAGAGCGATCACATTCGAGTGTGAGTACGGTTTGTGCGAGTTGACGACAACTCCCGGGCAGAAATATATGAAGTGTATATGTGATCCCGGGAGCTATGGAGGAAACTGTGAAACTATTTGCTGTCGGGATTGCAATGAACATGGAAACTGTCGTTTGAATGGAACTGGACACGAATACTGTGATTGCCATTATAACTACATGGGGAGGTACTGTGAGGAGAAACGACCAGAAAAATTAAGTAAGTTCTATTGTTTGGTTCTTAGTTTATAGAAAATATATTGCATGTTTGAAATTGATAGTTCCTAAGTAATGAAATGTATTAAATCTCCCACAGGCATACCTAACCTTAGTCGATTATCCTGTTTATTTGCTCCCAAAGACTTTTAGATTGTGTGGCTTCCAGCTCTCTTGGCTAAGCACGTTCATGAATAAGGTTGTTTCTGAAACGCATCGTGTGCACTAAGTTGGATTACTATCTATGTTTTTATTAAAAAGATGAGAGTGTTTAAATTCAACAAACAAACAACAACAGTGTAGAGATGGCCATGTGATGATACATTTAGAAAATAACATTTATATGATTTAGATTATCAGAAACAAGATCTGACATGATGGATACTACCAGAGGGTGTCAGAATAATGTGAATACACATTACTGTTGTTTGAAAATTTATAGATAGATTGTTTGATAGACCGATTAACGTCAACTAAACAGTATTTCGGTTAAAATTAAGATATTATGTTAACATGTGACACTGGAATGAGTCTGTGGGTGTCTTTTATTACAGTTACAGGTAAACGATGCTACTACGGATGGGGTATGAAGTCGTTGTCTTGTTAGTGGCCACTTACGACAACCGGTGACAATCTGTTCCATGTTTGTATTGGCGTCAGGAGGAACCAGATAAATTGACAAAAAGACAAAAAAAAACGGAGGTTATTTTCAACACTACCATTATGTTAGAAAACAAACGTTTGAAGATAACAAAGGGATAATCAGAAGCTGTAAATCGAAGAAGGACAGACAACACAATGGTCAAAAGAAATAGAACAAAAAAACAAACAATGATCTACAAAACACTACAGAAAACTAAAGATTGAGCCACACGAACCCCACAAAAAGCTGACAGTGAACCCAGGTGCTCCGGAAGGGTAGGTAGTTCCTGCCCCATATGTTGCACCCTTCGAGTTACACTTGTTACAAACCCGGTGGTAAGTCATGCACAAGGAAAGGACCGGATTGTGATTACGATAAACGGAACACATGCGTGGTCATTTATGACACAGATACCCCATAACGGTTAGTCAAGTCATGATGGCGATTGTTAAGTTGTCACCATAGACAAATGTCGTCTTAATTCAATCGTACAACTGAAATCTACGTAATTGTAAGGTTTCTGCTTTTTCTAAATGATTTTTACACAACGAATACAATGCATGCGACATAGCTATCGCCTTTTCCAATAGTAGTATACAAGTGACGAGGTACCCCGCCAGCATCTACTGGTTCACTTGTAGTGCACAAGACACCAGGTACCCCGCCGGCATCGACTGGTTCGCTTATAGCATACAAGCGTTCAGGTGCCCCGCCAGTATCGAATCTTTTACTTGTAGTACGCAAGAGACTAAATATCCCGTCATTATCTTCTGTTCCACTGGTAGTATATATACAAGTGACCAGGTACCCTATCAGCATCCATGTTCTGTTTGTGGTATATAAGTTACCAGCTAAAAGAAGAGTTTGAAATTACCAAACCGTCATCATCTCATACTGCTCTACATGTAGTATTCAAGGGACCAGGTACTCCACCAGCATCGACTGTTATACTTGTAGTATACAAGGGACCAGTTACATCGTCTACGTCGCCTGTTCTACTTATAGTATTCAATGAGCCGGAAACTTTACCAACATCTGCTGATGCTCTACATGTAGTATAAACAACGCACCGGGTACCTCATCGGCATCTCATATTCCATTTATAGTAAACAAGGGGTCAAGTACTCCGCCAGTATCGACTGGTGCACTTGTAGATATACAAGGGACCAGGTTTCCCTGCAAGCATCGATTGTTTCACTTGTAGCATTAAAGGGATCAGGGACTTTGCCAGCATCGACTGGTTCACCTATAGTATACTAGGCACAGGTTCCCCGCCAGCATCGATTTTGTTTACTTGTAGTATTAAAGCGTCAGGGACTTCGCCAGCATCAACTAGTTCACTTGTAGTATGCAAGAGAGCAGGTACTCCACCAGCATAATCTATTTTATTATACTTTATGCAAATTTCTTACATTATCCATTCATTTCATTGGACAAGCGGCATTTGTTAATTTTCACTAACCTTTCATAAGCCCCGCCCATCCCTAGCAACATGTGATAATATTAGCAACGGGTGTTAATGTCTAAAATTAACACCCGCTGAGCCCGAAGTTTGCCGATCCGGAAAAATTAACACCCGAGGTTTACCGATTTTCAAAAATTCTAAAATTTAAAAAAAAAATTGTTTTAAAGTTCAAAATTTAAAAAAAAATTCAATATTTAAAAATATTTCTAAAAATTTCAAAATTAAAAATATTTCAAAAAAATTCAAAATTTTCATAAGATTTCAAAATTTTAAGACATGTATCTAAATACATGAAATAATAATATTGAAAAATGATAAAATAATTATAGCCTACTCTTGAAAATTATTTACGCAATAGTCAGAATATAGAAGCAAACATGTGATAATAGTTATCAAAATATACAATTAACATTTTACATTAATTGCTATGTTATTATCTTGTTAAATTTGTTGCTATTTGATGTTTTGTTGTTGTTAATGTAAGTAAACTATCTTAATTTATGACTTTTTATTTTTTTAACAATTGTCCTTCTAATAACATAATGCACACTTGAATCATTATGCATTCAGTATAATAAAAAAACATACTGCCCTTGGATGAAGGTGTTAGGGTGATTAACACACTCTGTGAAAGAATTTCCCTCGTGTGTTAATCTACCCTAACACCTTCATCCAAGGGCAGTATGTTTATAATATTGGTAATGTTTAAGGGGCCGTTTATAACGTCGTCGTTTCTTGTTCCACTAGCCATCATTCAGCGAGTAATCGTCTTCTTCTTTTTTAATTTAAAAGTTTAAAAAAATCATTGTATGAAAGATTATGTATGATAGTTGTATGCACATTATCTATTAAATTGTCATAATTCAGTAAAAAAAAATCAATGGGGTATTGAAAGTTATTTTTGCAATATATTCTTAAATTTGTAAATATTAAAATATATACGTATATTTTATTTCATTACTTTTTTAAGTATTCCATCATTACATATTTGTTTTACTCAATATAAGGGGCATACAAATGTCTGTATAGTTCTTGTAACACAGGGGAACCAAGATAAAAGTAGACTGATCACGATGACTGTTTAAACCCGGATTCGTGACAGAAATTAAAAATGCTAACATTAGTACGTCCGTAATATGATATTTTTCCGCCCGATTTCCGTCAGTTTAGATTTAAATCTACTGGGTAAATATTGATAATTCACATAAACATGAAGCGTGTCCATCACATTAAAATAGGATTGGTAATGCTATAACAAATACGTTATTATTGAACTGAATAACATCTATCAAGTGTTCACACATGGATCGTGGCTATAGAGTAAAAGTTAAATGTATCTTTTCATAAATATACATCGTAAGACATATAGACATATCTGATAGTATATAAATGTCCAATCATTTAGTCGTATTTAAAAGGGTATTGTAAGATCCATTAGTCCAGAGGCCATTGTGACCATGATCGTAAGGTAGATGAATCTACCAGTACAATCAGTGGCTATCACCGCCAACATTGTAAGTTCCGGTATCTTGGCTTCGTGTACGCAATATAATTTATGTGATAAAATTTGCGATGGGTGATATATCTTGGGTTCGAGAAAGCTCTGAAATCTAAAATTAACTGATTCTTCGTTAATAACGCAACATTAAGGAGTAAGAACAAAGATTTGTTACGGTAGGGTAGCACTATGTTATCAAACCGAGCGTTAGTCTAGTACAAAACATATACCACGGTCTCCTGAAGAAAAAAAAACAACTCTCGGCATGTTATAGCTGAAAAAATTCTCATTTGCCGTGATCACTCATATTCAACAAACTCCGTGATATATAGTATTCTGCAAAATATGACTCTTATGGTTAGGGTATGGAGTTTAACGCCACTTCAACAATATTTTAGTTATATCGTGGCGGTCAGTTTTATTGGTGGAGGAAAACGGAGTACCCGGAGAAAACCACCGACCTGCCGCAAGTCACTGACAAACTTTATCACATAACGTTGTATCGAGTAAACATCGCCTGAGCCGGATTCGACATCACAACGTTAATGGTGATGGGCACTGATTGCACAGGTAGTTGTAAATCTAACTACCATACGATCACGACCACGACGGCCCCTATGACATTTAGAAGGGTTCAATTGTTACATGATGGTAATAGTATATTAATATTTCAGCTGTTACAGTTGATACATCATGGACATGGTGGGTTATTGGAGGGTCCATCTTCATTGTGCTGTGTCTTTCTATACTTGTTGGCATGACATTCTACTGTATGTGGCAACATAGAGTTCTAATGATCATGAAAATTGTTCATAAGTTTCAATCATTTGAAGATGGGGGTAAGTTAATTCTGATGATGTTTTCATAATTGAATGTACTAAATAAAGAATGGACAATCCAGAGACACTGGCAACTGACACATAAGACACAGGCACAGGACAAAACACAACCAACAAAACCAAAAGGATGGGCAACACGGACCACACCAACAACCGGGGATGAACCCATGTGCTCACGAAGGGTAAGCAGTTCCTGCCTCTTATAAGACACCCGCCAAACTTGCATAACCCATTGACAGTTTTCATACTACAGATATTTTAAATTATAAGTAACAATTCCTAAAATTTAAGTTTCATCATAAATGTACTTTGCACTTGAACATGACAATTAAGGTTTTCCTGGTATATTGTATAATATAAAACGATTACATAACATTTGTAGACATTACATTTATTTCAGATGACAAAGAATTTGACGCCTTTGTGTCATACAGATCGTCTGACCTGGATGAACATTTTGTCTATAAGAAACTTTACCCCAAATTAGAGAAGGAAATGGGGTTTAGGTTATGTTTACATTACAGAGATTTTATACCTGGAGATAGTAAGTTTATAGCTGATGATGTTGAAAGAATAATAAAACAAGTGGGTGCTATAGCAGGCAATTCTAGAACATAAGTATGTTTGATTACAGGGTTGAAGGTGGATATCGAGATGAAATATCACAGTTAACTGGAAGAGAAATGCTTTCGAATTATCCAGAGCTTGCATTAAAAGTCAGTGGTGTGTTAGAAAACGTTAATCTAGTGACATCCAACACGAAGAACACAAACAAAAAGATCAATATAAAATGTCATTTTCTTGAACCAAATGTATATCTTTAATTGAATTATAGCAAGGGACATTGCAACATGGCAAGCTGAGACTTAGAAAAGAATCATTTTATCGTATCTGATGAAGGTTATTACAGGAGCACATCGTGCCCACTAAATGAGATCTCTTAAGTTTTTATTACAGACAAAACTATCTTAAACGTGATGGTAGAAAGTTTAGAAAGGGGAACTTTCCAACTATCTCACGTCAATTATCAATTGCATGTCTTCAATGAGAAACCTGATAATTTTTTTTTAAATGGGTCCAATCAAACTTCTTAGTAATGATTTTGAAAATAGAAATGACCACTTTTTATCTTCTAGAATGGAAACACGAACAGTAGCTGCCATATAAAGCTGTCCGTGGTGATTGAAATATTAGTGTATCGATGCAAAATGTTGCTTAGAGACATTAGAAAAGTTTTATGCTTGTGTAAAGTTGTATAAATACCCCTTTGGTATCTTCAAACTTTTCTTAGCATATCTGTCTCTGCTTTGCTTTTCTTAAAAATAAGTAAGTTACAAAGTAATGTATATATATCCAGAAAAAGAACAAGTTAATAATTAGAGTTGTCTGTCTTTACATTTAAGCGTTTCTTGAATCATAGGTTGGCTTTCATTATTATTTTTAATTAAATACACTATAGAAAATACTTATTAAGTAGATCCCATTTGAGTAAGATTTATAAAACATATATTTTACCTATATTAGAGTATGCTTGTGAACTGTGGGATGACTGTTGTATTCGTGATACCCAAAAATTAGAATGTTTGCAACTTGAAGCAGCAAGGATTGTAACGGGTCTACCTATTTATTCTAGTGCTGAAAGTTTATATTTTCAAACTGGGTGGTCAAAATTGAAAGACCGTCGGAAGTCTAGGAAACTCAATTTATTTTATAAAATTGAAAATAATATGGCTCCCACATATTTATCTGACTGTTTGCCAACATCTATTGGAGAAACAGTAACATATAATCTCCGTAATAATGATGACTATCGCACTCAGAGGTGTCGTCTGCAAACTAGTTCCAAGTCTTTCTTTCCTTCCACTATAAAGTTGTGGAATTCCTTACCTGATAGTGTAAAATCTCTACCCACTTTTTCCAAATTTAAAAAAGCCATTCAGCCTGTCCAAATTCCGGTGGCTTCATTTTACAATATTGGCGATAGGAAAACTAACATAATACATACTAAGCTAAGACATAGATGTAGTGGCCTTAATGCCGATTTATATAGAGTAAATTTGAAGAATGATCCACGTTGTGTATGTGGTCATCTATTTGAGGATGCTATTCATTTTTTTCTTGAATGTCCACTTTATCAACACGATAGAACTTCTCTGTTTAACTATTTTAATAACATTGTTCCCATCTCTATAGAATATATACTCTTTGGATGTAACGTAATTAGTGAAGAATTGAATACTTTATTGTTCAAATCAGTGCAAAAATTTATTCGACAAACTTGTAGATTTAATAATTATTATCCCCAACCGTGATATTATCTCAACACAATTTATTAGTTTTATCCCCCCCCCCCTTTTTTCTGTTAAATATTAAAACAATATTTAATATGTATGCTTAGTTTGACATGATTTGGCTTAATTTACTAATTATAATTGATATAGCCTGTACATTTGCTGTCATTTGATTTGTTTTGTTTATGCTATTAATGTATTAGTATGGAGAGGGACTAGTAAGTTGTAAAAACTTGTTCCCAATCCAATTGTATATATATATTGACAATAAAATCATTATAAAGTATAGAATTTGATTTTTTTTCTGACAAATTACATTGAATACTCCAATTAAAAGTTGATTTGTGATTTGGATTTATATCAAAATCTGTTTATATCTTTTTCACTGATGTCACTTGTAGAACAGGAATTGCTATCACTTCCGGAACAGCTGAGTTCAACCCAGTTTTTTGTGGGTTTGATTTGCTCAATCTTGGATTTTCTGCGTATTGTTTTGAAGATCATTTTTGTTCATTTGTCTTTAAAGCTTCCTAAAACAACATTTGGTATCTTCAAATTGTCTTATGCTATGATATATAATTATTACATCTGCAATATTCTAAAACATGCAGAATGCAACATGATATATTAAATCTTTCAATATCTTTTTCAGCTATCGCCAACAACATCATAAGAGCCATTAACAACAGTCGACGTACAATCATTGTCATTAGTCCACAATATATACAAAGTGAATATACTAGATTTGAATATCAAGTCGCACAAACAGAAATGTTAAAGAGAAAGCATAAAATTATCCCGATACTTCTAGAAGACATACAAGACTATCAAAGTAAGATGGATGAAAACTTGAAATTAATTATAGAATCCGTTACTTACATTAAATGGCCGGGAGAAAGTCGTGAAAAATATCTGGATCATTTTTGGAAACAGTTACAGTTATCATTGCCAAAGAAGAAGAAAATGTCACCAGAATCTAAGATCAGCCTCTCTAGTTTTCATAAAATGAGTGATAAAGATAGTGTAGAAAATGGCATGGGATCATATTCTGATCATATCTACACAACAGAAACAAATACTGGTAAAACTACAGAATATTCCTACCATAGCTACAGTAATGTTAATGATAAACAAAGCAAGACTTCGCTAGAAGATGATAAAGATTCTGGATCTTTCCATAGTTACTGTGACGTTGATATTGAAGTCATATGTTAATATAACGTTATATATATGCTAATTAAAAGTGCTACTTGTATTAAATGATTTGTGAAAAATAGAATGATATAGATACATACAATACCATTTAATATAATGTTATCACTGTTTATTTATGTTATTAATGTATTTGTATGGAAAGGGACTAGTAAGTTGTAAAAACTTGTTCCTAATCCAATCGTATAGATATTGACCATAAAATCATTATAACATACAGTAAATGTTTATTTGATGTCACCTAAGTCAGAAAAATACCAGTTAAGCTTAAACTATGCTGATTCCTATGTTTGTTTGATTTCACATCCTAGCTATTACATTTTAGGAATACATGTTTGTTTCTAATCCTTAGAGTTTTAACTAATAGAAGGAAGCTGTCACTTACTATATATTCAATGGAAAAAAAAGACAAAAATATATTTGACATTTTGTGTATTAATAAAATAAAGGTATTAAAATGAAAATCAAAACATGTCACACTGTTGAAACAGTTTCTAAATCAAAACATGTCACACTGTTGAAACAGTTTCTAAATCAAAACATGTCACACTGTTGAAACAGTTTCTAAATCAAAACATGTCACACTGTTGAAACAGTTCCTAAATCAAAACATGTCACACTGTTGAAACAGTTTCTAAATCAAAACATGTCACACTGTTGAAACAGTTTCTAAATCAAAACATGTCACACTGTTGAAACAGTTCCTAAATCAAAACATGTCACACTGTTGAAACAGTTCCTAAATCAAAACATGTCACACTGTTGAAACAGTTTCTAAATCAAAACATGTCACACTGTTGAAACAGTTTCTAAATCAAAACATGTCACACTGTTGAAACAGTTCCTAAATCAAAACATGTCACACTGTTGAAACAGTTCCTAAATCAAAACATGTCACACTGTTCAAACAGTTTCTAAATCAAAACATGTCACACTGTTGAAACAGTTCCTAAATCAAAACATGTCACACTGTTGAAACAGTTTCTAAATCAAAACATGTCACACTGTTGAAACAGTTCCTAAATCAAAACATGTCACACTGTTGAAACAGTTCCTAAATCAAAACATGTCACACTGTTGAAACAGTTTCTAAATCAAAACATGTCACACTGTTGAAACAGTTTCTAAATCAAAACATGTCACACTGTTGAAACAGTTCCTAAATCAAAACATGTCACACTGTTGAAACAGTTCCTAAATCAAAACATGTCACACTGTTGAAACAGTTTCTAAATCAAAACATGTCACACTGTTGAAACAGTTTCTAAATCAAAACATGTCACACTGTTGAAACAGTTCCTAAATCAAAACATGTCACACTGTTGAAACAGTTCCTAAATCAAAACATGTCACACTGTTGAAACAGTTTCTAAATCAAAACATGTCACACTGTTGAAACAGTTCCTAAATCAAAACATGTCACACTGTTGAAACAGTTTCTAAATCAAAACATGTCACACTGTTGAAACAGTTCCTAAATCAAAACATGTCACACTGTTGAAACAGTTCCTAAATCAAAACATGTCACACTGTTGAAACAGTTCCTAAATCAAAACATGTCACACTGTTGAAACAGTTTCTAAATCAAAACATGTCACACTGTTGAAACAGTTCCTAAATCAAAACATGTCACACTGTTGAAACAGTTCCTAAATCAAAACATGTCACACTGTTGAAACAGTTTCTAAATCAAAACATGTCACACTGTTGAAACAGTTCCTAAATCAAAACATGTCACACTGTTGAAACAGTTCCTAAATCAAAACATGTCACACTGTTGAAACAGTTCCTAAATCAAAACATGTCACACTGTTGAAACAGTTTCTAAATCAAAACATGTCACACTGTTGAAACAGTTTCTAAATCAAAACATGTCACACTGTTGAAACAGTTTCTAAATCAAAACATGTCACACTGTTGAAACAGTTTCTAAATCAAAACATGTCACACTGTTGAAACAGTTCCTAAATCAAAACATGTCACACTGTTGAAACAGTTTCTAAATCAAAACATGTCACACTGTTGAAACAGTTCCTAAATCAAAACATGTCACACTGTTGAAACAGTTCCTAAATCAAAACATGTCACACTGTTGAAACAGTTCCTAAATCAAAACATGTCACACTGTTGAAACAGTTCCTAAATCAAAACATGTCACACTGTTGAAACAGTTTCTAAATCAAAACATGTCACACTGTTGAAACAGTTTCTAAATCAAAACATGTCACACTGTTGAAACAGTTTCTAAATCAAAACATGTCACACTGTTGAAACAGTTTCTAAATCAAAACATGTCACACTGTTGAAACAGTTTCTAAATCAAAACATGTCACACTGTTGAAACAGTTTCTAAATCAAAACATGTCACACTGTTGAAACAGTTCCTAAATCAAAACATGTCACACTGTTGAAACAGTTTCTAAATCAAAACATGTCACACTGTTGAAACAGTTTCTAAATCAAAACATGTCACACTGTTGAAACAGTTCCTAAATCAAAACATGTCACACTGTTGAAACAGTTTCTAAATCAAAACATGTCACACTGTTGAAACAGTTCCTAAATCAAAACATGTCACACTGTTGAAACAGTTCCTAAATCAAAACATGTCACACTGTTGAAACAGTTCCTAAATCAAAACATGTCACACTGTTGAAACAGTTTCTAAATCAAAACATGTCACACTGTTGAAACAGTTTCTAAATCAAAACATGTCACACTGTTGAAACAGTTTCTAAATCAAAACATGTCACACTGTTGAAACAGTTTCTAAATCAAAACATGTCACACTGTTGAAACAGTTTCTAAATCAAAACATGTCACACTGTTGAAACAGTTTCTAAATCAAAACATGTCACACTGTTGAAACAGTTTCTAAATCAAAACATGTCACACTGTTGAAACAGTTCCTAAATCAAAACATGTCACACTGTTGAAACAGTTCCTAAATCAAAACATGTCACACTGTTGAAACAGTTTCTAAATCAAAACATGTCACACTGTTGAAACAGTTTCTAAATCAAAACATGTCACACTGTTGAAACAGTTCCTAAATCAAAACATGTCACACTGTTGAAACAGTTTCTAAATCAAAACATGTCACACTGTTGAAACAGTTTCTAAATCAAAACATGTCACACTGTTGAAACAGTTTCTAAATCAAAACATGTCACACTGTTGAAACAGTTTCTAAATCAAAACATGTCACACTGTTGAAACAGTTTCTAAATCAAAACATGTCACACTGTTGAAACAGTTTCTAAATCAAAACATGTCACACTGTTGAAACAGTTCCTAAATCAAAACATGTCACACTGTTGAAACAGTTCCTAAATCAAAACATGTCACACTGTTGAAACAGTTTCTAAATCAAAACATGTCACACTGTTGAAACAGTTTCTAAATCAAAACATGTCACACTGTTGAAACAGTTCCTAAATCAAAACATGTCACACTGTTGAAACAGTTTCTAAATCAAAACATGTCACACTGTTGAAACAGTTCCTAAATCAAAACATGTCACACTGTTGAAACAGTTCCTAAATCAAAACATGTCACACTGTTGAAACAGTTCCTAAATCAAAACATGTCACACTGTTGAAACAGTTTCTAAATCAAAACATGTCACACTGTTGAAACAGTTTCTAAATCAAAACATGTCACACTGTTGAAACAGTTTCTAAATCAAAACATGTCACACTGTTGAAACAGTTTCTAAATCAAAACATGTCACACTGTTGAAACAGTTTCTAAATCAAAGCATGTCACACTGTTGAAACAGTTCCTAAATCAAAACATGTCACACTGTTGAAACAGTTTCTAAATCAAAACATGTCACACTGTTGAAACAATTCCTAAATCAAAACATGTCACACTGTTGAAACAATTCCTAAATCAAAACATGTCACACTGTTGAAACAGTTCCTAAATCAAAACATGTCACACTGTTGAAACAGTTCCTAAATCAAAACATGTCACACTGTTGAAACAGTTCCTAAATCAAAACATGTCACACTGTTGAAACAGTTTCTAAATCAAAACATGTCACACTGTTGAAACAGTTTCTAAATCAAAACATGTCACACTGTTGAAACAGTTTCTAAATCAAAACATGTCACACTGTTGAAACAGTTTCTAAATCAAAACATGTCACACTGTTGAAACAGTTTCTAAATCAAAACATGTCACACTGTTGAAACAGTTCCTAAATCAAAACATGTCACACTGTTGAAACAGTTCCTAAATCAAAACATGTCACACTGTTGAAACAATTCCTAAATCAAAACATGTCACACTGTTGAAACAGTTCCTAAATCAAAACATGTCACACTGTTGAAACAGTTCCTAAATCAAAACATGTCACACTGTTGAAACAGTTCCTAAATCAAAACATGTCACACTGTTGAAACAGTTCCTAAATCAAAACATGTCACACTGTTGAAACAATTCCTAAATCAAAACATGTCACACTGTTGAAACAGTTCCTAAATCAAAACATGTCACACTGTTGAAACAGTTCCTAAATCAAAACATGTCACACTGTTGAAACAGTTCCTAAATCAAAACATGTCACACTGTTGAAACAGTTCCTAAATCAAAACATGTCACACTGTTGAAACAGTTCCTAAATCAAAACATGTCACACTGTTGAAACAGTTTCCTAAATCAAAAC
This sequence comes from Bathymodiolus brooksi, assembly GCA_963680875.1. Lineage (NCBI taxonomy): Eukaryota > Metazoa > Mollusca > Bivalvia > Mytilida > Modiolidae > Bathymodiolus > Bathymodiolus brooksi. The sequence continues at coordinate 148,978,570 of OY804575.1, forward strand.
ATGTCACACTGTTGAAACAGTTCCTAAATCAAAACATGTCACACTGTTGAAACAGTTCCTAAATCAAAACATGTCACACTGTTGAAACAGTTTCTAAATCAAAACATGTCACACTGTTGAAACAGTTCCTAAATCAAAACATGTCACACTGTTGAAACAGTTCCTAAATCAAAACATGTCACACTGTTGAAACAGTTCCTAAATCAAAACATGTCACACTGTTGAAACAGTTTCTAAATCAAAACATGTCACACTGTTGAAACAGTTCCTAAATCAAAACATGTCACACTGTTGAAACAGTTCCTAAATCAAAACATGTCACACTGTTGAAACAGTTTCTAAATCAAAACATGTCACACTGTTGAAACAGTTCCTAAATCAAAACATGTCACACTGTTGAAACAGTTCCTAAATCAAAACATGTCACACTGTTGAAACAGTTCCTAAATCAAAACATGTCACACTGTTGAAACAGTTCCTAAATCAAAACATGTCACACTGTTGAAACAGTTCCTAAATCAAAACATGTCACACTGTTGAAACAGTTCCTAAATCAAAACATGTCACACTGTTGAAACAGTTCCTAAATCAAAACATGTCACACTGTTGAAACAGTTCCTAAATCAAAACATGTCACACTGTTGAAACAGTTCCTAAATCAAAACATGTCACACTGTTGAAACAGTTCCTAAATCAAAACATGTCACACTGTTGAAACAGTTCCTAAATCAAAACATGTCACACTGTTGAAACAGTTCCTAAATCAAAACATGTCACACTGTTGAAACAGTTCTAAATCAAAACATGTCACACTGTTGAAACAGTTTCCTAAATCAAAACATGTCACACTGTTGAAACAGTTCCTAAATCAAAACATGTCACACTGTTGAAACAGTTCCAAAATCAAAACATGTCACACTGTTGAAACAGTTCCTAAATCAAAACATGTCACACTGTTGAAACAGTTTCTAAATCAAAACATGTCACACTGTTGAAACAGTTCCTAAATCAAAACATGTCACACTGTTGAAACAGTTCCTAAATCAAAACATGTCACACTGTTGAAACAGTTCCTAAATCAAAACATGTCACACTGTTGAAACAGTTTCTAAATCAAAACATGTCACACTGTTGAAACAATTCCTAAATCAAAACATGTCACACTGTTGAAACAGTTCCTAAATCAAAACATGTCACACTGTTGAAACAGTTCCTAAATCAAAACATGTCACACTGTTGAAACAGTTCCTAAATCAAAACATGTCACACTGTTGAAACAGTTCCTAAATCAAAACATGTCACACTGTTGAAACAGTTCCTAAATCAAAACATGTCACACTGTTGAAACAATTCCTAAATCAAAACATGTCACACTGTTGAAACAGTTCCTAAATCAAAACATGTCACACTGTTGAAACAGTTCCTAAATCAAAACATGTCACACTGTTGAAACAGTTCCTAAATCAAAACATGTCACACTGTTGAAACAGTTCCTAAATCAAAACATGTCACACTGTTGAAACAGTTCCTAAATCAAAACATGTCACACTGTTGAAACAGTTCCTAAATCAAAACATGTCACACTGTTGAAACAGTTCCTAAATCAAAACATGTCACACTGTTGAAACAGTTCCTAAATCAAAACATGTCACACTGTTGAAACAGTTCCTAAATCAAAACATGTCACACTGTTGAAACAGTTCCTAAATCAAAACATGTCACACTGTTGAAACAGTTCCTAAATCAAAACATGTCACACTGTTGAAACAGTTCCTAAATCAAAACATGTCACACTGTTGAAACAGTTCCTAAATCAAAACATGTCACACTGTTGAAACAGTTCCTAAATCAAAACATGTCACACTGTTGAAACAGTTCCTAAATCAAAACATGTCACACTGTTGAAACAGTTCCTAAATCAAAACATGTCACACTGTTGAAACAGTTCCTAAATCAAAACATGTCACACTGTTGAAACAGTTCCTAAATCAAAACATGTCACACTGTTGAAACAGTTCCTAAATCAAAACATGTCACACTGTTGAAACAGTTCCTAAATCAAAACATGTCACACTGTTGAAACAGTTCCTAAATCAAAACATGTCACACTGTTGAAACAGTTCCTAAATCAAAACATGTCACACTGTTGAAACAGTTCCTAAATCAAAACATGTCACACTGTTGAAACAGTTCCTAAATCAAAACATGTCACACTGTTGAAACAGTTCCTAAATCAAAACATGTCACACTGTTGAAACAGTTCCTAAATCAAAACATGTCACACTGTTGAAACAGTTCCTAAATCAAAACATGTCACACTGTTGAAACAGTTCCTAAATCAAAACATGTCACACTGTTGAAACAGTTCCTAAATCAAAACATGTCACACTGTTGAAACAGTTCCTAAATCAAAACATGTCACACTGTTGAAACAGTTCCTAAATCAAAACATGTCACACTGTTGAAACAGTTCCTAAATCAAAACATGTCACACTGTTGAAACAGTTCCTAAATCAAAACATGTCACACTGTTGAAACAGTTCCTAAATCAAAACATGTCACACTGTTGAAACAGTTCCTAAATCAAAACATGTCACACTGTTGAAACAGTTCCTAAATCAAAACATGTCACACTGTTGAAACAGTTCCTAAATCAAAACATGTCACACTGTTGAAACAGTTCCTAAATCAAAACATGTCACACTGTTGAAACAGTTCCTAAATCAAAACATGTCACACTGTTGAAACAGTTCCTAAATCAAAACATGTCACACTGTTGAAACAGTTCCTAAATCAAAACATGTCACACTGTTGAAACAGTTCCTAAATCAAAACATGTCACACTGTTGAAACAGTTCCTAAATCAAAACATGTCACACTGTTGAAACAGTTTCTAAATCAAAACATGTCACACTGTTGAAACAGTTCCTAAATCAAAACATGTCACACTGTTGAAACAGTTTCTAAATCAAAACATGTCACACTGTTGAAACAGTTCCTAAATCAAAACATGTCACACTGTTGAAACAGTTCCTAAATCAAAACATGTCACACTGTTGAAACAGTTCCTAAATCAAAACATGTCACACTGTTGAAACAGTTCCTAAATCAAAACATGTCACACTGTTGAAACAGTTCCTAAATCAAAACATGTCACACTGTTGAAACAGTTTCTAAATCAAAACATGTCACACTGTTGAAACAGTTCCTAAATCAAAACATGTCACACTGTTGAAACAGTTCCTAAATCAAAACATGTCACACTGTTGAAACAGTTTCTAAATCAAAACATGTCACACTGTTGAAACAGTTCCTAAATCAAAACATGTCACACTGTTGAAACAGTTCCTAAATCAAAACATGTCACACTGTTGAAACAGTTCCTAAATCAAAACATGTCACACTGTTGAAACAGTTTCTAAATCAAAACATGTCACACTGTTGAAACAGTTCCTAAATCAAAACATGTCACACTGTTGAAACAGTTTCTAAATCAAAACATGTCACACTGTTGAAACAGTTTCTAAATCAAAACATGTCACACTGTTGAAACAGTTCCTAAATCAAAACATGTCACACTGTTGAAACAGTTTCTAAATCAAAACATGTCACACTGTTGAAACAGTTCCTAAATCAAAACATGTCACACTGTTGAAACAGTTCCTAAATCAAAACATGTCACACTGTTGAAACAGTTCCTAAATCAAAACATGTCACACTGTTGAAACAGTTCCTAAATCAAAACATGTCACACTGTTGAAACAGTTTCTAAATCAAAACATGTCACACTGTTGAAACAGTTTCTAAATCAAAACATGTCACACTGTTGAAACAGTTCCTAAATCAAAACATGTCACACTGTTGAAACAGTTTCTAAATCAAAACATGTCACACTGTTGAAACAGTTCCTAAATCAAAACATGTCACACTGTTGAAACAGTTTCCTAAATCAAAACATGTCACACTGTTGAAACAGTTTCTAAATCAAAACATGTCACACTGTTGAAACAGTTTCTAAATCAAAACATGTCACACTGTTGAAACAGTTCCTAAATCAAAACATGTCACACTGTTGAAACAGTTTCTAAATCAAAACATGTCACACTGTTGAAACAGTTCCTAAATCAAAACATGTCACACTGTTGAAACAGTTCCTAAATCAAAACATGTCACACTGTTGAAACAGTTTCTAAATCAAAACATGTCACACTGTTGAAACAGTTTCTAAATCAAAACATGTCACACTGTTGAAACAGTTCCTAAATCAAAACATGTCACACTGTTGAAACAGTTTCTAAATCAAAACATGTCACACTGTTGAAACAGTTCCTAAATCAAAACATGTCACACTGTTGAAACAGTTCCTAAATCAAAACATGTCACACTGTTGAAACAGTTCCTAAATCAAAACATGTCACACTGTTGAAACAGTTTCTAAATCAAAACATGTCACACTGTTGAAACAGTTTCTAAATCAAAACATGTCACACTGTTGAAACAGTTTCCTAAATCAAAACATGTCACACTGTTGAAACAGTTTCTAAATCAAAACATGTCACACTGTTGAAACAGTTCCTAAATCAAAACATGTCACACTGTTGAAACAGTTCCTAAATCAAAACATGTCACACTGTTGAAACAATTCCTAAATCAAAACATGTCACACTGTTGAAACAGTTCCTAAATCAAAACATGTCACACTGTTGAAACAGTTCCTAAATCAAAACATGTCACACTGTTGAAACAGTTCCTAAATCAAAACATGTCACACTGTTGAAACAGTTCCTAAATCAAAACATGTCACACTGTTGAAACAGTTCCTAAATCAAAACATGTCACACTGTTGAAACAGTTTCTAAATCAAAACATGTCACACTGTTGAAACAGTTTCTAAATCAAAACATGTCACACTGTTGAAACAGTTCCTAAATCAAAACATGTCACACTGTTGAAACAGTTTCTAAATCAAAACATGTCACACTGTTGAAACAGTTCCTAAATCAAAACATGTCACACTGTTGAAACAGTTTCCTAATCAAAACATGTCACACTGTTGAAACAGTTCCTAAATCAAAACATGTCACACTGTTGAAACAGTTCCTAAATCAAAACATGTCACACTGTTGAAACAGTTCCTAAATCAAAACATGTCACACTGTTGAAACAGTTCCTAAATCAAAACATGTCACACTGTTGAAACAGTTCCTAAATCAAAACATGTCACACTGTTGAAACAGTTCCTAAATCAAAACATGTCACACTGTTGAAACAGTTCCTAAATCAAAACATGTCACACTGTTGAAACAGTTCCTAAATCAAAACATGTCACACTGTTGAAACAGTTCCTAAATCAAAACATGTCACACTGTTGAAACAGTTCCTAAATCAAAACATGTCACACTGTTGAAACAGTTCCTAAATCAAAACATGTCACACTGTTGAAACAGTTCCTAAATCAAAACATGTCACACTGTTGAAACAGTTCCTAAATCAAAACATGTCACACTGTTGAAACAGTTCCTAAATCAAAACATGTCACACTGTTGAAACAGTTCCTAAATCAAAACATGTCACACTGTTGAAACAGTTCCTAAATCAAAACATGTCACACTGTTGAAACAGTTCCTAAATCAAAACATGTCACACTGTTGAAACAGTTCCTAAATCAAAACATGTCACACTGTTGAAACAGTTCCTAAATCAAAACATGTCACACTGTTGAAACAGTTCCTAAATCAAAACATGTCACACTGTTGAAACAGTTCCTAAATCAAAACATGTCACACTGTTGAAACAGTTCCTAAATCAAAACATGTCACACTGTTGAAACAGTTCCTAAATCAAAACATGTCACACTGTTGAAACAGTTCCTAAATCAAAACATGTCACACTGTTGAAACAGTTCCTAAATCAAAACATGTCACACTGTTGAAACAGTTCCTAAATCAAAACATGTCACACTGTTGAAACAGTTCCTAAATCAAAACATGTCACACTGTTGAAACAGTTCCTAAATCAAAACATGTCACACTGTTGAAACAGTTCCTAAATCAAAACATGTCACACTGTTGAAACAGTTCCTAAATCAAAACATGTCACACTGTTGAAACAGTTCCTAAATCAAAACATGTCACACTGTTGAAACAGTTCCTAAATCAAAACATGTCACACTGTTGAAACAGTTCCTAAATCAAAACATGTCACACTGTTGAAACAGTTCCTAAATCAAAACATGTCACACTGTTGAAACAGTTCCTAAATCAAAACATGTCACACTGTTGAAACAGTTCCTAAATCAAAACATGTCACACTGTTGAAACAGTTCCTAAATCAAAACATGTCACACTGTTGAAACAGTTCCTAAATCAAAACATGTCACACTGTTGAAACAGTTCCTAAATCAAAACATGTCACACTGTTGAAACAGTTCCTAAATCAAAACATGTCACACTGTTGAAACAGTTCCTAAATCAAAACATGTCCACACTGTTGAAACAGTTCCTAAATCAAAACATGTCACACTGTTGAAACAGTTCCTAAATCAAAACATGTCACACTGTTGAAACAGTTGCCTAAATCAAAACACATGTCACACTGTTGAAACAGTTCCTAAATCAAAACATGTCACACTGTTGAAACAGTTCCTAAATCAAAACATGTCACACTGTTGACCAATCAAAC
>OY804575.1:151985450-152171454 GCA_963680875.1 Bathymodiolus brooksi
AGATTCACGCCTTCTGGTCACCCCTTTGGTATCTTCAATCTTTTCTTATTGATTTACACCTTCTGGTCACCTCTTTGTATCTTCAACCTTTTCTTATAGAGTTACGCCTTTTGGTCACACCTTTGGTACATTCAGTCTTTTCTTATAGACTTACGCCTTCTGGTCAACTGTTTGGTATCTTCACTCTTTTCTTATAGATTTACACCTTCTGGTCACCCCTTTGGTACATTCAGTCTTTTCTTAAAGATTTACGCCTTCTGGTCAACCATTTGGTATCTTCAATCTTTTCTTATTGACTTACACCTTCTGGTCACCCCTTTGGTATCTTCAACCTTTTCTTATAGAGTTACGCCTTTGGTCACACCTTTGGTACATTCAGTCTTTTCTTATAGATGTACGCCTTCTGGTCACCCCTTTGGTATCTTCAATCTTTTCTTATATATTTACACCTTCTGGTCATCCCTTTGGTATCTTCAATATTTTCTTATATATTTACACCTTCTGATCACCCCTTTGGTATCTTCAATCATTTCTTATAGATTTACGCCTTCTGGTCATCCCTTTGGTATCTTCAATATTTTCTTATAGCGTTATGCCTTCTGGTCACCCCTTTGGTATCTTCAATCTTTTCTTATAGATCCACGCCTTCTGGTCACCCCTTTGTTATCTTCAATCTTTTCTTATATATTTACACCTTCTGATCACTCCTTTGGTATCTTCAATCTTTTCTTATAGATTTACACCTTCTTATCACCCCTATGGTATCTTCAATCTTTTCTTATAGAGTTATGCCTTCTGGTCATCCCTTTGGTATCTTCAATCATTTCTTATAGAGTTACGCCTTCTGGTCACCCCTTTGGTATCTTCAATATTTTCTGATAGATTGACGCCTTCTGGTCACCCCTTTGGTATCTTCAATCATTTCTTATAGAGTTACGCCTTCTGGTCACCCCTTTGGTATCTTCAATCATTTCTTATAGAGTTACGCCTTCTGGTCACCCCTTTGGTATCTTCAATCTTTTCTTATAGATTGACGCCTTCTGGTCACCCCTTTGGTATCTTCAATCTTTCTTTATAGAGCTACGCCTTCTGGTCACCCCTTTGGTATCTTCAATCTTTTCTTATAGATTTACACCTTCTGGTCACCCCTTTGGTATATTCAGTCTTTTCTTATAGAGTTACGCCTTCTGGTCACCCCTTTAGTATCTTCAGTCTTTTCTTATATATTTACGCCTGATGGTAACCCCTTTGCTATCTTCAATCTTTTCTTATAGAGTTAAGCATTATGATCACCCCTTTGGTATATTCAGTCTTTTCTTATAGAGTTACGCCTTCTGGTCACCCCTTTGGTATCTTCAGTCTTTTCTTATAGATTTACGCCTTCTGATCACCCCTTTGGTATCTTCAATCTTTTCTTATAGAGTTAAGCCTTATGATCACTCCTTTGGTATATTCAATCTTTCCTAATAGAGTTACGCCTTCTGGTTACCACTTTGGTATAGTCAATCTTTTCCTATAGTTTTACGCCTACTGGTCACCCCTTTGGTATCTTCAATCTTTTCTTATTGATTTACACCTTCTGGTCACCCCTTTGGTATCTTCCATCTTTTCTTATAGAGTTACTCCTTCAGGTCACCCCTTTGATATCTTCAATCTTTTTTTTAGAGCTACGTCCTCTGGTCAACCCTTTGGTATCTTCAATCTTTTCTTATAGATTTATGCCTTCTGGTCACCCCTTTGTTATCTTCAATCTTTTCTTATAGATTTACGCCGTCTGATCGCCCTTTTGGTATCTTCAATCTTTTCGTTTAGATATACGCCTTCTGGTCACCCCTTTGGTATCTTCAATCTTTTCTTTTAGATTTACCCCTTCTGGTCACCCCTTTGGTATCTTCAATCTTTTCTTATAGAGTTACGCCTTATGATCACCCCTTTGGTATATTCAGTCTTTTCTTATAGAGTTACGCCTTCTGGTCACCCCTTTGGTATCTTCAGTCTTTTCTTATAGATTTACGCCTTCTGGTTACCCCTTTGGTATCTTCAATCTTTTCTTATAGAGTTACGCCTTATGATCACCCCTTTGGTATATTCAATCTTTCCTAATAGATTTACGCCTTCTGGTTACCCCTTTGGTATCTTCAATCTTTTCTTATAGAGTTACGCCTTATGATCACCACTTTGGTATCTTCAATCTTTTCTTATTGATTTACACCTTCTGGTCACCCCTTTGGTATCTTCCATCTTTCTTTATATAGTTACGCCTTCTCGTCATCTCTTTGGTATCTTCAATCTTGTCATATATATTTACGCCTTCTGGTCACCCCTTTGGTATCTTCAATCTTTTCCTATAGAGTTACGCCTTCTGGTCAACCCTTTGGTATCTTCAATCTTTTCTTATAGATTGACGCCTTCTGGTCACCTCTTTGGTATCTTCAATCTTTTCCAATAGAGTTACGCCTTCTGGTCACCCCTTTGGTATCTTCAATCTTTTCTTATTGATTTACACCTTCTGGTCACCCCTTTGGTATCTTCAACCTTTTCTTATAGAGTTACGCCTTTTGGTCACACCTTTGGTACATTCAGTCTTTTCTTATAGATGTACGCCTTCTGGTCACCCCTTTCGTATCTTCAGTCTTTTCTTATAGAGTTATGCCTTCTGGTCACCCCTTTGGTATCTTCAATCTTTTCTTATAGATCCACGCCTTCTGGTCATCCCTTTGTTATCTTCAGTCTTTTCTTATATATTTACACCTTCTGATCACCCCTTTGGTATCTTCAATCTTTCCTTATAGATTTACGCCTTCTCGTCATCTCTTTGGTGTCTTGAATCTTTTCTTATAGCGTTATGCCTTCTGGTCACCCCTATGGTATCTTCAATCTTTTCTTATAGATCCACGCCTTCTGGTCACCCCTTTGTTATCTTCAATCTTTTCTTATATATTTACACCTTCTGATCACCCCTTTGGTATCTTCAATCTTTTCTTATAGATTTACACCTTCTGATCACCCCTTTGGTATCTTCAATCTTTTCTTATAGATTTACACCTTCTGGTCACCCCTTTGGTATATTCAGTCTTTTCTTATAGAGTTACGCCTTCTGGTCACCCCTTTGGTATCTTCAGTCTTTTCTTATATATTTACGCCCGATGGTCACCCCTTTGCTAACTTCAATCTTTTCTTATAGAGTTACGCCTTATGATCACCCCTTTGGTATATTCAGTCTTTTCTTATAGAGTTACGCCTTCTGATCACCCCTTTGGTATCTTCAATCTTTTCTTATAGATTTACACCTTCTGGTCACCCTTTGGTATATTCAGTCTTTTCTTATAGAGTTACGCCTTCTGGTCACCCCTTTGGTATCTTCAGTCTTTTCTTATATATTTAGGCCTGATGGTCACCCCTTTGCTATCTTCAATCTTTTCTTATAGAGTTACGCCTTATGATCACCCCTTTGGTATATTCAGTCTTTTCTTATAGAGTTACGCCTTCTGGTCATCCCTTTGGTATCTTCAATCATTTCTTATAGAGTTACGTCTTCTGGTCACCCCTTTGGTATCTTCAATCTTTTCTTATAGATTGACGCCTTCTGGTCACCCCTTTGGTATCTTCAATCATTTCTTATAGAGTTACGCCCTCTGGTCACCCCTTTGGTATCTTCAATCATTTCTTATAGAATTACGCCTTCTGGTCACCCCTTTGGTATCTTCAATCTTTTCTTATAGATTGACCCCTTCTGGTCACCCCTTTGGTATCTTCAATCTTTCTTTTTAGAGCTACGCCTTCTGGTCACCCCTTTGGTATCTTTAATCTTTTCTTATAGATTTACACCTTCTGATCACCCCTTTGGTATATTCAGTCTTTTCTTATAGAGTTACGCCTTCTGGTCACCCCTTTGGTATCTTCATTCTTTTCTTATAGAGTTATGCCTTCTGGTCATCCCTTTGGTATCTTCAATCATTTCTTATAGAGTTACGTCTTCTGGTCACCCCTTTGGTATCTTCAATCTTTTCTAATAGAATGACGCCTTCTGGTCACCCCTTTGGTATCTTCAATCATTTCTTATAGAATTACTCCTTCTGGTCACCCCTTTGGTATCTTCAATCTTTTCTTATAGATTGACCCCTTCTGGTCACCCCTTTGGTATCTTCAATCTTTCTTTATAGAGCTACGCCCTCTGGTCACCCCTTTGGTATCTTTAATCTTTTCTTATAGATTTACACCTTCTGATCACCCCTTTGGTATATTCAGTCTTTTCTTATAGAGTTACGCCTTCTGGTCACCCCTTTGGTATCTTCAATCTTTTCTTATAGATTTACACCTTCTGGTCACCCCTTTGGTATATTCAGTCTTTTCTTATAGAGTTACGCCTTCTGGTCACCCCTTTGGTATCTCCAGTCTTTTCTTATATATTTACGCCTTCTGGTCACCCCTTTGCTATCTTCAATCTTTTCTTATAGAGTTAAGCCTTATGATCACCCCTTTGTATATTTAGTCTTTTCTTATAGAGTTACGCCTTATGATCACCCCTTTGGTATCTTAAATCTTTTCTAATAGATTCACGCCTTCTGGTCACCCCTTTGGTATCTTCAATCTTTTCTTATTGATTTACACCTTCTGGTCACCTCTTTGTATCTTCAACCTTTTCTTATAGAGTTACGCCTTTTGGTCACACCTTTGGTACATTCAGTCTTTTCTTATAGATTTACGCCTTTTGGTCAACTGTTTGGTATCTTCACTCTTTTCTTATAGATTTACACCTTCTGGTCACCCCTTTGGTACATTCAGTCTTTTCTTAAAGATTTACGCCTTCTGGTCACCCCTTTTGTATCTTCAACCTTTTTTTATTGACTTACACCTTCTGGTCACCCCTTTTGTATCTTCAACCTTTTCTTATAGAGTTACGCCTTTTGGTCACACCTTTGGTACATTCAGTCTTTTCTTATAGATGTACGCCTTCTGGTCACCCCTTTGGTATCTTCAGTCTTTTCTTATAGAGTTATGCCTTCTGGTCAACCCTTTGGTATCTTCAATCTTTTCTTATAGATCCACGCCTTCTGGTCACCCCTTTGTTATCTTCAATCTTTTCTTATATATTTACACCTTCTGATCACCCCTTTGGTATCTTCAATCTTTTCTTATAGATTTACACCTTCTGATCACCCCTATGGTATCTTCAATCATTTCTTATAGAGTTATGCCTTCTGGTCATCCCTTTGGTATCTTCAATCATTTCTTATAGAGTTACGCCTTCTGGTCACCCCTTTGGTATCTTCAATATTTTCTGATAGATTGACGCCTTCTGGTCACCCCTTTGGTATCTTCAATCATTTCTTATAGAGTTACGCCCTCTGGTCACCCCTTTGGTATCTTCAATCATTTCTTATAGAGTTACGCCTTCTGGTCACCCCTTTGGTATCTTCAATCTTTTCTTATAGATTGACGCCTTCTGGTCACCCCTTTGGTATCTTCAATCTTTCTTTATAGAGCTACGCCTTCTGGTCACCCCTTTGGTATCTTCAGTCTTTTCTTATATATTTACGCCTGATGGTCACCCCTTTGCTATCTTCAATCTTTTCTTATAGAGTTAAGCCTTATGATCACCCCTTTGGTATATTCAGTCTTTTCTTATAGAGTTACGCCTTCTGGTCACCCCTTTGGTATCTTCAGTCTTTTCTTATAGATTTACGCCTTCTGGTCACCCCTTTGGTATCTTCAATCTTTTCTTATAGAGTTACGCCTTATGATCACTCCTTTGGTATATTCAATCTTTCCTAATAGAGTTACGCCTTCTGGTTACCACTTTGGTATATTCAATCTTTTCCTATAGTTTTACGCCTACTGGTCACCCCTTTGGTATCTTCAATCTTTTCTTATTGATTTACACCTTCTGGTCACCCCTTTGGTATCTTCCATCTTTTCTTATAGAGTTGCGCCTTCTGGTCACCCCTTTGGTATATTCAGTCTCTCCTAATAGAGTTACGCCTTCTGGTCACCCCTTTGGTATCTTCAATCTTTTCTTATAGAGTTACTCCTTCAGGTCACCCCTTTGATATCTTCAATCTTTTTTTTAGAGCTACGTCCTCTGGTCAACCCTTTGGTATCTTCAATCTTTTCTTATAGATTTATGCCTTCTGGTCACCCCTTTTGTTATCTTCAATCTTTTCTTATAGATTTACGCCGTCTGATCGCCCTTTTGGTATCTTCAATCTTTTCGTTTAGATATACGCCTTGTGGTCACCCCTTTGGTATCTTCAATCTTTTCTTTTAGATTTACCCCTTCTGGTCACCCCTTTGGTATCTTCAATCTTTTCTTATAGAGTTACGCCTTATGATCACCCCTTTGGTATATTCAGTCTTTTCTTATAGAGTTACGCCTTCTGGTCACCCCTTTGGTATCTTCAGTCTTTTCTTATAGATTTACGCCTTCTGGTTACCCCATTGGTATCTTCAATCTTTTCTTATAGAGTTACGCCTTATGATCACCCCTTTGGTATATTCAATCTTTCCTAATAGATTTACGCCTTCTGGTTACCCCTTTGGTATCTTCAATCTTTTCTTATAGAGTTACGCCTTATGATCACCACTTTGGTATCTTCAATCTTTTCTTATTGATTTACACCTTCTGGTCACCCCTTTGGTATCTTCCATCTTTCTTTATATAGTTAACGCTTCTGGTCACCCCTTTGGTATCTTCAATCTTGTCATATATATTTACGCCTTCTGGTCACCCCTTTGGTATCTTCAATCTTTTCCTATAGAATTACGCCTTCTGGTCAACCCTTTGGTATCTTCAATCTTTTCTTATAGATTGACGCCTTCTGGTCACCTCTTTGGTATCTTCAATCTTTTCCTATAGAGTTACGCCTTCTGGTCACCCCTTTGGTATCTTCAATCTTTTCCTATAGAGTTACGCCTTCTGGTCAACCCTTTGGTATCTTCAATCTTTTCCTATAGGGTTACGCCTTCTGGTCAACCCTTTGGTATCTTCAATCTTTTCTTATAGATTGACACCTTCTGGTCACCCCTTTGGTATCTTCAATCTTTTCTTATAGATTGACGGCTTCTGGTCACCCCTTTGGTATCTTCAATCTTTTCTTATAGATATACGCCTTCTGGTCACCCCTTTGGTATCTTCAATCTTTTCTTATAGATTGACGCCTTCTGGTCACCCCTTTGGTATCTTCAGTCTTTTCATATATATTTACGCCTGATGGTCACCCCTTTGGTATCTTCAATCTTTTCTAATAGAGTTACGCCTTATGATCACCCCTTTGGTATCTTAAATCTTTTCTAATAGATTTACGCCTTCTGGTCACCCCTTTGGTATCTTCAATCTTTTCTTATTGATTTACACCTTCTGGTCACCTCTTTGGTATCTTCAACCTTTTCTTATAGAGTTACGCCTTTTGGTCACACCTTTGGTACATTCAGTCCTTTCTTATAGATTTACGCCTTCTGGTCAACCGTTTGGTATCTTCACTCTTTTCTTATAGATTTACACCTTCTGGTCACCCCTTTGGTACATTCAGTCTTTTCTTAAAGATTTACGCCTTCTGGTCAACCATTTGGTATCTTCAATCTTTTCTTATTGATTTACACCTTCTGGTCACCCCTTTGGTATCTTCAACCTTTTCTTATAGAGTTACGCTTTTTGGTCACACCTTTGGTACATTCAGTCTTTTCTTATAGATGTACGCCTTCTGGTCACCCCTTTGGTATCTTCAGTCTTTTCTTATAGAGTTATGCCTTCTGGTCACCCCTTTGGTATCTTCAATCTTTTCTTATAGATCCATGCCTTCTGGTCACCCCTTTGTTATCTTCAATCTTTTCTTATATATTTACACCTTCTGATCACCCCTTTGGTATCTTCAATCTTTCCTTATAGATTTACGCCTTCTGGTCATCTCTTTGGTGTCTTGAATCTTTTCTTATAGCGTTATGCCTTCTGGTCACCCCTTTGGTATCTTCAATCTTTTCTTATAGATCCACGCCTTCTGGTCAACCCTTTGTTATCTTCAATCTTTTCTTATATATTTACACCTTCTGATCACCACTTTGGTATCTTCAATCTTTTCTTATAGATTTACACCTTCTGATCACCCCTTTGGTATCTTCAATCTTTTCTTATAGAGTTACGCCTTCTGGTAACCCCTTTGGTATATTCAGTCTTTTCTTATAGAGTTACGCCCTCTGGTCACCCCTTTGGTATCTTCAATCATTTCTTATAGAGTTACGCCTTCTGGTCTCACCTTTGGTATCTTCAATCTTGTCATATATATTTACGCCTTCTGGTCACCCCTTTGGTATCTTCAATCTTTCTTTATATAGTTACGCCTTCTGGTCACCCCTTTGGTATCTTCAATCTTGTCATATATATTTACGCCTTCTGGTCACCCCTTTGGTATCTTCAATCTTTTCCTATAGAGTTACGCCTTCTGGTCAACCCTTTGGTATCTTCAATCTTTTCTTATAGATTGACGCCTTCTGGTCAACCCTTTGGTATCTTCAATCTTTTCCTATAGAGTTACGCCTTCTGGTCACCCCTTTGGTATCTTCAATCTTTTCCTATAGAGTTACGCCTTCTGGTCAACCCTTTGGTATCTTCAATCTTTTCCTATAGAGTTACGCCTTCTGGTCAACCCTTTGGTATCTTCAATCTTTTCTTATAGATTGACGCCTTCTGATCACCCCTTTGGTATCTTCAATCTTTTCTTATAGATTGACGCTTCTGGTCACCCCTTTGGTATCTTCAATTTTTTCTTATAGATATACGCCTTCTGGTCACCCCTTTGGTATCTTCAATCTTTTCTTATAGATTGACGCCTTCTGGTCACCCCTTTGGTATCTTCAGTCTTTTCTTATATATTTACGCCTGATGGTCACCCCTTTGGTATCTTCAATCTTTTCTAATAGAGTTACGCCTTATGATCACCCCTTTGGTATCTTAAATCTTTTCTAATAGATTTACGCCTTCTGGTCACCCCTTTGGTATCTTCAATCTTTTCTTATTGATTTACACCTTCTGGTCACCTCTTTGGTATCTTCAACCTTTTCTTATAGAGTTACGCCTTTTGGTCACACCTTTGGTACATTCAGTCCTTTCTTATAGATTTACGCCTTCTGGTCAACCGTTTGGTATCTTCAGTCTTTTCTTATAGATTTACACCTTCTGATCACCCCTTTGGTACATTCAGTCTTTTCTTAAAGATTTACGCCTTCTGGTCAACCATTTGGTATCTTCAATCTTTTCTTATTGATTTACACCTTCTGGTCACCCCTTTGGTATCTTCAACCTTTTCTTATAGAGTTACGCTTTTTGGTCACACCTTTGGTACATTCAGTCTTTTCTTATAGATGTACGCCTTCTGGTCACCCCTTTGGTATCTTCAGTCTTTTCTTATAGAGTTATGCCTTCTGGTCACCCCTTTGGTATCTTCAATCTTTTCTTATAGATTTACACCTTCTGGTCACCCCTTTGGTATATTCAGTCTTTTCTTATAGAGTTACGCCTTCTGGTCACCCCTTTGGTATCTTCAGTCTTTTCTTATATATTTACGCCTGATGGTCACCCCTTTGCTATCTTCAATCTTTTCTTATAGAGTTACGCCTTATGATCACCCCTTTGGTATATTCAGTCTTTTCTTATAGAGTTACGCCTTCTGGTCACCCCTTTGGTATCTTCAATCTTTTCTTATAGATATACGCTTTCTGGTCACCCCTTTGGTATTTTCAATCTTTTCTTATAGATTGACGCCTTCTGGTCACCCCTTTGGTATCTTCAGTCTTTTCTTATATATTTACGCCTGATGGTCACCCCTTTGGTATCTTCAATCTTTTCTAATAGAGTTACGCCTTCTGGTCACCCCTTTGGTATCTTCAATCTTTTCTTATAGATTTACACCTTCTGGTCACCTCTTTGGTATCTTCAGTCTTTTCTTATAGAGTTATGCCTTCTGGTCACCCCTTTGGTATCTTCAATCTTTTTTTATAGATCCACGCCTTCTGGTCACCCCTTTGTTATCTTCAATCTTTTCTTATATATTTACACCTTCTGATCACCCCTTTGGTATCTTCAATCTTTCCTTATAGATTTACGCCTTCTGGTCATCTCTTTGGTGTCTTGAATCTTTTCTTATAGCGTTATGCCTTCTGGTCACCCCTTTGGTATCTTCAATCTTTTCTAATAGATCCACGCCTTCTGGTCACCCCTTTGTTATCTTCAATCTTTTCTTATATATTTACACCTTCTGATCACCCCTTTGGTATCTTCAATCTTTTCTTATAGATTTACACCTTCTGATCACCCATTTGGTATCTTCAATCTTTTCTTATTGAGTTACGCCTTCTGGTCATCCCTTTTGGTATCTTCAATCATTTCTAATAGAGTTACGTCTTCTGGTCACCCCTTTGGTATCTTCAATCTTTTCTTATAGATTGACGCCTTCTGGTCACCCCTTTGGTATCTTCAATCATTTCTTATAGAGTTACGCCTTCTGGTCACCCCTTTGATATCTTCAATCATTTCTTATAGAATTACGCCTTCTGGTCACCCCTTTGGTATCTTCAATCTTTTCTTATAGATTGACCCCTTCTGGTCACCCCTTTGGTATCTTCAATCTTTCTTTATAGAGTTACGCCTTCTGGTCACCCCTTTGGTATCTTCAATCTTTTCTTATAGATTTACACCTTCTGGTCACCCCTTTGGTATATTCAGTCTTTTCTTATAGAATTACGCCTTCTGGTCACCCCTTTGGTATCTTCAGTCTTTTCTTATATATTTACGCCTGATGGTCACCCCTTTGCTATCTTCAATCTCATCTTATAGAGTTACGCCTTATGATCACCCCTTTGGTATATTTAGTCTTTTCTTATATAGTTACGCCTTCTGGTCAACCCTTTGGTATCTTCAGTCTTTTCTTATAGATTTATGCCTTCTGGTCACCCCTTTGGTATCTTCAATCTTTTCTTATAGAGTTACGCTTTATGATCACCCCTTTGGTATATTCAATCTTTCCTAATAGAGATACGCCTTCTGATTACCCCTTTGGTATATTCAATCTTTTCCTATAGTTTTACGCCTTTTGGTCACCCCTTTGGTATCTTCAATCTTTTCTTATTGATTTACACCTTCTGTTCACCCCTTTGGTATCTTCCATCTTTTCTTATAGAGTTGCGCCTTCTGGTCACCCCTTTGGTATATTCAATCTTTCCTAATAGAGTTACGCCTTCTGGTCACCCCTTTGGTATCTTCAATCTTTTCTTATAGCGTTACGCCTTCTGGTCACCCCTTTAGTATCTTCAATCTTTTCTTATAGCGTCACGCCTTCTGGTCACCCCTTTAGTATCTTCAATCTTTTCTTATAGAGTTATGCCTTCTGGTCACCCCTTTAGTATCTTCAATCTTTTCTTATAGAGTTATGCCTTCTGGTCACCCCTTTAGTATCTTCAATCTTTTCTTATAGATCTACGCCTTCTGGTCACCCCTTTGTTATCTTCAATCTTTTCTTATATATTTACACCTTCTGATCACCCCTTTGGTATCTTCAATCTTTTCTTATAGATTTTCGCCTTCTGGTCATCCCTTTGGTATCTTCAATCTTTTCTTATAGCGTTATGCCTTCTGGTCACCCCTTTGGTATCTTCAATCTTTTCTAATAGATCCAGGCCTTCTGGTCATCCCTTTGTAATCTTCAATCTTTTCTTATATATTTACACCTTCTGATCACCCCTTTGGTATCTTCAATCTTTTCTTATAGATTTACACCTTCTGATCACCCCTTTGGTATCTTCAATCTTTTCTTATAGAGTTACGCCTTCTGGTCATCCCTTTGGTATCTTCAATCATTTCTTATAGAGTTACGCCTTCTGGTCATCCCTTTGGTATCTTCAATCTTTTCTGATAGATTGACGCCTTCTGGTCACCCCTTTGGTATCTTCAATCATTTCTTATAGAGTTACTCCCTCTGGTCACCCCTTTGGTATCTTCAATCATTTCTTATAGAGTTACGCCTGATGGTCACCTCTTTGGTATCTTCAATCTTTTCTCATAGATCCACGCCTTCTTGTCACACCTTTGGTATCTTCAATCTTTCTTTATAGAGCTACGCCTTCTGGTCACCCCTTTGGTATCTTCAATCTTTTCTTATAGATTTACACCTTCTGGTCACCCCTTTGGTATATTCAGTCTTTTCTTATAGAGTTACGCCTTCTGGTCACCCCTTTGGTATCTTCAATCTGTTCTTATAGATTTACACCTTCTGGTCAACCCTTTGGTATATTCAGTCTTTTCTTATAGAGTTACGCATTCTGGTCACCCCTTTGGTATCTTCAGTCTTTTCTTATATATTTACGCCTGATGGTCACCCCTTTGCTATCTTCAATCTTTTCTTATAGAGTTACGCCTTATGATCACCCCTTTGGTATATTCAGTCTTTTCTTATAGAGTTACGCCTTCTGGTCACCCCTTTGGTATCTTCAGTCTTTTCTTATAGATTTATGCCTTCTGGTCACCCCTTTGGTATCTTCAATCTTTTCTTATAGAGTTACGCTTTATGATCATCCCTTTGGTATATTCAATCTTTCCTAATAGAGATACGCCTTCTGATTACCCCTTTGGTATATTCAATCTTTTCCTATAGTTTTACGCCTTCTGGTCACCCCTTTGGTATCTTCAATCTTTGCTTATTGATTTACACCTTCTGTTCACCCCTTTGGTATCTTCCATCTTTTCTTATAGAGTTGCGCCTTCTGGTCACCCCTTTGGTATATTCAATCTTTCCTAATAGAGTTACGCCTTCTGGTCACCGCTTTGGTATCTTCAATCTTTTCTTATAGCGTTACGCCTTCTGGTCACCCCTTTAGTATCTTCAATCTTTTCTTATAGCGTTACGCCTTCTGGTCACCCCTTTAGTATCTTCAATCTTTTCTTATAGAGTTATGCCTTCTGGTCACCCCTTTAGTATCTTCAATCTTTTCTTATAGAGTTATGCCTTCTGGTCACCCCTTTAGTATCTTCAATCTTTTCTTATAGATCTACGCCTTCTGGTCACCCCTTTGTTATCTTCAATCTTTTCTTATATATTTACACCTTCTGATCACCCCTTTGGTATCTTCAATCTTTTCTTATAGATTTTCGCCTTCTGGTCATCCCTTTGGTATCTTCAATCTTTTCTTATAGCGTTATGCCTTCTGGTCACCCCTTTGGTATCTTCAATCTTTTCTAATAGATCCAGGCCTTCTGGTCACCCCTTTGTAATCTTCAATCTTTTCTTATATATTTACACCTTCTAATCACCCCTTTGGTATCTTCAATCTTTTCTTATAGATTTACACCTTCTGATCACCCCTTTGGTATCTTCAATCTTTTCTTATAGAGTTACGCCTTCTGATCATCCCTTTGGTATCTTCAATCATTTCTTATAGAGTTACGCCTTCTGGTCATCCCTTTGGTATCTTCAATCTTTTCTGATAGATTGACGCCTTCTGGTCACCCCTTTGGTATCTTCAATCATTTCTTATAGAGTTACTCCCTCTGGTCACCCCTTTGGTATCTTCAATCATTTCTTATAGAGTTACGCCTGATGGTCACCTCTTTGGTATCTTCAATCTTTTCTCATAGATCCACGCCTTCTTGTCACACCTTTGGTATCTTCAATCTTTCTTTATAGAGCTACGCCTTCTGGTCACCCCTTTGGTATCTTCAATCTTTTCTTATAGATTTACACCTTCTGGTCACCCCTTTGGTATATTCAGTCTTTTCTTATAGAGTTACGCCTTCTGGTCACCCCTTTGGTATCTTCAATCTGTTCTTATAGATTTACACCTTCTGGTCAACCCTTTGGTATATTCAGTCTTTTCTTATAGAGTTACGCATTCTGGTCACCCCTTTGGTATCTTCAGTCTTTTCTTATATATTTACGCCTGATGGTCACCCCTTTGCTATCTTCAATCTTTTCTTATAGAGTTACGCCTTATGATCACCCCTTTGGTATATTCAGTCTTTTCTTATAGAGTTACGCCTTCTGGTCACCCCTTTGGTATCTTCAGTCTTTTCTTATAGATTTACGCCTTCTGGTCACCCCTTTGGTATCTTCAATCTTTTCTTATAGAGTTACGCCTTATGTTCACCCCTTTGGTATATTCAATCTTTCCTAATAGAGTTACGCCTTCTGGTTACCCCTTTGGTATATTCAATCTTTTCCTATAGTTTTACTCCTTCTGGTCACCCCTTTGGTATCTTCAATCTTTTCTTATTGACTTACACCTTCTGGTCACCCCTTTGGTATCTTCAGTCTTTTCTTATAGAGTTATGCCTTCTGGTCACCCCTTTGGTATCTTCAATCTTTTCTTATAGATCCACGCCTTCTGGTCACCCCTTTGTTATCTTCAATCTTTTCTTATAGATTTACGCCTTCTGGTCATCCCTTTGGTATCTTCATTCTTTTCTTATAGCGTTATGCCTTCTGGTCACCCCTTTGGTATCTTCAATCTTTTCTTATAGATCCACGCCTTCTGGTCACCCCTTTGTTATCTTCAATCTTTTCTTATATATTTACACCTTCTGATCACCCCTTTGGTATCTTCAATCTTTTCTTATAGATTTACACCTTCTGATCACCCCTTTGGTATCTTCAATCTTTTCTTATAGAGTTATGCCTTCTGGTCATCCCTTTGGTATCTTCAATCATTTCTTATAGAGTTACGCCTTCTGGTCACCCCTTTGGTATCTTCAATCTTTTCTGATAGATTGACGCCTTCTGGTCACCCCTTTGGTATCTTCAATCATTTCTTATAGAGTTACGCCCT
The DNA here is from genome assembly GCA_963680875.1 of Bathymodiolus brooksi. Lineage (NCBI taxonomy): Eukaryota > Metazoa > Mollusca > Bivalvia > Mytilida > Modiolidae > Bathymodiolus > Bathymodiolus brooksi. The sequence continues at coordinate 152,000,256 of OY804575.1, forward strand.
CTGGTCACCCCTTTGGTATCTTCAATCATTTGTTATAGAGTTACGCCTTCTGGTCACCCCTTTGGTATCTTCAATCTTTTCTTATAGATTGACGCCTTCTGGTCACCCCTTTGGTATCTTCAATCTTTCTTTATAGAGCTACGCCTTCTGGTCACCCCTTTAGTATCTTCAATCTTTTCTTATAGACTTACACCTTCTGGTCACCCCTTTGGTATATTCAGTCTTTTCTTATAGAGTTACGCCTTCTGGTCACCCCTTTGGTATCTTCAATCTTTTCTTATAGATTTACACCTTCTGGTCACCCCTTTGGTATATTCAGTCTTTTCTTATAGAGTTACGCCTTCTGGTCACCCCTTTGGTATCTTCAGTCTTTTCTTATATATTTACGCCTGATGGTCACCCTTTTGCTATCTTCAATCTTTTCTTATAGAGTTAAATCTTATGATCACCCCTTTGGTATATTCAGTCTTTTCTTATAGAGTTACGCCTTCTGGTCACCCCTTTGGTATCTTCAGTCTTTTCTAATAGATTTACGCCTTCTGGTCACCCCTTTGGTATCTTCAATCTTTTCTTATAGAGTTACGCCTTATGATCACCCCTTTGGTATATTCAATCTTTCCTAATAGAGTTACACCTTCTGGTTACCACTTTGGTATATTCAATCTTTTCCTATAGTTTTACGCCTTCTGGTCACCCCTTTGGTATCTTCAATCTTTTCTTATTGATTTACACCTTCTGGTCACCCCTTTGTTATCTTCCATCTTTTCTTATAGAGTTGCGCCTTCTGGTCACCCCTTTGGTATATTCAATCTTTCCTAATAGAGTTACGCCTTCTGGTCACCCCTTTGGTATCTTCAATCTTTTCTTATAGCGTTACGCCTTCTGGTCACCCCTTTAGTATCTTCATTTTTTTCTTATAGAGTTACTCCTTCAGGTCACCCCTTTGATATCTTCAATCTTTTTTTTAGAGCTACGTCTTCTGGTCAACCCTTTGGTATCTTCAATCTTTTCTTATAGATTTATGCCTTCTAGTCACCCCTTTGTTATCTTCAAACTTTTCTTATAGATTTACGCCGTCTGATCGCCCTTTTGGTATCTTCAATCTTTTCGTTTAGATATACGCCTTCTGGTCACCCCTTTGGTATCTTCAATCTTTTCTTATAGATTTACCCCTTCTGGTCACCCCTTTGGTATAATCAGTCTTTTCTTATAGAGTTACGCCTTCTGGTCACCCCTTTGGTATCTTCAATCTTTTCTTAAAGCGTTACGCCTTCTGGTCACCCCTTTAGTATCTTCAATCTTTTCTTATAGCGTTACGCCTTCTGGTCACCCCTTTAGTATCTTCAATCTTTTCTTATAGAGTTACGCCTTCTGGTCACCCCTTTAGTATCTTCAATCTTTTCTGATAGAGTTACGCCTTCTGGTCACCCCTCTAGTATCTTCAATCTTTTTTAATAGCGTTACGCCTTCTGGTCACCCCTTTAGTATCTTCATTTTTTTCTTATAGAGTTACTCCTTCAGGTCACCGCTTTGATATCTTCAATCTTTTTTTTAGAGCTACGTCTTCTGGTCACCCCTTTGGTTTCTTCAATCTTTTCTTATAGATGTATGCCTTCTGGTCACCCCTTTGGTTTCTTCAATCTTTTCTTATAGATCCAGGCCTTCTGGTCACCCCTTTGTTATGTCCAATCTTTTCTTATATATTTACACCTTCTGATCACCCCTTTGGTATCTTCAATCTTTTCTTATAGATTTACGCCTTCTGGTCATCCCTTTGGTATCTTCAATCTTTTCTTATAGCATTATGCCTTCTGGTCACCCCTTTAGTACCTTCAATCTTTTCTTATAGATCCACGCCTTCTGGTCACCCCTTTGTTATCTTCAATCTTTTCTTATATATTTACACCTTCTGATCACCCCTTTGGTATCTTCAATCTTTTCTTATAGATTTACACCTTCTGATCACCCCTTTGGTATCTTCAATCTTTTCTTATAGAGTTATGCCTTCTGGTCATCCCTTTGGTATCTTCAATCATTTCTTATAGAGTTACGCCTTCTGGTTACCACTTTGGTATATTCAATCTTTTCCTATAGTTTTACGCCTTCTGGTCACCCCTTTGGTATCTTCAATCTTTTCTTATTGATTTACACCTTCTGGTCACCCCTTTGGTATCTTCCATCTTTTCTTATAGAGTTGCGCCTTCTGGTCACCCCTTTGGTATATTCAATCTTTCCTAATAGAGTTACGCCTTCTGGTCACCCCTTTGGTATCTTCAATCTTTTCTTATAGCGTTACGCCTTCTGGTCACCCCTTTAGTATCTTCATTTTTTTCTTATAGAGTTACTCCTTCTGGTCACCCCTTTGATATCTTCAATCTTTTTTTTAGAGCTACGTCTTCTGGTCAACCTTTTGGTATCTTCAATCTTTTCTTATAGATTTATGCCTTCTGGTCACCCCTTTGTTATCTTCAATCTTTTCTTATAGATTTACGCCGTCTGATCGCCCTTTTGGTATCTTCAATCTTTTCGTTTAGATATACGCCTTCTGGTCACCCCTTTGGTATCTTCAATCTTTTCTTATAGATTTACCCCTTCTGGTCACCCCTTTGGTATCTTCAATCTTTTCTTATAGAGTTACGCCTTATGATCACCCCTTTGGTATATTCAGTCTTTTCTTATAGAGTTACGCCTTCTGGTCACCCCTTTGGTATCTTCAGTCTTTTCTTATAGATTTACGCCTTCTGGTCACCCCTTTGGTATCTTCAATCTTTTCTTATAGAGTTACGCCTTATGATCACCCCTTTGGTATATTCAATCTTTTCTTATAGAGTTACGCCTTCTGGTCACCCCTTTAGTATCTTCAATCTTTTCTGATAGAGTTACGCCTTCTGGTCACCCCTCTAGTATCTTCAATCTTTTTTAATAGCGTTACGCCTTCTGGTCACCCCTTTAGTATCTTCATTTTTTTCTTATAGAGTTACTCCTTCAGGTCACCGCTTTGATATCTTCAATCTTTTTTTTAGAGCTACGTCTTCTGGTCACCCCTTTGGTATCTTCAATCTTTTCTTATAGATGTATGCCTTCTGGTCACCCCTTTGGTATCTTCAGTCTTTTCTTATAGAGTTATGCCTTCTGGTCACCCCTTTGGTATCTTCAATCTTTTCTTATAGATCCACGCCTTCTGGTCACCCCTTTGTTATCTCCAATCTTTTCTTATATATTTACACCTTCTGATCACCCCTTTGGTATCTTCAATCTTTTCTTATAGATTTACGCCTTCTGGTCATCCCTTTGGTATCTTCAATCTTTTCTTATAGCATTATGCCTTCTGGTCACCCCTTTGGTACCTTCAATCTTTTCTTATAGATCCACGCCTTCTGGTCACCCCTTTGTTATCTTCAATCTTTTCTTATATATTTACACCTTCTGATCACCCCTTTGGTATCTTCAATCTTTTCTTATAGATTTACACCTTCTGATCACCCCTATGGTATCTTCAATCTTTTCTTATAGAGTTATGCCTTCTGGTCATCCCTTTGGTATCTTCAATCATTTCTTATAGAGTTACGCCTTCTGGTTACCACTTTGGTATATTCAATCTTTTCCTATAGTTTTACGCCTTCTGGTCACCCCTTTGGTATCTTCAATCTTTTCTTATTGATTTACACCTTCTAGTCACCCCTTTGGTATCTTCCATCTTTTCTTATAGAGTTGCGCCTTCTGGTCACCCCTTTGGTATATTCAATCTTTCCTAATAGAGTTACGCCTTCTGGTCACCCCTTTGGTATCTTCAATCTTTTCTTATAGCGTTACGCCTTCTGGTCACCCCTTTAGTATCTTCATTTTTTTCTTATAGAGTTACTCCTTCTGGTCACCCCTTTGATATCTTCAATCTTTTTTTTAGAGCTACGTCTTCTGGTCAACCCTTTGGTATCTTCAATCTTTTCTTATAGATTTATGCCTTCTGGTCACCCCTTTGTTATCTTCAATCTTTTCTTATAGAGTTACGCCTTATGATCACCCCTTTGGTATATTCAGTCTTTTCTTATAGAGTTACGCCTTCTGGTCACCCCTTTGGTATCTTCAGTCTTTTCTTATATATTTACGCCTTCTGGTCACCCCTTTGGTATCTTCAATCTTTTCTTATAGAGTTACGCCTTATGATCACCCCTTTGGTATATTCAATATTTCCTAATAGAGTTACGCCTTCTGGTTACCCCTTTGGTATATTCAATCTTTTCCTATAGTTTTACGTCTTCTGATCACCCCTTTGGTATCTTCAATCTTTTCTTATTGATTTACACCTTCTGGTCACCCCTTTGGTATCTTCCATCTTTTCTTATAGATTTGCGCCTTCTGGTCACCCCTTTGGTATATTCAATCTTTCCTAATAGAGTTACGCCTTCTGGTCACCCCTTTGGTATCTCCAATCTTTTCTTATAGCGTTACGCCTTCTGGTCACCCCTTTAGTATCTTCAATCTTTTCTTATAGCGTTACGCCTTCTGGTAACCCCTTTAGTATCTTCAATCTTTTCTTATAGAGTTACGCCTTCTGGTCACCCCTTTAGTATCTTCAATCTTTTCTGATAGAGTTACGCCTTCTGGTCACCCCTTTAGTATCTTCAATCTTTTCTTATAGCGTTACGCCTTCTGGTCACCCCTTTAGTATCTTCATTTTTTTCATATAGAGATACTCCTTCAGGTCACCCCTTTGATATCTTCAATCTTTTTTCTTAGAGCTACGCCTTCTGGTCACCCCTTTGGTATCTTCAATCTTTTCTTATAGATTTATGCCTTCTGGTCACCCCTTTGGTATCTTCAATCTTTTCTTATAGATTTACGCCGTCTGATCGCCCTTTTGGTATCTTCAATCTTTTCGTTTAGATATACGCCTTCTGGTAACCCCTTTGGTATCTTCAATCTTTTCTTCTAGATTTACCCCTTCTGGTCACCCCTTTGGTATCTTCAATCTTTTCTTATAGATTTACCCCTTCTCGTCACCCCGTTGGTATCTTCAATCTTTTTGTATAGATATACGCCTTCTGATCGCCCCTTTGGTATCTTCAAACTTTTCTTTATGATATTCATTTGTATTTAAGTGATATGCTCTGTTGTATTATCATTTATATCGATACCTTATAATAAAATATATTATATTTAGCCAATATAATTAGCATAAAGTATATGACAACTGAAGGGATATCGGCCTAATTCACTAATTGATTAATGGGCAAAATATTGCGAAATGTTGGATCATGAAACCCATGCAGTCTCCTAATATTTCCGTCAGTATGCCAAATATGAATAAATAATTTAATTACAAATGCGCTACTTGACTTCAGCATAAAAACAATACACTATATGTGTACGTGTTATTTTTGTATATTATTTTGATGAATGAAAGTTTGGTTGTAGGCTATAGTTGTGGTGTTCATTTGCCAGTTGCTCCTCCGAATACAGAATTGACCATACTCGCTGTAGGCTCTGTTGCAATACAATATCAATTTGCGTCATTGAAACAGGGAATTTCCGAACAACACTGTCCTGTATCTTACTGTGGAGAGAATGATATATTGACCCCATACAACATGTCTTGTACAAGTAAGTCTCCCATCTATCAAAATAGTATGCTTGTGTTATGGGAACATTTCATGTTTCAAGCTGTTGTCATTTTACATCTATTTCTTTTAACCATTAAACTTATCTTTGTATATTCTAAATATCTTATAACTTCTAATTGTGTACTTATAAATAAAACCCTAGAAATATTAACAAATAAAGAGGTCTATCCTAAATCAAGATAACGGTAGATGTCTTATGTATTACAGGTGTACATCAAAGGGGAAGTTGTGTAAATGTTTACTGTAAACAGATATAGAACATAATACAAGTCATAATTAACAACTAATTGATTAAGAAAATTCAAAAATTTACATAATAATTTTAAAAAGAAAGGTTAAATAAATGCATTAAAATGACAGCTGCTTTATTGCAATGAAAACTAAGATATCTTATTGTCATTATTTTATTTTATTTTTTTCATATTCATTCATATTTGTTTATTTAATGTTGTTTGTTTATTAGTGATACAATAATGTTACGTCGTTAATCATATAAAACTTTCTTTTTAAATAATTTTCATAGGTTTATTGTATGACGTCTATATCCGAAAGTAATCGACAACATTTCATGGCATTTTGTTTCTCCAATTTTCAGACAATTTCTTAAGTCGCCAAGTAAAATAAGTTACAATTTGATGAGATGATGGTGATGATATCCACTTTATACTAGACCAACACACAGAGTTGGATTTTTATAGTGTTAGCTGATAGGTAGACATTTCGCTCCACTCGGACACATTATTCTGATTTCGAGCCAACCAGTTCCGCTCTACTTAGTACTACGTGTATAGCGGAGAACCAACAAATACCAATTCTAAAGTCTTTGGTTTGACCCGATTGAGACTAGACCCCATGTATGATCTACTGCACTCAAGGCGAGCACGCCAATCATTATAGCACTGAATTCGTTGAAGTGCTCTCGATATTAGCTTATTGATAAATTAATTATACATGTACCACTGTTGTGTTTTGTTGGAATTTCTTTTTTGGTTTCAAGTTCAAAACTTCATTTAACAATTATCGTATTTTAGACGTATTACAAATTGATATTTGCATATGGTTGTCATTAAATGCAAATATGTTTTACCTCCAGCTGAAGACTGCTATAATGTAAGCTCAACTTACAGAGGAACAGTAGCATGTACATTGCAGCGAAGATGTATTAGAATTCTATTTAGTTTTCTAGGACCATAAGAATAGTGTCTCGGAATTGGCATTGAGATTGAACTGCGGATTGCCTTTTTAAATTTAGATAGTGTGTCAAGATTACGCACTGAAAGATTAAGGTTATTCCATTCCCTTACTGTAGCTGAGACGAAAGAATCTCTAGTTAAAGATAGTCTACAGAATGGAACAATAATATCGTTGCCATTTCGAAGGGGATAAATAGTCGTACTTTGGATTGTTGGGGGAATAAATCGAGTAAATAAGAGGGTGTGCTACCGTTTTGGATATTATATAATAATTGGAGCTTTCTCCTAGTTCTGTGTACCATGTCAGCGCTGGGACGTAAACACGCCACATAAAACATGCGTTAGACCGCCTGAATCAGCTGGTTTAACATATAACTATTGTAGGGACCCCGATGGCACAGGTACACCATGGTGTTACACATTAGATCATAGTCTGAGATGGAAAATTTTTCCCGTTGCGAAATGTTGAAATCATGCTAGAAACTGGAACAAAATTACAATATGAAATTAAATGTAATATCTTTAACTTGTTTATATATATATACTTGTAGGCATCAAACCAAAATATCATTTTGATAATTCTTGTTCCTCTTTGGTATGCTGTTTTTTCTCAACCTTTGACAGACAAACTGCAAGCGACACAAAACAAAGCAATGCGTTTTACTAAAAGCATGCGCCTATGAACTAACATAAATCAAACGGACCTATGTAGTTTATAATTTTCAAACTGTTAAAACTAAAGGGAAACAACTTCAGTTAATTCATACTCGCAAGATCTTTATAAAATATTGTTGTTCACGTTACTGAACACCAAAGACAAACAATAGATGATTAAGTATAACGCCTACAAGTACAGACATCCAATCAACAACATTTTATTATAATGCTAATCAGAATCGAAGAAATTATTTACACCATTCGATCGAATCCATCATTGAGCTGCAAATGTTTAAAATTGAAGTCACATGTCACTTGAAATGTACCAGGAATAAATAGGATACAATTGTCATGTCGTAGATATAATGATTATATTAATAAAAATGAAATTAAGTACAATGTGCATGTAATAATATTCTAGGTTTGAATTTATTTAACATTCAAGTGGTAGTATCGTTCAATTGTTAACAAAAATTTTATATCTTGCTTTTACTTAAATTTAGAAATGTTTAATCACTTGTATATATTTTTGACATAATTCAATAAAATATATTTGACCTTTTTACCTGTAATGAGTCATAATATTTATGTGCAAAAACAAGTATCATGCAATAGTTATAATTATTAAAAATGTTTTTTGCCAAATAGCTTATATGAATTCCAATACATTTAACATGTAAACCAGCCATTTCATGTTGTATACAATAACCATAGAAGTCTATTTAGAAATATCAACACTCTAATGATCTTTAATATTGATTGACTGTTGTTTAACATCTAGTGTTTAGTATTTCACCGACAACATATCTTACAAGCAATATAAACAACAGCTAGATAAGGTAGCAATAGGATGGTCATTTGGACGGAAATTAAGATTACCACACGAAAGAGAGTTATTGTGGATATGATCTGAACACCAACGACTACTGTTAGTTGTATTCTTGATGTTAGGAGGAGAAGCAGGTGTGTATTTGATTTGTCCAACATAACAAGTAGATGACACTCTTTCAGGGGTGTTGTACAGCGACGAAAACAGTTCCTATAAATATCTCCCGGGAATACCGCGGGGGGATTGAGAACAATAAATCAGAATATAGCCTAAGTGAGCCTTAGGAACGGACAATGGACTATTGTAATTGATAAAAGTAAAAGGGAAGATTATAGTAGTACATAGGGCAAGGTCACATGTTACTTTGTCTTTCACCGCGGTACACATGCCCATTCCTAACAAGATATTACTCATAAGGAGATACCACGAATGTTCGTTCATATGTAAGTTTTGTAAACATATTCTGAGAGCCACTTTGAGGGGTCGACGAATGTTCGTTCACATGCAAGGTTTGTAAACATATTCTTTGAGTCACTTTGAGGGGTCGACGAATGTTCGTTCACATGCAAGGTTTGTAAACATATTCTTAGAGCCACTTTGAGGGGTCGACGAATGTTCGTTCACATGCAAGGTTTGTAAACATATTCTTAGAGCCATTTTGAAGGGTCGACGAATGTTCGTTCACATGCAAGGTTTGTAAACATATTCTTAGAGCCACTTTGAGGGGTCGACGAATGTTCGTTCACATGCAAGGTTTGCAAACATATTCTTAGAGCCACTTTGAGGGGTCGACGAATGTTCGTTCACATGCAAGGTTTGTAAACATATTCTTAGAGCCACTTTCAGGGGTCGACGAATGTTCGTTCACATGCAAGGTTTGCAAACATATTCTTAGAGCCAGTTTGAGGGGTCGACGAATGTTCGTTCACATGCAAGGTTTGCAAACATATTCTTAGAGTCATTTTGAGGGGTCGACGAATGTTCGTTCACATGCAAGGTTTGTAAACATATTCTTAGAGCCACTTTCAGGGGTCGACGAATGTTCGTTCACATGCAAGGTTTGTAAACATATTCTTAGAGCCAGTTTGAGGGGTCGACGAATGTTCGTTCACATGCAAGGTTTGTAAACATATTCTTAGAGCCACTTTGAGGGGTAGACGAATGTTCGTTCACATGCAAGGTTTGTAGACATATTCTTAGAGCCACTTTGAGGGGTCGACCAATGTTCGTTCACATGCAAGGTTTGCAAACATATTCTTAGAGCCACTTTGAGGGGTCGACGAATGTTCGTTCACATGCAAGTTTTGTAAACATATTCTTAGAGCTACTTTGAAGGGTCAACAAATGTTCGTTCACATGCAAGGTTTGCAAACATATTCTTAGAGCCAGTTTGAGGGGTCGACGAATGTTCGTTCACATGTAAGGTTTGCAAACATATTCTTAGAGCCACTTTGAGGGGTTGACGAATGTTCGTTCACATGCAAGGTTTGTAAACATATTCTTAGAGCCACTTTCAGGGGTCGACAAATGTTCGTTCACATGCAGGGTTTGCAAACATATTCGTAGAGCCACTTTGAGGGGTCGACGAATGTTCGTTCACATACAAGGTTTGTAAACATATTCTTAGAGTCATTTTGAGGGGTCGACGAATGTTCGTTCACATGCAAGGTTTGTAAACATTCTTAGAGCCACTTTCAGGGGTCGACGAATGTTCGTTCAAATGCAAGGTTTGTAAACATATTCTTAGAGCCAGTTTGAGGGGTCGACGAATGTTCGTTCACATGCAAGGTTTGTAAACATATTCTTAGAGCCACTTTGAGGGATCGACGAATGTTCGTTCACATGCAAGGTTTGTAGACATATTCTTAGAGCCACTTTGAGGGGTCGACCAATGTTCGTTCACATGCAAGGTTTGTAAACATATTCTTAGAGCCACTTTGAGGGGTCGACGAATGTTCGTTCCCATGCAAGGTTTGTAAACATATTCTTAGAGCCATTTTGAAGGGTCGACGAATGTTCGTTCACATGCAAGGTTTGTAAACATATTCTTAGAGCCACTTTGAGGGGTCGACGAATGTTCGTTCACATGCAAGGTTTGTAAACATATTCTTAGAGCCAGTTTGAGGGGTCGACAAATGTTCGTTCACATGCAAGGTTTGTAAACATATTCTTAGAGCCACTTTGATGGGTCGACGAATGTTCGTTCACATACAAGGTTTGTAAACATATTCTTAGAGCCACTTTGAGGGGTCGACGAATGTTCGTTCACATGCAAGGTTTGTAAACATATTCTTAGAGCCACTTTGAGGGGTCGACGAATGTTCGTTCCCATGCAAGGTTTGTAAACATATTCTTAGAGCCATTTTGAAGGGTCGACGAATGTTCGTTCACATGCAAGGTTTGTAAACATATTCTTAGAGCCACTTTGAGGGGTCGACGAATGTTCGTTCACATGCAAGGTTTGTAAACATATTCTTAGAGCCAGTTTGAGGGGTCGACAAATGTTCGTTCACATGCAAGGTTTGTAAACATATTCTTAGAGCCACTTTGATGGGTCGACGAATGTTCGTTCACATACAAGGTTTGTAAACATATTCTTAGAGCCACTTTGAGGGGTCGACGAATGTTCGTTCACATGCAAGGTTTGTAAACATATTCTTAGAGCCACTTTCAGGGGTCGACGAATGTTCGTTCACATGCAAGGTTTGTAGACATATTACTAGAGCCACTTTGAGGGGTCGACGAATGTTCGTTCACATGCAAGGTCTGAAAACATATCCTTAGAGTCACTTTGAGGGGTCGACGAATGTTCGTTCACATGCAAGGTTTGCAAACATATTCGTAGAGCCACTTTGAGGGGTCGACGAATGTTCGTTCATATGCAAGGTTTGCAAACATATTCTTAGAGCCACTTTGAAGGGTCGACGAATGTTCGTTCACATGCAAGGTTTGTAAACATATTCTGAGAGCCACTTTGAAGGGTCGACGAATGTTCGTTCACATGCAAGTTTGCAAACATATTCTTAGAGCCACTTTGAAGGGTCGACGAATGTTCGATCACATGCAAGGTTTGTAAACATATTCTTAGAGCCACTTTGAAGGGTCGACGAATGTTCGTTCAAATGCAAGGTTTGTAAACATATTCTTAGAGCCACTTTGAGGGGTAGACGAATGTTTGGTCACATGCAAGGTTTGTAGACATATTCTTAGAGCCACTTTGAGGGGTCGACGAATGTTCGTTCACATGCAAGGTTTGTAAACATATTCTTAGAGCCACTTTGAGGGGTCGACGAATGTTCGTTCACATGCAAGGTTTGTAAACATATTCTTAGAGCCACTTTGAAGGGTCGACGAATGTTCGTTCACATGCAAGGTTTGCAAACATATTCTTAGAGCCACTTTGAGGGGTCGACGAATGTTCGTTCACATGTAAGGTTTGTAAACATATTCTTAGAGCCACTTTGAGGGGTCGACGAATGTTCGTTCACATGCAAGGTTTGTAAACATATTCTTAGAGCCATGTTGAGGGGTCGACAAATGTTCGTTCACATGCAAGGTTTGCAAACATATTCTTAGAGCCACTTTGATGGGTCGACGAATGTTCGTTCACATACAAGGTTTGTAAACATATTCTTAGAGCCACTTTGAGGGGTCGACGAATGTTCGTTCACATGCAAGGTTTGTAAACATATTCTTAGAGCCACTTTCAGGGGTCGACGAATGTTCGTTCACATGCAAGGTTTGTAGACATATTACTAGAGCCACTTTGAGGGGTCGACGAATGTTCGTTCACATGCAAGGTCTGAAAACATATCCTTAGAGTCACTTTGAGGGGTCGACGAATGTTCGTTCACATGCAAGGTTTGTAGACATATTACTAGAGCCACTTTGAGGGGTCGACGAATGTTCGTTCACATGCAAGGTCTGAAAACATATCCTTAGAGTCACTTTGAGGGGTCGAACAATGTTCGTTCACATGCAAGGTTTGCAAACATATTCTTAGAGCCACTTTGAGGGGTCGACGAATGTTCGTTCATATGCAAGGTTTGCAAACATATTCTTAGAGCCACTTTGAAGGGTCGACGAATGTTCGTTCACATACAAGGTTTGTAAACATATTCTTAGAGTCATTTTGAGGGATCGACCAATGTTCGTTCACATGCAAGGTTTGTAAACATTCTTAGAGCCACTTTCAGGGGTCGACGAATGTTCGTTCAAATGCAAGGTTTGTAAACATATTCTTAGAGCCAGTTTGAGGGGTCGACGAATGTTCGTTCACATGCAAGGTTTGTAAACATATTCTTAGAGCCACTTTGAGGGATCGACGAATGTTCGTTCACATGCAAGGTTTGTAGACATATTCTTAGAGCCACTTTGAGGGGTCGACCAATGTTCGTTCACATGCAAGGTTTGTAAACATATTCTTAGAGCCACTTTGAGGGGTCGACGAATATTCGTTCCCATGCAAGGTTTGTAAACATATTCTTAGAGCCATTTTGAAGGGTCGACGAATGTTCGTTCACATGCAAGGTTTGTAAACATATTCATAGAGCCACTTTGAGGGGTCGACGAATGTTCGTTCACATGCAAGGATTGTAAACATATTCTTAGAGCCACTTTGAGGGGTCGACGAATGTTCGTTCACATGCAAGGTTTGTAAACATATTCTTAGAGCCACTTTGAGGGGTCGACAAATGTTCGTTCACATGCAAGGTTTGTAAACATATTCGTAGAGCCACTTTGAGGGGTCGACGAATGTTCGTTCTCATACAAGGTTTGTAAACATATTCTTAGAGCCAGTTTGAGGGGTCGACAAATGTTCGTTCACATGCAAGGTTTGTAAACATATTCTTAGAGCCACTTTGAGGGGTCGACGAATGTTCATTCACATACAAGGTTTGTAAACATATTCTTAGACCCACTTTGAGGGGTCGACGAATGTTCGTTCACATGCAAGGTTTGTAGACATATTACTAGAGCCACTTTGAGGGGTCGACGAATGTTCGTTCACATGCAAGGTCTGAAAACATATCCTTAGAATCACTTTGAGGGGTCGACGAATGTTCGTTCACATGCAAGGTTTGCAAACATATTCGTAGAGCCACTTTGAGGGGTCGACGAATGTTCGTTCATATGCAAGGTTTGCAAACATATTCTTAGAGCCACTTTGAAGGGTCGACGAATGTTCGTTCACATGCAAGGTTTGTAAACATATTTTTAGAGCCACTTTGAAGGATCGACGAATGTTCGTTCACATGCAAGGTTTGCAAACATATTCTTAGAGCCACTTTGAAGGGTCGACGAATGTTCGATCACATGCAAGGTTTGTAAACATATTCTTAGAGCCACTTTGAAGGGTCGACGAATGTTCGTTCACATGCAAGGTTTGTAAACATATTCTTAGAGCCACTTTGAGGGGTAGACGAATGTTTGGTCACATGCAAGGTTTGTAGACATATTCTTAGAGCCACTTTGAGGGGTCGACGAATGTTCGTTCACATGCAAGGTTTGTAAACATATTCTTAGAGCCACTTTGAAGGGTCGACGAATGTTCGTTCACATGCAAGGTTTGTAAACATATTCTTAGAGCCACTTTGAGGGGTCGACGAATGTTCGTTCATATATAAGGTTTGCAAACATATTCTTAGAGCCACTTTCAGGGGTCGACGAATGTTCGTTCACATGCAAGGTTTGTAAACATATTCTTAGAGCCACTTTCAGGGGTCGACAAATGTTCGTTCACATGCAGGGTTTGTAAACATATTCGTAGAGCCACTTTGAGGGGTCGACGAATGTTCGTTCACATACAAGGTTTGTAAACATATTATTAGAGTCATTTTGAGGGGTCGACGAATGTTCGTTCACATGCAAGGTTTGTAAACATTCTTAGAGCCACTTTCAGGGGTCGACGAATGTTCGTTCACATGCAAGGTTTGTAAACATATTCCTAGAGCCAGTTTGAGGGGTCGACGAATGTTCGTTCACATGCAAGGTTTGTAAACATATTCTTAGAGCCACTTTGAGGGATCGAGGAATGTTCGTTCACATGCAAGGTTTGTAGACATATTCTTAGAGCCACTTTGAGGGGTCGACCAATGTTCGTTCACATGCAAGGTTTACAAACATATTCTTAGAGCCACTTTGAGGGGTCGACCAATGTTCGTTCACATGCAAGGTTTCTAAACATATTCTTAGAGCCACTTTGAAGGGTCGACGAATGTTCGTTCACATGCAAGGTTTGTAAACATATTCTTAGAGCCACTTTGAGGGGTCGACGAATGTTCATTCACATGCAAGGTTTGTAAACATATTCTTAGAGCCACTTTGAGGGGTCGACAAATGTTCGTTCACATGCAAGGTTTGTAGACATATTACTAGAGCCACTTTGAGGGGTCGACGAATGTTCGTTCACATGCAAGGTTAGTAAACATATTCTTTGAGCCACTTTGAGGGGTCGACGAATGTTCGTTCACATACAAGGTTTGCAAACATATTCTTAGAGCCACTTTGAGGGGTCGACGAATGTTCGTTCACATGCAAGGTTAGCAAACATATTCTTAGAGCCACTTTGAAGGGTAGACGAATGTTCGTTCACATGCAAGGTTTGCAAACATATTCTTAGAGCCACTTTGAGGGGTCGACGAATGTTCGTTCACATGCAAGGTTTGTAAACATATTCTTAGAGCCACTTTGAGGGGTCGACGAATGTTCGTTCACATGCAAGGTTTGCAAACATATTCTTAGAGCCACTTTGAGGGATCGAGGAATGTTCGTTCACATGCAAGGTTTGTAGACATATTCTTAGAGCCACTTTGAGGGGTCGACCAATGTTCGTTCACATGCAAGGTTTACAAACATATTCTTAGAGCCACTTTGAGGGGTAGACCAATGTTCGTTCACATGCAAGGTTTCTAAACATATTCTTAGAGCCACTTTGAAGGGTCGACGAATGTTCGTTCACATGCAAGGTTTGTAAACATATTCTTAGAGCCACTTTGAGGGGTCGACGAATGTTCATTCACATGCAAGGTTTGTAAACATATTCTTAGAGCCACTTTGAGGGGTCGACAAATGTTCGTTCACATGCAAGGTTTGTAGACATATTACTAGAGCCACTTTGAGGGGTCGACGAATGTTCGTTCACATGCAAGGTTAGTAAACATATTCTTTGAGCCACTTTGAGGGGTCGACGAATGTTCGTTCACATACAAGGTTTGCAAACATATTCTTAGAGCCACTTTGAGGGGTCGACGAATGTTCGTTCACATGCAAGGTTAGCAAACATATTCTTAGAGCCACTTTGAAGGGTAGACGAATGTTCGTTCACATGCAAGGTTTGCAAACATATTCTTAGAGCCACTTTGAGGGGTCGACGAATGTTCGTTCACATGCAAGGTTAGTAAACATATTCTTAGAGCCACTTTGAGGGGTCGACGAATGTTCGTTCACATGCAAGGTTTGTAAACATATTCTTAGAGCCACGTTCAGGGGTCGACGAATGTTCGTTCACATACAAGGTTTGTAAACATATTCTTAGAGTCACTTTGAGGGGTCGACGAATGTTCGTTCACATGCAAGGTTTGTAAACATATTCTTAGAGCCACTTTGAGGGGTCGACGAATGTTCGTTCTCATGCAAGGTTTGCAAACATATTCTTAGAGCCACTTTGAGGAGTTGACGAATGTTCGTTCAAATGCAAGGTTTGCAAACATATTCTTAGATTCACTTTGAGGGGTCGACGAATGTTCGTTCACATGCAAGGTTTGTAAACATAATCTTAGAGCCCCTTTGAGGGGTCGACCAATGTTCGTTCACATGCAAGGTTCGTAAACATATTCTTAGAGCCACTTTGAGGGGTCGACGAATGTTCGTTCACATGCAAGGTTTGTAAACATATTCTTAGAGCCACTTTGAGGGGTCGACGAATGTTCGTTCACATTCAAGGTTTGTAGACATATTCTTAGAGCCACTTTGAAGGGTCGACGAATGTTCGTTCACATGCAAGGTTTGTAAACATATTCTTAGAGCCACTTTCAGGGGTCGACGAATGTTCGTTCACATACAAGGTTTGTAAACATATTCTTAGAGCCACTTTGATGGGTCGACGAATGTTCGTTCACATGCAAGGTTTGTAGACATATTCTTAGAGCCACTTTGAGGGGTCGACGAATGTTCGTTCACATGCAAGGTTTGTAAGCATATTCTTAGAGCCACTTTGAGGGGTCGACGAATGTTCGTTCACATGCAAGGTTTGTAAACATATTCTTAGAGCCACTTTGAAGGGTCGACGAATGTTCGTTCACATGCAAGGTTTGTAAACATATTCTTAGAGCCACTTTGAAGGGTCGACGAATGTTCGTTCACATGCAAGGTTTGCAAACATATTCTTAGAGCCACTTTGAGGGGTCGACGAATGTTCGTTCACATGCAAGGTTTGCAAACATATTCTTAGAGCCACTTTGAGGGGTCGACGAATGTTCGTTCACATGCAAGGTTTGCAAACATATTCTTATAGCCACTTTGAGGGGTTGACGAATGTTCGTTCACATGCAAGGTTTGCAAACATATTCTTAGAGCCACTTTGAGGGGTCAACGAATGTTCGTTCACATGCAAGGTTTGTAAACATATTCTTAGAGCCACTTTGAGGGGTCGACGAATGTTCGTTCACATGCAAGGTTTGTAAGCATATTCTTAGAGCCACTTTCAGGGGTCGACGAATGTTCGTTCACATGCAAGGTTAGTAAACATATTCTTAGAGCCACTTCAGGGGTCGACGAATGTTCGTTCACATACAAGGTTTGTAAACATATTCTTAGAGTCATTTTGAGGGGTCGACGAATGTTCGTTCACATGCAAGGTTTGTAAACATATTCTTAGAGCCACTTTGAGGGGTCGATGAATGTTCGGTCACATGCAAGGTTAGTAAACATATTCTTAGAGCCACTTTGAGGGGTCGACGAATGTTCGTTCACATGCAAGGTTTGTAAGCATATTCTGAGAGCCACTTTGAAGGGTCGACGAATGTTCGTTCACATGCAAGGTTAGTAAACATATTCTTAGAGCCACTTTGAGGGGTCGACGAATGTTCGTTCACATGCAAGGTTTGTAAACATATTCTTAGAGCCACGTTCAGGGGTCGACGAATGTTCGTTCACATACAAGGTTTGTAAACATATTCTTAGAGTCACTTTGAGGGGTCGACGAATGTTCGTTCATATGCAAGGTTTGTAAACATATTCTTAGAGCCACTTTGAGGGGTCGACGAATGTTCGTTCTCATGTAAGGTTTGCAAACATATTCTTAGAGCCGCTTTGAGGAGTTGACGAATGTTCGTTCACATGCAAGGTTTGCAAACATATTCTTAGAGTCACTTTGAGAGGTCGACGAATGTTCGTTCACATGCAAGGTTTGTAAACATATTCTTAGAGCCACTTTGAGGGGTCGACGAATGTTCGTTCACATGCAAGGTTAGTAAACATATTCTTAGAGTCACTTTGAGGGGTCGACGAATGTTCGTTCACATGCAAGGTTTGCAAACATATTCTTAGAGTCACTTTGAGGGGTCGACGAATGTTCGTTCACATGCAAGGTTTGTAAACATATTCTTTGAGCCACTTTGAGGGGTCGAAGAATGTTCGTTCACATACAAGGTTTGTAAACATATTCTTAGAGCCACTTTGAGGGGTCGACGAATGTTCGTTCACATCCAAGGTTAGTAAACATATTCTTAGAGCCACTTTGAAGGGTAGACGAATGTTCGTTCACATGCAAGGTTTGTAAACATATTCTTAGAGCCACTTTGAGGGGTCGACGAATGTTCGTTCACATGCAAGGTTTGTAAACATATTCTTAGAGCCACTTTGAGGGGTCGACGAATGTTCGTTCACATGCAAGGTTTGTAAGCATATTCTTAGAGCCACGTTCAGGGGTCGACGAATGTTCGTTCACATACAAGGTTTGTAAACATATTCTTAGAGTCACTTTGAGGGGTCGACGAATGTTCGTTCACATGCAAGGTTTGTAAACATATTCTTAGAGCCACTTTGAGGGGTCGACGAATGTTTGTTCTCTTGCAAGGTTTGCAAACATATTCTTAGAGCCACTTTGAGGAGTTGACGACGAATGTTCGTTCACATGCAAGGTTTGCAAACATATTCTTAGAGTCACTTTGAGGGGTCGACGAATGTTCGTTCACATGCAAGGTTTGCAAACATATTCTTAGAGTCACTTTGAGGGGTCGACGAATGTTCGTTCACATGCAAGGTTTGTAAACATATTCTTTGAGCCACTTTGAGGGGTCGAAGAATGTTCGTTCACATACAAGGTTTGTAAACATATTCTTAGAGCCACTTTGAGGGGTCGACGAATGTTCGTTCACATCCAAGGTTAGTAAACATATTCTTAGAGCCACTTTGAAGGGTAGACGAATGTTCGTTCACATGCAAGGTTTGTAAACATATTCTTAGAGCCACTTTGAGGGGTCGACGAATGTTCGTTCACATGCAAGGTTTGTAAACATATTCTTAGAGCCACTTTGAGGGGTCGACGAATGTTCGTTCACATGCAAGGTTTGTAAACATATTCTTAGAGCCACGTTCAGGGGTCGACGAATGTTCGTTCACATACAAGGTTTGTAAACATATTCTTAGAGTCACTTTGAGGGGTCGACGAATGTTCGTTCACATGCAAGGTTTGTAAACATATTCTTAGAGCCACTTTGAGGGGTCGACGAATGTTTGTTCTCATGCAAGGTTTGCAAACATATTCTTAGAGCCACTTTGAGGAGTTGACGACGAATGTTCGTTCACATGCAAGGTTTGCAAACATATTCTTAGAGTCACTTTGAGGGGTCGACGAATGTTCGTTCACATGCAAGGTTTGTAAACATATTCTTAGAGCCACTTTGAGGGGTCGACGAATGTTCGTTCACATGCAAGGTTTGTAAACATATTCTTAGAGCCACTTTGAGGAGTCGAAGAATGTTCGGACACATGCAAGGTTTGTAAACATATTCTTAGAGCCACTTTGAGGGGTCGACGAATGTTCGTTCACATGCAAGGTTTGTAGACATATTCTTAGAGCCAATTTGAAGGGTCGACGAATGTTCGTTCACATGCAAGGTTTGTAAACATATTCTTAGAGCCACTTTCAGGGGTCGACGAATGTTCGTTCACATACAAGGTTTGTAAACATATTCTTAGAGCCACTTTGATGGGTCGACGAATGTTCGTTCACATGCAAGGTTTGTAGACATATTCTTAGAGCCACTTTGAAGGGTCGACGAATGTTCGTTCACATGCAAGGTTTGTAAACATATTCTTAGAGCCACTTTGAGGGGTCGACGAATGTTCGTTCTCATGCAAGGTTTGCAAACATATTCCTAGAGCCACTTTGAGCAGTCGACGAATGTTCGTTCACATGCAAGGTTTGCAAACATATTCTTAGAG
Organism: Bathymodiolus brooksi; assembly: GCA_963680875.1. NCBI lineage: Eukaryota > Metazoa > Mollusca > Bivalvia > Mytilida > Modiolidae > Bathymodiolus > Bathymodiolus brooksi. The sequence continues at coordinate 152,020,004 of OY804575.1, forward strand.
CCACTTTGAGGAGTTGACGAATGTTCGTTCACATGCAAGGTTTGCAAACATATTTTTAGAGTCACTTTGAAGGGTCGACGAATGTTCGTTCACATGCAAGGTTTGTAAACATATTCTTAGAGCCACTTTGAGGGGACGACGAATGTTCGTTCACATGCAAGGTTTGTAAACATATTCTTAGAGCCACTTTGAAGGGACGACGAATGTTCGTTCACATGCAAGGTTTGTAAACATATTCTTAGAGCCACTTTGAGGGGTCGACGAATGTTCGTTCACATGCAGGGTTAGTAAACATATTCTTAGAGTCACTTTGAGGGGTCGACGAATGTTCGTTCACATGCAAGGTTTGCAAACATATTCTTAGAGTCACTTTGAGGGGTCGACGAATGTTCGTTCACATGCAAGGTTTGTAAACATATTCTTTGAGCCACTTTGAGGGGTCGACGAATGTTCGTTCTCATACAAGGTTTGTAAACATATTCTTAGAGCCACTTTGAGGGGTCGACGAATGTTCGTTCACATCCAAGGTTAGTAAACATATTCTTAGAGCCACTTTGAAGGGTAGACGAATGTTCGTTCACATGCAAGGTTTGTAAACATATTCTTAGAGCCACTTTGAGGGGTCGACGAATGTTCGTTCACATGCAAGGTTTGTAAACATATTCTTAGAGCCACTTTGAAGGGTCGACGAATGTTCGTTCACATGCAAGGTTTGTAAACATATTCTTAGAGCCACGTTCAGGGGTCGACGAATGTTCGTTCACATACAAGGTTTGTAAACATATTCTTAGAGTCACTTTGAAGGGTCGACGAATGTTCGTTCACATGCAAGGTTTGTAAACATATTCTTAGAGCCACTTTCAGGGGTCGACGAATGTTCGTTCTCATGCAAGGTTTGCAAACATATTCTTAGAGCCACTTTGAGGAGTTGACGAATGTTCGTTCACATGCAAGGTTTGCAAACATATTCTTAGAGTCACTTTGAGGGGTCGAGGAATGTTCGTTCACATGCAAGGTTTGTAAACATATTCTTAGAGCCACTTTGAGGGGTCGACGAATGTTCGTTCACATGCAAGGTTTGTAAACATATTCTTAGAGCCACTTTGAGGGGTCGACGAATGTTCGTTCACATGCAAGGTTTGTAAACATATTCTTAGAGCCACTTTGAGGGTTCGACGAATGTTCGTTCACATGCAAGGTTTGTAGACATATTCTTAGAGCCACTTTGAAGGGTCGACGAATGTTCGTTCACATGCAAGGTTTGTAAACATATTCTTAGAGCCACTTTCAGGGGTCGACGAATGTTCGTTCACATACAAGGTTTGTAAACATATTCTTAGAGCCACTTTGATGGGTCGACGAATGTTCGTTCACATGCAAGGTTTGTAAACATATTCTTAGAGCCACTTTGAGGGGTCGACGAATGTTCGTTCTCATGCAAGGTTTGCTAACATATTCCTAGAGCCACTTTGAGCAGTCGACGAATGTTCGTTCACATGCAAGGTTTTCAAACATATTCTTAGAGCCACTTTGAGGAGTTGACGAATGTTCGTTCACATGCAAGGTTTGCAAACATATTCTTAGAGTCACTTTGAAGGGTCGACGAATGTTCGTTCACATGCAAGGTTTGTAAACATATTCTTAGAGCCACTTTGAGGGGACGACGAATGTTCGTTCACATGCAAGGTTTGTAAACATATTCTTAGAGCCACTTTGAAGGGACGACGAATGTTCGTTCACATGCAAGGTTTGTAAACATATTCTTAGAGCCACTTTGAGGGTCGACGAATGTTCGTTCACATGCAGGGTTAGTAAACATATTCTTAGAGTCACTTTGAGGGGTCGACGAATGTTCGTTCACATGCAAGGTTTGCAAACATATTCTTAGAGTCACTTTGAGGGGTCGACGAATGTTCGTTCACATGCAAGGTTTGTAAACATATTCTTTGAGCCACTTTGAGGGGTCGACGAATGTTCGTTCTCATACAAGGTTTGTAAACATATTCTTAGAGCCACTTTGAGGGGTCGACGAATGTTCGTTCACATCCAAGGTTAGTAAACATATTCTTAGAGCCACTTTGAAGGGTAGACGAATGTTCGTTCACATGCAAGGTTTGTAAACATATTCTTAGAGCCACTTTGAGGGGTCGACGAATGTTCGTTCACATGCAAGGTTTGTAAACATATTCTTAGAGCCACTTTGAAGGGTCGACGAATGTTCGTTCACATGCAAGGTTTGTAAACATATTCTTAGAGCCACGTTCAGGGGTCGACGAATGTTCGTTCACATACAAGGTTTGTAAACATATTCTTAGAGTCACTTTGAAGGGTCGACGAATGTTCGTTCACATGCAAGGTTTGTAAACATATTCTTAGAGCCACTTTCAGGGGTCGACGAATGTTCGTTCTCATGCAAGGTTTGCAAACATATTCTTAGAGCCACTTTGAGGAGTTGACGAATGTTCGTTCACATGCAAGGTTTGCAAACATATTCTTAGAGTCACTTTGAGGGGTCGAGGAATGTTCGTTCACATGCAAGGTTTGTAAACATATTCTTAGAGCCACTTTGAGGGGTCGACGAATGTTCGTTCACATGCAAGGTTTGTAAACATATTCTTAGAGCCACTTTGAGGGGTCGACGAATGTTCGTTCACATGCAAGGTTTGTAAACATATTCTTAGAGCCACTTTGAGGGTTCGACGAATGTTCGTTCACATGCAAGGTTTGTAGACATATTCTTAGAGCCACTTTGAAGGGTCGACGAATGTTCGTTCACATGCAAGGTTTGTAAACATATTCTTAGAGCCACTTTCAGGGGTCGACGAATGTTCGTTCACATACAAGGTTTGTAAACATATTCTTAGAGCCACTTTGATGGGTCGACGAATGTTCGTTCACATGCAAGGTTTGTAGACATATTCTTAGAGCCACTTTGAAGGGACGACGAATGTTCGTTCACATGCAAGGTTTGTAAACATATTCTTAGAGCCACTTTGAGGGTCGACGAATGTTCGTTCACATGCAAGGTTAGTAAACATATTCTTAGAGTCACTTTGAGGGGTCGACGAATGTTCGTTCACATGCAAGGTTTGCAAACATATTCTTTGAGCCACTTTGAGGGGTCGACGAATGTTCGTTCTCATACAAGGTTTGTAAACATATTCTTAGAGCCACTTTGAGGGGTCGACGAATGTTCGTTCACATCCAAGGTTAGTAAACATATTCTTAGAGCCACTTTGAAGGGTCGACGAATGTTCGTTCACATGCAAGGTTTTTAAATATATTCTTAGAGCCACTTTCAGGGGTCGACGAATGTTCGTTCTCATGCAAGGTTTGCAAACATATTCTTAGAGCCACTTTGAGGAGTTGACGAATGTTCGTTCACATGCAAGGTTTGCAAACATATTCTTAGAGTCACTTTGAGGGGTCGACGAATGTTCGTTCACATGCAAGGTTTGTAAACATATTCTTAGAGCCACTTTGAGGGGTCGACGAATGTTCGTTCACATGCAAGGTTTGTAAACATATTCTTAGAGCCACTTTGAGGGGTCGACGAATGTTCGTTCACATGCAAGGTTTGTAAACATATTCTTAGAGCCACTTTGAGGGGTCGACGAATGTTCGTTCACATGCAAGGTTTGTAGACATATTCTTAGAGCCACTTTGAAGGGTCGACGAATGTTCGTTCACATGCAAGGTTTGTAAACATATTCTTAGAGCCACTTTCAGGGGTCGACGAATGTTCGTTCACATACAAGGTTTGTAAACATATTCTTAGAGCCACTTTGATGGGTCGACGAATGTTCGTTCACATGCAAGGTTTGTAGACATATTCTTAGAGCCACTTTGAAGGGTCGACGAATGTTCGTTCACATGCAAGGTTTGTAAACATATTCTTAGAGCCACTTTGAGGGGTCGACGAATGTTCGTTCTCATGCAAGGTTTGCAAACATATTCCTAGAGCCACTTTGAGCAGTCGACGAATGTTCGTTCACATGCAAGGTTTGCAAACATATTCTTAGAGCCACTTTGAGGAGTTGACGAATGTTCGTTCAAATGCAAGGTTTGCAAACATATTCTTAGAGTCACTTTGAGGGGTCGACGAATGTTCGTTCACATGCAAGGTTTGTAAAACATATTCTTAGAGCCACTTTGAGGGGTCGACGAATGTTCGTTCACATGCAAGGTTTGTAAACATATTCTTAGAGCCACTTTGAAGGGACGACGAATGTTCGTTCACATGCAAGGTTTGTAAACATATTCTTAGAGCCACTTTGAGGGGTCGACGAATGTTCGTTCTCATGCAAGGTTTGTAGACATATTCTTAGAGCCCCTTTGAAGGGTCGACGAATGTTCGTTCACGTGCAAGGTTCGTAAACATATTCTTAGAGCCACTTTGAGGGGTCGACGAATGTTCGTTCACATGCAAGGTTTGTAGACATATTCTTAGAGCCACTTTGAAGGGTCGACGAATGTTCGTTCACATGCAAGGTTTGTAAACATATTCTTAGAGCCACTTTCAGGGGTCGACGAATGTTCGTTCACATGCAAGGTTTGTAAACATATTCTTAGAGCCACTTTGAAGGGTCGACGAATGTTCGTTCACATGCAAGGTTGGTAGACATATTCTTAGAGCCACTTTGAAGGGTCGACGAATGTTCGTTCACATGCAAGGTTTGCAAACATATTCATAGAGCCACTTTGAGGGGTCGACGAATGTTCGTTCACATACAAGGTTTGTAAACATATTCTTAGAGCCACTTTGATGGGTCGACGAATGTTCGTTCACATGCAAGGTTTGTAGACATATTCTTAGAGCCACTTTGAAGGGTAGACGAATGTTCGTTCACATGCAAGGTTTGCAAACATATTCTTAGAGCCACTTTGAGGGGTCGACGAATGTTCGTTCACATGCAAGGTTAGTAAACATATTCTTAGAGCCACTTTGAGGGGTCGACGAATGTTCGTTCACATGCAAGGTTTGTAGACATATTCTTAGAGCCAATTTGAAGGGTCGACGAATGTTCGTTCACATGCAAGGTTTGTAAACATATTCTTAGAGCCACTTTCAGGGGTCGACGAATGTTCGTTCACATACAAGGTTTGTAAACATATTCTTAGAGCCACTTTGATGGGTCGACGAATGTTCGTTCACATGCAAGGTTTGTAGACATATTCTTAGAGCCACTTTGAAGGGTCGACGAATGTTCGTTCACATGCAAGGTTTGTAAACATATTCTTAGAGCCACTTTGAGGGGTCGACGAATGTTCGTTCTCATGCAAGGTTTGCAAACATATTCCTAGAGCCACTTTGAGCAGTCGACGAATGTTCGTTCACATGCAAGGTTTGCAAACATATTCTTAGAGCCACTTTGAGGAGTTGACGAATGTTCGTTCACATGCAAGGTTTGCAAACATATTTTTAGAGTCACTTTGAAGGGTCGACGAATGTTCGTTCACATGCAAGGTTTGTAAACATATTCTTAGAGCCACTTTGAGGGGACGACGAATGTTCGTTCACATGCAAGGTTTGTAAACATATTCTTAGAGCCACTTTGAAGGGACGACGAATGTTCGTTCACATGCAAGGTTTGTAAACATATTCTTAGAGCCACTTTGAGGGGTCGACGAATGTTCGTTCACATGCAGGGTTAGTAAACATATTCTTAGAGTCACTTTGAGGGGTCGACGAATGTTCGTTCACATGCAAGGTTTGCAAACATATTCTTAGAGTCACTTTGAGGGGTCGACGAATGTTCGTTCACATGCAAGGTTTGTAAACATATTCTTTGAGCCACTTTGAGGGGTCGACGAATGTTCGTTCTCATACAAGGTTTGTAAACATATTCTTAGAGCCACTTTGAGGGGTCGACGAATGTTCGTTCACATCCAAGGTTAGTAAACATATTCTTAGAGCCACTTTGAAGGGTAGACGAATGTTCGTTCACATGCAAGGTTTGTAAACATATTCTTAGAGCCACTTTGAGGGGTCGACGAATGTTCGTTCACATGCAAGGTTTGTAAACATATTCTTAGAGCCACTTTGAAGGGTCGACGAATGTTCGTTCACATGCAAGGTTTGTAAACATATTCTTAGAGCCACGTTCAGGGGTCGACGAATGTTCGTTCACATACAAGGTTTGTAAACATATTCTTAGAGTCACTTTGAAGGGTCGACGAATGTTCGTTCACATGCAAGGTTTGTAAACATATTCTTAGAGCCACTTTCAGGGGTCGACGAATGTTCGTTCTCATGCAAGGTTTGCAAACATATTCTTAGAGCCACTTTGAGGAGTTGACGAATGTTCGTTCACATGCAAGGTTTGCAAACATATTCTTAGAGTCACTTTGAGGGGTCGAGGAATGTTCGTTCACATGCAAGGTTTGTAAACATATTCTTAGAGCCACTTTGAGGGGTCGACGAATGTTCGTTCACATGCAAGGTTTGTAAACATATTCTTAGAGCCACTTTGAGGGGTCGACGAATGTTCGTTCACATGCAAGGTTTGTAAACATATTCTTAGAGCCACTTTGAGGGTTCGACGAATGTTCGTTCACATGCAAGGTTTGTAGACATATTCTTAGAGCCACTTTGAAGGGTCGACGAATGTTCGTTCACATGCAAGGTTTGTAAACATATTCTTAGAGCCACTTTCAGGGGTCGACGAATGTTCGTTCACATACAAGGTTTGTAAACATATTCTTAGAGCCACTTTGATGGGTCGACGAATGTTCGTTCACATGCAAGGTTTGTAAACATATTCTTAGAGCCACTTTGAGGGGTCGACGAATGTTCGTTCTCATGCAAGGTTTGCTAACATATTCCTAGAGCCACTTTGAGCAGTCGACGAATGTTCGTTCACATGCAAGGTTTTCAAACATATTCTTAGAGCCACTTTGAGGAGTTGACGAATGTTCGTTCACATGCAAGGTTTGCAAACATATTCTTAGAGTCACTTTGAAGGGTCGACGAATGTTCGTTCACATGCAAGGTTTGTAAACATATTCTTAGAGCCACTTTGAGGGGACGACGAATGTTCGTTCACATGCAAGGTTTGTAAACATATTCTTAGAGCCACTTTGAAGGGACGACGAATGTTCGTTCACATGCAAGGTTTGTAAACATATTCTTAGAGCCACTTTGAGGGTCGACGAATGTTCGTTCACATGCAGGGTTAGTAAACATATTCTTAGAGTCACTTTGAGGGGTCGACGAATGTTCGTTCACATGCAAGGTTTGCAAACATATTCTTAGAGTCACTTTGAGGGGTCGACGAATGTTCGTTCACATGCAAGGTTTGTAAACATATTCTTTGAGCCACTTTGAGGGGTCGACGAATGTTCGTTCTCATACAAGGTTTGTAAACATATTCTTAGAGCCACTTTGAGGGGTCGACGAATGTTCGTTCACATCCAAGGTTAGTAAACATATTCTTAGAGCCACTTTGAAGGGTAGACGAATGTTCGTTCACATGCAAGGTTTGTAAACATATTCTTAGAGCCACTTTGAGGGGTCGACGAATGTTCGTTCACATGCAAGGTTTGTAAACATATTCTTAGAGCCACTTTGAAGGGTCGACGAATGTTCGTTCACATGCAAGGTTTGTAAACATATTCTTAGAGCCACGTTCAGGGGTCGACGAATGTTCGTTCACATACAAGGTTTGTAAACATATTCTTAGAGTCACTTTGAAGGGTCGACGAATGTTCGTTCACATGCAAGGTTTGTAAACATATTCTTAGAGCCACTTTCAGGGGTCGACGAATGTTCGTTCTCATGCAAGGTTTGCAAACATATTCTTAGAGCCACTTTGAGGAGTTGACGAATGTTCGTTCACATGCAAGGTTTGCAAACATATTCTTAGAGTCACTTTGAGGGGTCGAGGAATGTTCGTTCACATGCAAGGTTTGTAAACATATTCTTAGAGCCACTTTGAGGGGTCGACGAATGTTCGTTCACATGCAAGGTTTGTAAACATATTCTTAGAGCCACTTTGAGGGGTCGACGAATGTTCGTTCACATGCAAGGTTTGTAAACATATTCTTAGAGCCACTTTGAGGGTTCGACGAATGTTCGTTCACATGCAAGGTTTGTAGACATATTCTTAGAGCCACTTTGAAGGGTCGACGAATGTTCGTTCACATGCAAGGTTTGTAAACATATTCTTAGAGCCACTTTCAGGGGTCGACGAATGTTCGTTCACATACAAGGTTTGTAAACATATTCTTAGAGCCACTTTGATGGGTCGACGAATGTTCGTTCACATGCAAGGTTTGTAGACATATTCTTAGAGCCACTTTGAAGGGACGACGAATGTTCGTTCACATGCAAGGTTTGTAAACATATTCTTAGAGCCACTTTGAGGGTCGACGAATGTTCGTTCACATGCAAGGTTAGTAAACATATTCTTAGAGTCACTTTGAGGGGTCGACGAATGTTCGTTCACATGCAAGGTTTGCAAACATATTCTTTGAGCCACTTTGAGGGGTCGACGAATGTTCGTTCTCATACAAGGTTTGTAAACATATTCTTAGAGCCACTTTGAGGGGTCGACGAATGTTCGTTCACATCCAAGGTTAGTAAACATATTCTTAGAGCCACTTTGAAGGGTCGACGAATGTTCGTTCACATGCAAGGTTTGTAAACATATTCTTAGAGCCACTTTCAGGGGTCGACGAATGTTCGTTCTCATGCAAGGTTTGCAAACATATTCTTAGAGCCACTTTGAGGAGTTGACGAATGTTCGTTCACATGCAAGGTTTGCAAACATATTCTTAGAGTCACTTTGAGGGGTCGACGAATGTTCGTTCACATGCAAGGTTTGTAAACATATTCTTAGAGCCACTTTGAGGGGTCGACGAATGTTTGTTCACATGCAAGGTTTGTAAACATATTCTTAGAGCCACTTTGAGGGGTCGACGAATGTTCGTTCACATGCAAGGTTTGTAAACATATTCTTAGAGCCACTTTGAGGGGTCGACGAATGTTCGTTCACATGCAAGGTTTGTAGACATATTCTTAGAGCCACTTTGAAGGGTCGACGAATGTTCGTTCACATGCAAGGTTTGTAAACATATTCTTAGAGCCACTTTCAGGGGTCGACGAATGTTCGTTCACATACAAGGTTTGTAAACATATTCTTAGAGCCACTTTGATGGGTCGACGAATGTTCGTTCACATGCAAGGTTTGTAGACATATTCTTAGAGCCACTTTGAAGGGTCGACGAATGTTCGTTCACATGCAAGGTTTGTAAACATATTCTTAGAGCCACTTTGAGGGGTCGACGAATGTTCGTTCTCATGCAAGGTTTGCAAACATATTCCTAGAGCCACTTTGAGCAGTCGACGAATGTTCGTTCACATGCAAGGTTTGCAAACATATTCTTAGAGCCACTTTGAGGAGTTGACGAATGTTCGTTCAAATGCAAGGTTTGCAAACATATTCTTAGAGTCACTTTGAGGGGTCGACGAATGTTCGTTCACATGCAAGGTTTGTAAAACATATTCTTAGAGCCACTTTGAGGGGTCGACGAATGTTCGTTCACATGCAAGGTTTGTAAACATATTCTTAGAGCCACTTTGAAGGGACGACGAATGTTCGTTCACATGCAAGGTTTGTAAACATATTCTTAGAGCCACTTTGAGGGGTCGACGAATGTTCGTTCTCATGCAAGGTTTGTAGACATATTCTTAGAGCCCCTTTGAAGGGTCGACGAATGTTCGTTCACGTGCAAGGTTCGTAAACATATTCTTAGAGCCACTTTGAGGGGTCGACGAATGTTCGTTCACATGCAAGGTTTGTAGACATATTCTTAGAGCCACTTTGAAGGGTCGACGAATGTTCGTTCACATGCAAGGTTTGTAAACATATTCTTAGAGCCACTTTCAGGGGTCGACGAATGTTCGTTCACATGCAAGGTTTGTAAACATATTCTTAGAGCCACTTTGAAGGGTCGACGAATGTTCGTTCACATGCAAGGTTGGTAGACATATTCTTAGAGCCACTTTGAAGGGTCGACGAATGTTCGTTCACATGCAAGGTTTGCAAACATATTCATAGAGCCACTTTGAGGGGTCGACGAATGTTCGTTCACATACAAGGTTTGTAAACATATTCTTAGAGCCACTTTGATGGGTCGACGAATGTTCGTTCACATGCAAGGTTTGTAGACATATTCTTAGAGCCACTTTGAAGGGACGACGAATGTTCGTTCACATGCAAGGTTTGTAAACATATTCTTAGAGCCACTTTGAGGGGTCGACGAATGTTCGTTCACATGCAAGGTTAGTAAACATATTCTTAGAGTCACTTTGAGGGGTCGACGAATGTTCGTTCACATGCAAGGTTTGCAAACATATTCTTAGAGTCACTTTGAGGGGTCGACGAATGTTCGTTCACATGCAAGGTTTGTAAACATATTCTTTGAGCCACTTTGAGGGGTCGACGAATGTTCGTTCTCATACAAGGTTTGTAAACATATTCTTAGAGCCACTTTGAGGGGTCGACGAATGTTCGTTCACATCCAAGGTTAGAAAACATATTCTTAGAGCCACTTTGAAGGGTCGACGAATGTTCGTTCACATGCAAGGTTTGTAAACATATTCTTAGAGCCACTTTCAGGGGTCGACGAATGTTCGTTCTCATGCAAGGTTTGCAAACATATTCTTAGAGCCACTTTGAGGAGTTGACGAATGTTCGTTCACATGCAAGGTTTGCAAACATATTCTTAGAGTCACTTTGAGGGGTCGACGAATGTTCGTTCACATGCAAGGTTTGTAAACATATTCTTAGAGCCACTTTGAGGGGTCGACGAATGTTCGTTCACATGCAAGGTTTGTAAACATATTCTTAGAGCCACTTTGAGGGGTCGACGAATGTTCGTTCACATGCAAGGTTTGTAAACATATTCTTAGAGCCACTTTGAGGGGTCGACGAATGTTCGTTCACATGCAAGGTTTGTAGACATATTCTTAGAGCCACTTTGAAGGGTCGACGAATGTTCGTTCACATGCAAGGTTTGTAAACATATTCTTAGAGCCACTTTCAGGGGTCGACGAATGTTCGTTCACATACAAGGTTTGTAAATATATTCTTAGAGCCACTTTGATGGGTCGACGAATGTTCGTTCACATGCAAGGTTTGTAGACATATTCTTAGAGCCACTTTGAAGGGTCGACGAATGTTCGTTCACATGCAAGGTTTGTAAACATATTCTTAGAGCCACTTTGAGGGGTCGACGAATGTTCGTTCTCATGCAAGGTTTGCAAACATATTCCTAGAGCCACTTTGAGCAGTCGACGAATGTTCGTTCACATGCAAGGTTTGCAAACATATTCTTAGAGCCACTTTGAGGAGTTGACGAATGTTCGTTCAAATGCAAGGTTTGCAAACATATTCTTAGAGTCACTTTGAGGGGTCGACGAATGTTCGTTCACATGCAAGGTTTGTAAAACATATTCTTAGAGCCACTTTGAGGGGTCGACGAATGTTCGTTCACATGCAAGGTTTGTAAACATATTCTTAGAGCCACTTTGAAGGGACGACGAATGTTCGTTCACATGCAAGGTTTGTAAACATATTCTTAGAGCCACTTTGAGGGGTCGACGAATGTTCGTTCTCATGCAAGGTTTGTAGACATATTCTTAGAGCCCCTTTGAAGGGTCGACGAATGTTCGTTCACGTGCAAGGTTCGTAAACATATTCTTAGAGCCACTTTGAGGGGTCGACGAATGTTCGTTCACATGCAAGGTTTGTAGACATATTCTTAGAGCCACTTTGAAGGGTCGACGAATGTTCGTTCACATGCAAGGTTTGTAAACATATTCTTAGAGCCACTTTCAGGGGTCGACGAATGTTCGTTCACATGCAAGGTTTGTAAACATATTCTTAGAGCCACTTTGAAGGGTCGACGAATGTTCGTTCACATGCAAGGTTGGTAGACATATTCTTAGAGCCACTTTGAAGGGTCGACGAATGTTCGTTCACATGCAAGGTTTGTAAACATATTCATAGAGCCACTTTGAGGGGTCGACGAATGTTCGTTCACATGCAAGGTTTGCAAACATATTCTTAGAGCCACTTTGAGGAGTTGACGAATGTTCGTTCAAATGCAAGGTTTGCAAACATATTCTTAGAGTCACTTTGAGGGGTCGACGAATGTTCGTTCACATGCAAGGTTTGTAAAACATATTCTTAGAGCCACTTTGAGGGGTCGACGAATGTTCGTTCACATGCAAGGTTTGTAAACATATTCTTAGAGCCACTTTGAAGGGACGACGAATGTTCGTTCACATGCAAGGTTTGTAAACATATTCTTAGAGCCACTTTGAGGGGTCGACGAATGTTCGTTCTCATGCAAGGTTTGTAGACATATTCTTAGAGCCCCTTTGAAGGGTCGACGAATGTTCGTTCACGTGCAAGGTTCGTAAACATATTCTTAGAGCCACTTTGAGGGGTCGACGAATGTTCGTTCACATGCAAGGTTTGTAGACATATTCTTAGAGCCACTTTGAAGGGTCGACGAATGTTCGTTCACATGCAAGGTTTGTAAACATATTCTTAGAGCCACTTTCAGGGGTCGACGAATGTTCGTTCTCATGCAAGGTTTGCAAACATATTCTTAGAGCCACTTTGAGGAGTTGACGAATGTTCGTTCACATGCAAGGTTTGCAAACATATTCTTAGAGTCACTTTGAGGGGTCGACGAATGTTCGTTCACATGCAAGGTTTGTAAACATATTCTTAGAGCCACTTTGAGGGGTCGACGAATGTTCGTTCACATGCAAGGTTTGTAAACATATTCTTAGAGCCACTTTGAGGGGTCGACGAATGTTCGTTCACATGCAAGGTTTGTAAACATATTCTTAGAGCCACTTTGAGGGGTCGACGAATGTTCGTTCACATGCAAGGTTTGTAGACATATTCTTAGAGCCACTTTGAAGGGTCGACGAATGTTCGTTCACATGCAAGGTTTGTAAACATATTCTTAGAGCCACTTTCAGGGGTCGACGAATGTTCGTTCACATACAAGGTTTGTAAATATATTCTTAGAGCCACTTTGATGGGTCGACGAATGTTCGTTCACATGCAAGGTTTGTAGACATATTCTTAGAGCCACTTTGAAGGGTCGACGAATGTTCGTTCACATGCAAGGTTTGTAAACATATTCTTAGAGCCACTTTGAGGGGTCGACGAATGTTCGTTCTCATGCAAGGTTTGCAAACATATTCCTAGAGCCACTTTGAGCAGTCGACGAATGTTCGTTCACATGCAAGGTTTGCAAACATATTCTTAGAGCCACTTTGAGGAGTTGACGAATGTTCGTTCAAATGCAAGGTTTGCAAACATATTCTTAGAGTCACTTTGAGGGGTCGACGAATGTTCGTTCACATGCAAGGTTTGTAAAACATATTCTTAGAGCCACTTTGAGGGGTCGACGAATGTTCGTTCACATGCAAGGTTTGTAAACATATTCTTAGAGCCACTTTGAAGGGACGACGAATGTTCGTTCACATGCAAGGTTTGTAAACATATTCTTAGAGCCACTTTGAGGGGTCGACGAATGTTCGTTCTCATGCAAGGTTTGTAGACATATTCTTAGAGCCCCTTTGAAGGGTCGACGAATGTTCGTTCACGTGCAAGGTTCGTAAACATATTCTTAGAGCCACTTTGAGGGGTCGACGAATGTTCGTTCACATGCAAGGTTTGTAGACATATTCTTAGAGCCACTTTGAAGGGTCGACGAATGTTCGTTCACATGCAAGGTTTGTAAACATATTCTTAGAGCCACTTTCAGGGGTCGACGAATGTTCGTTCACATGCAAGGTTTGTAAACATATTCTTAGAGCCACTTTGAAGGGTCGACGAATGTTCGTTCACATGCAAGGTTGGTAGACATATTCTTAGAGCCACTTTGAAGGGTCGACGAATGTTCGTTCACATGCAAGGTTTGTAAACATATTCATAGAGCCACTTTGAGGGGTCGACGAATGTTCGTTCACATGCAAGGTTTGCAAACATATTCTTAGAGCCACTTTGAGCAGTCGACGAATGTTCGTTCACATGCAAGGTTTGCAAACATATTCTTAGAGTCACTTTGAGGGGTCGACGAATGTTCTTTCACATGCAAGGTTTGTAAACATATTCTTAGAGCCACTTTGAGGAGTCGTCGTTGTCATCACATGCAAGTTGGATTCATCTTCACTTATTATACTGGCAGTTACCCTGCAAATTTGTGCGTTCGATTCACGTCCATATGTAGGTGTAATGGGTGCAACTTTATGCAATAAAGGTTAGGAGTTATGGTGTTTAATGCCACATTCAACAATTGTACAGTTATATCGCGGCGGTCAGTGTTATTGGTGGAGGAAGCCGGAGTACCCAAAGAAAACCATCGACCAGTCGCATAAAGTTTGTCAGTGATTTGCGACTGGTTTGTGTCATTCTAAGCCAAGTAATAACCATTATTAAAACTGAAATATAAAGTGATGTTCCGTGTGTTGATTACCACTATACCACTATACAGGGATGCTTTGTTTGTTCAACTTTTTCAACCGATTGTCAAATTACAGTAAAGTCTGGTGAGAAATATATGTACAGTCGTGTATTATTCATCGCGATTTTTGTTTCACCCTTTATCCATACAGATGTCAGCTAATACGGTCAGTAATTTCAAGAAAGGATTGGTTTACCTGAAGCTTATGCAATCAAATTATTACATTTGATTGAAGTGTTAACTTCATTTGAAGGTACATTTGTCCATGTTCGTCTCTGTTTACTTGTACTTTCACTGTAAGGCGCCATAATGCAAGATGTGTCTTCTGAATGTGTGTGTCCTACATCAGTACATCTTTTGTTATTATTAGCGAGGTGCATGCACCGAGTAAACTCGGATCTAGACTTGACTAGCGAATACATCTCACCAGTAAACATAACTAAACTAATAATTCACAACAATGGTCTTACCTGTTGAATTGGTCGAACTTCTGAAACACGCAGATGTAGAGAGAAAGACATTGACTTGGAATCTACAGGTTAATGCCAGCGCAGTAACAGTCAAACTGATATGGATCAAGGCAGATAAACCCATTGAGGAAGTTGCCAACCAGGCCCATAAAAAGAAAAACATGCCTTCTTCCACACGGAAATGGAAATGCACACCGTCTAAACCAGTGGAAGGCGAAAAAGAATGAAGCCTTTGTTGACTTAAAAGTACACGCAGATGCACAGACTGATAATCCTACACAGATAAACGATACAACACAGACGCCCAGCAAAACAGTCACGACCTTGACCACAACACATCACCCAGTGGATTGCAAAATAGGGATCAGTCCACAGAGAGAATATATCATATCAAAGACAGGCCACTGACGCCTACCAAGTATCGAAAGGAAGAAGAATACCAGACGCCCTGGAAAAGATGTACATCCGTACGTAGCCCGTACATGCCAGAACTCCTCTGCTACAAGACCGAATTCAGAGACCGAATACTCCGTAGCTTTCGATCCAGATGATCCTACACTAATAGACCGCTACCCTAGATATAACACGGACACACACCTTGGTGACCGACCACTGACTCCGACGCAACAACGAGAGGTTCGTTTTACACGGAAAGCAAGTAGAAACAAGTACATCAAGGCCCAACAACAATCTTTTATAAGAAAGTGGTAATCGGCGATACATTCACTATCCTAAAATATTTTAATTCCGGTAAAAGTAATTACCGTCAGTTTACATTCGTCTGCTGCTGAACCAAGCGGAAATGATTGGTGCAATAATTTTTACCTAATACTAAACGGAATTGCTCGGTGCTGAACCAAGAGAAATTAATAGATTTGTCTTAAATGTTTATTACCCCTTATATTTGACCTAATTAGGAATGCAGTCTGGTCAGTTTGTATTGTCAGCTTATCGACTGTGCACCAATCAGACTAAATGTACGTTAAGTAGGGTTTTGTGCAAGTAGTGCTAAAACCCAACTTATTTATACATATATTAGAGACAAATGCACCTTATGTCATAATTATTTATTCATTGAATGTGTCTTTGCTCCACTGAATATCAATTCAATGCTGATACTCTTATTTATCCTGGCAAATAATATAAACATGAACTTCCATTGATTTTATGCAATAATATTAAACATTGACCTCTCTACCCTCAACACAACTATTCCTTACTCTGCTAGTCCTTTCACTAGGAAGAATTTAAAGATACCAAAGAGGTAATCATAATCCGTATATCGAAGAACAGACACCACAATGGCCAAAAGAAAAAGTACAAAAGGACAAACAACGATCTACAAAACATACATATAACACTAAAGATCGAATAACACGAACCCCACTAAAAACTTGGGATGAACTCAGGTGCTCCGGAAGGGAAAGTAGTTCCTGCTCTACTAGAGACTAAATAATTCTAGGTTTGGTGATTTTGTTGATCGCATCTATCCCAATTGAGCCTAGGATAAAGGATACCACAGACACAGATATGTCCGCTTCATACCTTAACCTACACCTCGGCATTGACAGTGAGGGGCGGTTAAGAGCGAAACTTTACGACAAAATATATACTTTCAATTTTCCCATTGTAAGCTCTCCATTTATATGTAGCAAAATACCAGCAGCGCCAGCATATGGAGTATATATCTCACAACTAATCATAACATCGAAGACTGTATGGTCGCCATCATGACCTGACCTGATTAACTACTACGGTGTGTCTGTATCGTACTTGACTACGGATATTCCGCTTGTTGTAATCACAATCATGTCGTTTCCGCATTAATGATTTATCACCTATTGGATAAGTTGAAGTTATCACTTCGAACGTGTTATGGTCACGACCATGACTTGGTTAACCGTTACGTAACATTTGTGTCACAAATGGCCACGTATATGCTCAACTTGTCATAAACACTTTCAGATCATTTCCTCATTCATGACTTATTACGGGGTTTTAACTAGAGTAACTCAATGAGTGCAACTAGTGGAGCAGGAACTCCTAACCCTTACGGAGCACCTGAGATCATCCCAGTTTTTAATTGGGGTTCGCGTTGCTCGATCTCTAGTTTTATGTGTAAAATTTTGTAGATCATTGTTTTGTCTTTTTATTATTTTAGCCATTGTGTTGTCTGCCTTCTTCTGTTGGCCATTGTGTTGTCTGCCTTCTTCTGTTGGCCATTGTGTTGGCTGCCTTCTTCTGTTGGCCATTGTGTTGTCTGCCTTCTTCTGTTGGCCATTGTGTTGTCTGCCTTCTTCGATTTACGGATTCTGATTACCCTTTTGGTATCTTCATACTCGTCTTACAGGTAAACGGGGATGACAATAGACAAATAGACCTTCAAATGAAATCGACACTTCAATCGATTGAAATAATATAATTACATAAGCTTCAGGTAAACCAGTCCTTCCCTGCCAATACTGGTCGAATCGTCTTAGTTGACATATCCATGGATAATGTGTGTGAGGAAATCGAGGTGGACCAGAAACACACCACTGTGCATAAATTTCTCACTAGAGATTTTCTACAATTTAGCCATCTGTTAAATTATTGGTGAGTGACAATATTTACACCTGTCAAAAAGGATTATAAACGGAATTGTCCTTTGCATTTCAGTTATATAGTGTTTATCAGTTGGCTAAAAATGCCACCAACCAGCCGCAAATATTATATAAAGTTGAATCGAGTACACCTACATACGGACGTGAATCGAATGCACAAATTTACAGGGCAATTGCCAGTGTGCAAAAGTCGAGACGAATCCCCTGAAAGTCGCTCTAAGGAATGTGTGTACGATCCTTGCATGTAATCTAAAATTCATGGTATCTCCTTATGTATAATAGCTTGTTATGAATGGACGTGTGTATCGCGATGAAAGACAAAGTGATATTGCCCTATACACTACTATCATCTTCCCTTTTAATTTTAGCAATTGAAATATCCGATAGTCCATTCATAAGGCACACTTAAGCTGCATTCTGCTTAATTGTTATCAATACCCCCGCGGTATCCACGGGATATAGTTACAAGGAACTGTTTTGTCCGCTGTGGGGTGCAACACCTCTTAAAGAGGGTCATCTGCTTGTTATGTAGGACAAATCAAATACACATCTCCTCCTAGCATCAAGAATACAACCAAAATTATCTCCCCAGTAGTGGGTGGATACTATCCACAATAACCTCTCTTTTGTGTTCAAATCTAAATTTCCGCCCAAATGACCATTCTGATTCGGCCCACCACTTCTTTGGAAATGCCTGTACCAAGTCAGAGCCATTGCGGTTTTCCCAGTTTTCCGGTTATTGACTGATTTTGTCTGTTTGTTGACTTATGAGTTTTGCCTTTCCCTTTGCAAGATTGCTCGGTGTTCGGTAATTTTGTTATTACCCTTATTATATAGCTGTTGTTTATATTGCTTATAAGATATGTTGTCGGGGAAATACTAAGCACTCGAGTTCAAACAACAATCAATCAATATTAATGATCATTAGATTCTTGATATTTCTTGACTTCTATGGTTATTGTATATAATATGAAATGGCTGGTTTATAGGTCAAATGTATTGGAATTCATATAAACTATTTGGCAAATTTATGAATGATAAATATTTCATGATACTTGTTTGTACATAAATGTAAAGACACAATACAGGTAAAACGGTCAAATATATTGTATTCAATAATGTCAAAAATATATATACAAGTCAATAAAATTTCTAAATTTAGCTTAAAGTAAGACATAAGATTTTTTGTTAATTATTGAATGTTACTGCCACTTCTTGAATGTTAAATAAATTCAAACCAAGGATATTATTACATGTACATTGTACTTAATTTCATTTTTATTAACATAATCATTATATCTACAACATGACAATTGTATCCTGTTTATTCCTGGTACATTTCAAGTGACATGTCACTTCACTTTTAAACATTTGCAGCTCAATAATGGATTTGATGGAATGGAGTAAAGAATTTCGTCGATTCTCATTTGCATTATAATAAAATGTTGTTGATTGGATGTCGTGATCGTGTGTTGTGTGTCTCTATAGTGTTCATTAAAGTGAACAACATTACTTTAGAAAAGATCTGGTGAGTATGGATTAACTGAAGTTGTTCCTCTTTATTTTCAATATTCTAGATTTAATTAAGCGTTTTGTTTTGTGTAACTTACAATTTGTCTGTAAAGGCTTGAGATATACTAGCATAGAAAGAGGAGCAGGAATAATCAAAATGACATTCTGGTTTATTGCCCACAAGTATTATGGCATGATGATGTGTTGCCAATTAGAACAATGTTTGTGGGTTTCTTTTTAAAGATGTGTGTTCTTATATAAAAACAACTGGATGAGAGACATCAATTATATTCAACAATTTCGTTGTGGTCTAGCCTAATAATATAAAAAGATATATCGTCCAATATGCATCTGTTCGTTAGCAAGCTACAAATATATATAAAAACAAACACGACTAAAAATATTACAATTAAATTCATATTGTAATTTTGTTCCGGTTTCTAGCATGTTTTCAACATTTCGCAATGTAACAATATTCCCACTGCAGACTAGGTTCTGTTGTATAGCACCATGGTGTGCCATCGCCATAGCCATTGTGGTCCCTACGATAGTTAGATGCTAAATCATCTGGGTCAGACGGTCGATACGTTACCATATGTGGCGTGCTTACGTCTCAGCGCTGACATGATACACCAATCCTTGTACATGTCATTTTTCCTCTGTAAGTTGAGTTTACAGAATAACAATCTTCAACTGGAAGTAAAACATATCTAAATTGAATGACAAGCATATGCAGAAATCAATTTTCTGAATATGTAATGCGTCTAAAATGAGATAATTGTTAAAGTTTTGAACTTGAAACCAACAAAGAAAGTTCAACAAAACTGTATAACACTCGTACATGTATATCTAATTTATGAAGTATAATCTGATATCAATAAAACTTTAACAGCATCGGTGGTGTAATGGTTAGCGTGCTCTCCTTGAGTGCGGTAGCTCACGAGTTCCATTCCCTGTCGGGTCAAATCAAAGACTACGCCCTAAGGAGTAAGGAGTAAGAGCTAGGCTGGTTAGCTCGGAATCAGTATAATGTCTCCGAGTGTAGCGACATGTCTACCCATGGACTGTTGTTTCAGTGATCTAGCACTATATAAATTCAACTCTGTGTGTTGGTCTAGTACGAAGCGGATGTTATCACCATAATCTCATCAAATTGTAAATTGTTTTACTTGGCGACTTAGAATATGGTCTGACAATTAGGAAAATAAAATGCCGCGGAATCTTGTTGATGACTTTCGCACATGCAATAAAACTATGAAAAATATTTTTTTCAATGGTTTTATATGATAAACGACGTAAAATTATTGTATCGACAAACAGATTGTGGAGTGAATGAACAATACCCCGAGGTTATCCATAGAAGAAGACAGGCGCTTGTTCCAAAAATGCACGAAGAGAGACAATCGCACTTTTATTAATTATGATAAGCTATTCATAAATGGTGTCGAGTACAGACCACCCCCAGACGGACCCATGAAGCACTTTCCTCAACCTGGAAACCCGTAATCTTATATACGCTTCGCCGTCCCCCTTCTAGAAACCCGGACAACCACTATATCAATAGGACAGGCAAGCAATAGGAGCGACTGATTAAAATGCACCAAGGTTTAAAAAACAGAAACTTATTATTTCAGAAATAAAATGTATTTGTTTAAATGTTTGTGGTATCAAGTCAAAACTTTTCCTACCTGAATTTATACAGTTAATTACAACACATGATATATGTATTTTTATAGAGACAAAAAACTGACAAATATGACATTTTAAATATCCCAGATGGCTTTAGCTATGTTGCAAAAAAAATTGAAAAATATTTAAGCATAAATCTGGAGGTATTGTTGTATATAGAAATAATCTTAAAAATCATATTAAATTTTTGTATTCCAATTCTGATTATGTGTCATGGCTGAAAATTTCACAAGTATTTAAGGATTGATCGCAATTTGTATTCGGTTCATGAAGAAATAACCTCAACCAGGTTGTACACAACGGGTTGCGCAAGGGTGTGTACAACCTGATTGAGTTTATTTCGAATGAACCGAACAAATAATTTCGATCAATCCTTATAAATTAATACAACCTTTTTTGTTATGATATTGAAAAATATATTTATTTTTTCAAAATAAGGCAAATAATCGGAAATAAATTTAAATAACCCCAAATGTGCCTCATTTAAAGAAAATCACCTGATGACAACGGCACGCGACGCCTTGAGTACGACGTCTATTCTTAGATTCCTTTCATTGACAAATAACCTCAACTTTTTAAACCAATCAAAACACGTATAAAATGACATGTGACTCTAAGATTAATTTATTTAATAATGCCATTTATTGGGAAGTGTATACATTCCACCTGAAAACTCTGTATATTCTTCAATAGATGCATTTTTAGATATTGAAAATGAATAAGCAAATTTCATAGACAAAGACATGGAATGTGCACTTGTTGGAGATTTTAATGCTAAAACAGCTGTTTTAGAAGATTTTTCAGAACCAGATGAAACTTTTTTGAATGTTATGGATGTAAATGTAGAAGATGACCTATTTAGATATTGCTATGACTACCGAGTTTTACTTGATAATAATATTTCATTAAACAGATATACTCAGTGTGAATGCAGAACAAATAATTTTGGACGAAAACGTTTAGAAATGTGCAAGTCCAACAATCTATGCTTTGCCAATTCTAGAATCGACAAAGATAACAATATTGGTAAAAAAAACTTGCAATGATTAAGGAACCGACCATTTATATTGCAGGGGGGGGGGGGGGGGGTATGGTTTTTTGTTTCTTACAAAAAATATTTCAGACAACACGAGAGTTAGAATATTTATTTTTTTCCAGAATTTAACATTAGGCTATATGACAAAGACACTTAATCAGATTATTTTTTTTTTCCTCCACCAAAATCAGAATATTTTTTTCAGCAACATTGGGAATCAGAATATTTTTTTAGAAAAGACCCATAACCTCCCCCCTTCAAGTTAAATGGTCCGTCCCTAAGTGTAGTGGATTATTTAATATTATCTTCTAACCTCTTTTCTGTGATTAAGAATTTTGATGTTCTAGATTATGACTTATTGTTTTCTGATGTACATTGTTCCCTACAGTTGAGTTTTTCAGTAGATATATGTTTACTATCAACAGAGAACACAAACATTTCTCCACCTGCTAAGTGGTATAACAGTAAGAAAGAGGAGTTTGTTGAATATATCACTGTTAATGAAAATAACGGGATAAAAAACAGAAAACAGATTAGATGATACAAGATGTGAGTATCAATGATGTAAATGAAGTGTACAAAAAATTGGAAATATTTTCAAGCATACTTCTGCTAGTGTTTTATGGAGCAAATGCAAAAAGTCATTTTATGAAAAAAACAAAGCTGAAAATAAGCCATGGTTTGACATGAAGTGTGGAGAAAAAAGACAGGTTTTCCATAGATGTAAGAGAAAATACAGTCATATTAAAAAAAAAACTTAATATGAAAAATGCAAGTAAACTTTATAAAACTCACTTGAACTAAAGTTATTGTGAATATCAGGACAAAACTGAAGAAGAAATTACAATACATTGGACAACATACTTAGCTACATGCATTGATTTCTATATATATATATGTCTCTAGGAAATAAATTGTACTGCACATTTGTTTACTTTTCAAAGGCTTTTGACACTATAACTCGCTCATCATTATGGGTCAAACTTCAAAAGTCAAATATTACCAGTAAAGTTTTTAGAGTTATTCACAGTCTTTATGACAATGTCAAGTCTTGCATTAAGAATAATGATAAATGTTCATCATTTTTCAGGTGTGATATTGGTAATAGGCAATGAGAAAATTGTCCTCCTTTCCTTTTTGCTATCTATTTAAATGACTTGGAGCATTTTTTTGTTGAAAACAATGTAAATAATTTAGAAAATATTAGAATTATGTGTTCAAAAAATTTGGGTATATTTGTAAGACTCTTTTCATCGCTGTATGCAGATAATACTATTATTCTTTCAGAAACTGAAGCTGAGATGCAATATGCTTTGTCTATATTTGAAAAGTATTGTCATCATTGAAAATTGAAGGTTAACTTGCAAAAGACTAAAGTAATAATATTTTGTAAAAGAAAATCAAAAAGTCAACCTATTTTTAAGCTATGTGGAGAGAATTTACAAATTGAAGACTCTTATTCATATCTAGGTGTTATATTTAATTATAGCGGCTCTTTTGTGAAGCCAAGAGCTAAATTGATGAATCAAGCTCGCAAAGCTTTATATTGTTTGCATAGAAAATTGAGAAACATATCGATTCCAATAGATTTACAACTTAAATTGCATGATACACATATACTTCCAATACTTACTTATGGCTGTGAAGTATGGGATTATGAGAACACCGACCTACTAGAAAAACTTCACCTTCAGTTTTGTAGAAAAAATTTAGGTATTAGAACCACTAATCCGAATTTTATGACATACGGAGAACTTGGTAGAATACCTATAGATATATATGTAAAATTAAGGGTTGTATATTTTTGGAATAAACTTATTTCAAACCAGAATAAACTTAGTTTTATTTTATATAAGATTATGTTTAATTTGAGTATTATTGATAATGTTTAATTTAAGTGGCTAAATTTTATCAAATCAATTTTTCAGAGAACTGGGCTTAATTTTCTATGAAACCAACAACAGCTAGTTCATTCAGTGCAACTAAAATTTACTCTTAAGCAAAATCTGACTGATCAATATATTCAAAACTGGTTGAACCAAATTGAGAACTCTTCTAGGGGAGAATTGTATGGCATATTTAAAAATTAATTTAATTCAGAAAATATGTAAATATATTCCAATATATTATACTAGATATGCAAACATACAAAATGAAAGGCCTGTTATCTTTGTGTACTAATATCTAAATTGCAAAATGTTTTGTAATTATATTCTGAAGCTGTATTATTTTAAGTTAGTTATCTCAGTCATTATGTAAACTAGTTTGTATAATATTCCTCTTATTACACTTGTATTGTGTGTCTGAGTGAATAAAGAACTTGAACGTGAACTTGAATTAAACAAAAACATTAAATAAACAAATTTGAATGCATATATAAAAAATAAAATAAAATAATGACAATAAGATATCTTAATTTTCCTTGCAACAAAGATTATGTCATTTTATGCATTTATTTAACCTTTTCTTAATCATTATGTAAATTTGTGAATTTTCTGAATCTGTTAGAACATTAGTTATGACTTGTATTGTGTTCTATATATGTATACAGTAAATATTTACACAACCTCTCCGTTATTGCCTGTCCATTGATGTACACTGGTAATACTTTAGACATATACCGTGATCTTGATTAAAGTTAGATCTCTTTATTTGTTAATATTTCCGTTTTTTGTTTTATATAAGTACACAATTAGAAGTTATAAGATATCTAGGACATACAAAATTAAGCTTAACGGATAAAAGATATGAATGAAAAATGACAAAACCTTGAAACATGAAAGTTTCCCATTAAATACACCGGTAATACATTATACAAGAATACTATTATGACCAATGAAAGACTTACTTGTACAAGAGATGTTGTATGGGGACCATATATCATTCTCTCCACAGTGAGATACAGGGCAGTGCTGTTCGGAAATCCCCTGTTTCAATGACACACATTGATATTGTATAACAACAGGGCGTAGTGTGAGTATGACCAATTTTGTATTCGTAGGGGCAACTGGCAAGTCAACACCACAACTATAACCTACAACCAATTCATCAAAATATATACAAAAATAACAAAATATGTTCATATATAGTATATTGTTCTTATGCTGAAGGGAAGTAGCACATTTGTTTTTAAATTATTTATTAATGCTTGTTTATCTGACGGCAATATTAGGAGACTGAAAGGGTTTCATGAACCATTATTTCACCATAATTTGCCCATTAATCAATTAGTGAACGATATTCTGTCAGTTGCCATATACTTCATCTTAATTATATTAGTTAAATATAATATATTTTATTATAAGGTACCGATATAAATGATACATCAATATAAAATGTCAAACAAAATGTAAATATAACATAGCATATCACTTAAATACAAAGGAATATCCTAACGAAAAGATTGAAAATACCAAAGGGATGATCAGAAGGCGTAACTCTAAGAAAAGACTGAAGATACCAAAGGGGTGACCAGAAGGTGTAACTCTATAAGAAAAGATTGAATATACCAAAGGGGTGACCAGATGGCGTAACTCTATAAGAAAAGATTGAAGATACCAAAGGGGTGACCAGATGGCGTAACTCTATAAGAAAAGACTGAATATACCAAAGGGGTGACCAGAAGGCGTAAATCTATAAGAAAAGATTGAAGATACCAAAGGGGTCACCAGAAGACGTAACTCTATAAGAAAAGATTGAAGATACCAAAGGGGTGATCAGAAGACGTAAATCTATAAGAAAAGATTGAAGATACCAAAGGGCTGATCAGAAGTCGTAAATCTATAAGACAAGATTGAAGATACCAAAGGGATGATCAGAAGGCGTAAATCTATAAAAAAAAAAAAGATTGAAGATACCAAAGGGATGATCAGAAGACGTAACTCTATAAGAAAAGATTGAAGATACCAAAGGGGTGACCAGAAGGCGTCAATCTATAAGAAAAGATTGAATATACCAAAGGGGTCACCAGAAGACGTAACTCTATAAGAAAAGATTGAAGATACCAAAGGGGTGATCACAAGGCGTAAATCTATTAGAAAAGATTGAAGACACCAAAGGGGTGACCAGAAGGCGTAAATCTATAAGAAAAGATTGAAGATAACAAAGGTGTGAACAGAAGGTGTAAATCTATAACAAAAAAGATTGAATATACCAAAGGGGTGATCACAAGGCGTAAATCTATCAGCAAATATTGAAGACACCAAAGGTGTGAACAGAAGGTGTAAATCTATAAAAAAAAAAAAAAAAAAAAAGATTGAAGATACCAAAGGGGTGATCAGAAGGCGTAAATCTATAAAAAAAGATTGAAGATACCAAAGGGGTGATCAGAAGACGTAACTCTATAAGAAAAGATTGAAGATACCAAAGGGGTGACCAGAAGGCGTGGATCTATAAGAAAAGATTGAAGATACCAAAGGGGTGATCAGAAGACGTAACTCTATAAGAAAAGATTGAAGATACCAAAGGGGTGACCAGAAGGCGTGAATCTATAAGAAAAGATTGAAGATACCAAAGGGATGATCAGAAGACGTAACTCTATAAGAAAAGATTGAAGATACCAAAGAGGTGACCAGAAGGCGTCAATCTATAAGAAAAGATTGAAGATACCAAAGGGGTGATCACAAGGCGTAAATATATTAGAAAAGATTGAAGACACCAAAGGTGTGAACAGAAGGCGTGAATCTATCAGAAAAGATTGAAGATACCAAAGGGGTGATCACAAGGCGTAAATATATTAGAAAAGATTGAAGAAACAAAAGGGGTGACCAGAAGGCGTAAATCTATAAGAAAAGATTGAATATACCAAAGGGGTGACCAGAAGGCGTGAATCTATCAGAAAAGATTGAAGATACCAAAGGGGTAATCAGAGGGCGTAAATCTATAAGAAAAGATTGAAGAAACAAAAGGGGTGACCAGAAGGCGTAAATCTATAAGAAAAGATTGAATATACCAAAGGGGTGATCAGAAGGCGTAACTCTAAGAAAAGATTGAAGATACCAAAGGGGTGACCAGAAGGTGTAACTCTAGGAAAAGATTGAAGATACCAAAGGGGTGATCAGAAGGCGTGAATCTATAAGAAAAGATTGAAGATACCAAAGGGGTGACCAGAAGGTGTAACTCTAAGAAAAGATTGAAGATACCAAAGGGGATACCAGAAGGCGTAAAGTTATAAGAAAAGATTAAAGATACCAAAGGGGTGACCAGAAGGCGTAAAGTTATAAGAAAAGATTAAAGATACCAAAGGGGTGACCAGAAGGCGCAACGCTATAAGAAAAGATTGAAGATACCAAAGGGGTGACCAGAAGGTGTAACTCTAAGAAAAGATTGAATATACCAAAGGGGTGATCAGAAGGCGTAACTCTAAGAAAAGATTGAAGATACCAAAGGGGTGATCAGAAGGTGTAACTCTAAGAAAAGATTGAATATACCAAAGGGGTGATCAGAAGGCGTAACTCTAAGAAAAGATTGCAGATACCAAAGGGGTGACCAGAAGGTGTAACTCTAAGAAAAGGTTGAAGATACCAAAGGGGATACCAGAAGGCGTAAAGTTATAAGAAAAGATTAAAGATACCAAAGGGGTGACCAGAAGGCGTAAAGTTATAAGAAAAGATTAAAGATACCAAAGGGGTGACCAGAAGGCGCAACGCTATAAGAAAAGATTGAAGATACCAAAGGGGTGACCAGAAGGTGTAACTCTAAGAAAAGATTGAATATACCAAAGGGGTGATCAGAAGGCGTAACTCTAAGAAAAGATTGAAGATACCAAAGGGGTGATCAGAAGGTGTAACTCTAAGAAAAGATTGAATATACCAAAGGGGTGATCAGAAGGCGTAACTCTAAGAAAAGATTGCAGATACCAAAGGGGTGACCAGAAGGTGTAACTCTAAGAAAAGGTTGAAGATACCAAAGGGGTTACCAGAAGGCGTAAAGCTATAAGAAAAGATTAAAGATACCAAAGGGGTGACCAGAAGGCGTAACTCTAAGAAAAGATTAAAGATACCAAAGGGGTTACCAGAAGGCGTAATGCTATAAGAAAAGATTGATTAAACCAAAGGGGTCACCAGAAGGCGTAAATCTATAAGAAAAAATTGAAGATGACAAAGGGGTGACCAGAAGGTGTAACTCTATAATAAAAGATTGAAGATACCAAAGAGTGACCAGAAGGCGTAAATCTATAAGAAAAAATTGAAGATAACAAAGGGGTGATCAGAGGGCGTAACTCTATAAGGAAAGATTGAAGAAACAAAAGGGGTGACCAGAAGGCGTAAATCTATTAGAAAAGATTGAAGATACCAAAGGGGTGACCAGAAGGCGTGGATCTATAAGACAAGATTGAAGATACCAAAGTGGTGACCAGAAGGCGTAAATATATAAGAAAAGATTGAAGATACCAAAGTGGTGACCAGAAGGCGTGGATCTATAAGAAAAGATTGAAGATACCAAAGGGGTGACCAGAAGGCGTGAATCTATCAGAAAAGATTGAAAATACCAAAGTGGTGACCAGAAGGCGGTAAAGCTATAAGAAAAGATTGAAGATACCAAAGGAGTCACCAGAAGGCGTAAATCTATAAGAAAAAATTGAAGATGACAAAGGGGTGACCAGAAGGTGTAACTCTATAATAAAAGATTGAAGATACCAAAGGGTGACCAGAAGGCGTAAATCTATAAGAACAAATTGAAGATGACAAAGTGGTGATCAGAGGGCGTAAATCTATAAGAAAAGATTGAAGATACCAAAGGGGTGACCAGAAGGCGTACATCTATTAGAAAAGATTGAAGATACCAAAGGGGTGATCACAAGGCGTGGATCTATAGGAAAAGATTGAAGATACCAAAGGGGTGACCACAAGGCCTGCATCTATCAGAAAAGATTGAAGATACCAAAGGGTGATCAGAAGGCGTAACTCTATAAGAAAAAATTGAAGATGACAAAGGGGTGACCAGAAGGCGTAACTCTATAACAAAAGATTGAAGATACCAAAGGGGTGACCAGAAGGCATGGATCTATAAGAATAGATTGAAGATACCAAAGGGGTGACCAGAAGGCGTAACTCTAAAAGAAAAGATTGAAGATACCAATGGGGTGACCAGAAGGCGTAAATCTATAAAAAAAGATTGAAGACACCAAAGGGGTGACCAGAAGGCGTAAATCTATAAGAAAAGATTGAAGATACAAAAGGGATGATCAGAAGGCATAAATCTATAAGAAAAGATTGAAGATACAAAAGGGATGATCAGAAGACATAAATCTATAAGAAAAGATTGAAGATACAAAGGGATGATCAGAAGGCATAAATCTATAAGAAAAGATTGAAGATACCAAAGGGGTGACCAGAAGGCGCAAATCTATAAGAAAATATTGAAGACACCAAAGGGGTGATCAGAAGGTGTAAATCTATGGAAAAAAAAACAGATTGAAGATACCGAAGGGGTGATCAGAAGGCGTAAATCTATAAGAAAAGATTGAAGATACCAAAGGGGTGACCAGAAGGTGTAACTCTAGGAAAAGATTGAAGATACCAAAGGGGTGATCAGAAGGCGTGAATCTATAAGAAAAGATTGAAGATACCAAAGGGGTGACCAGAAGGTGTAACTCTAAGAAAAGATTGAAGATACCAAAGGGGATACCAGAAGGCGTAAAGTTATAAGAAAAGATTAAAGATACCAAAGGGGTGACCAGAAGGCGTAAAGTTATAAGAAAAGATTAAAGATACCAAAGGGGTGACCAGAAGGCGCAACGCTATAAGAAAAGATTGAAGATACCAAAGGGGTGACCAGAAGGTGTAACTCTAAGAAAAGATTGAATATACCAAAGGGGTGATCAGAAGGCGTAACTCTAAGAAAAGATTGAAGATACCAAAGGGGTGATCAGAAGGTGTAACTCTAAGAAAAGATTGAATATACCAAAGGGGTGATCAGAAGGCGTAACTCTAAGAAAAGATTGCAGATACCAAAGGGGTGACCAGAAGGTGTAACTCTAAGAAAAGGTTGAAGATACCAAAGGGGATACCAGAAGGCGTAAAGTTATAAGAAAAGATTAAAGATACCAAAGGGGTGACCAGAAGGCGTAAAGTTATAAGAAAAGATTAAAGATACCAAAGGGGTGACCAGAAGGCGCAACGCTATAAGAAAAGATTGAAGATACCAAAGGGGTGACCAGAAGGTGTAACTCTAAGAAAAGATTGAATATACCAAAGGGGTGATCAGAAGGCGTAACTCTAAGAAAAGATTGAAGATACCAAAGGGGTGATCAGAAGGTGTAACTCTAAGAAAAGATTGAATATACCAAAGGGGTGATCAGAAGGCGTAACTCTAAGAAAAGATTGCAGATACCAAAGGGGTGACCAGAAGGTGTAACTCTAAGAAAAGGTTGAAGATACCAAAGGGGTTACCAGAAGGCGTAAAGCTATAAGAAAAGATTAAAGATACCAAAGGGGTGACCAGAAGGCGTAACTCTAAGAAAAGATTAAAGATACCAAAGGGGTTACCAGAAGGCGTAATGCTATAAGAAAAGATTGATTAAACCAAAGGGGTCACCAGAAGGCGTAAATCTATAAGAAAAAATTGAAGATGACAAAGGGGTGACCAGAAGGTGTAACTCTATAATAAAAGATTGAAGATACCAAAGAGTGACCAGAAGGCGTAAATCTATAAGAAAAAATTGAAGATAACAAAGGGGTGATCAGAGGGCGTAACTCTATAAGGAAAGATTGAAGAAACAAAAGGGGTGACCAGAAGGCGTAAATCTATTAGAAAAGATTGAAGATACCAAAGGGGTGACCAGAAGGCGTGGATCTATAAGACAAGATTGAAGATACCAAAGTGGTGACCAGAAGGCGTAAATATATAAGAAAAGATTGAAGATACCAAAGTGGTGACCAGAAGGCGTGGATCTATAAGAAAAGATTGAAGATACCAAAGGGGTGACCAGAAGGCGTGAATCTATCAGAAAAGATTGAAAATACCAAAGTGGTGACCAGAAGGCGGTAAAGCTATAAGAAAAGATTGAAGATACCAAAGGAGTCACCAGAAGGCGTAAATCTATAAGAAAAAATTGAAGATGACAAAGGGGTGACCAGAAGGTGTAACTCTATAATAAAAGATTGAAGATACCAAAGGGTGACCAGAAGGCGTAAATCTATAAGAACAAATTGAAGATGACAAAGTGGTGATCAGAGGGCGTAAATCTATAAGAAAAGATTGAAGATACCAAAGGGGTGACCAGAAGGCGTACATCTATTAGAAAAGATTGAAGATACCAAAGGGGTGATCACAAGGCGTGGATCTATAGGAAAAGATTGAAGATACCAAAGGGGTGACCACAAGGCCTGCATCTATCAGAAAAGATTGAAGATACCAAAGGGTGATCAGAAGGCGTAACTCTATAAGAAAAAATTGAAGATGACAAAGGGGTGACCAGAAGGCGTAACTCTATAACAAAAGATTGAAGATACCAAAGGGGTGACCAGAAGGCATGGATCTATAAGAATAGATTGAAGATACCAAAGGGGTGACCAGAAGGCGTAACTCTAAAAGAAAAGATTGAAGATACCAATGGGGTGACCAGAAGGCGTAAATCTATAAGAAAAGATTGAAGACACCAAAGGGGTGACCAGAAGGCGTAAATCTATAAGAAAAGATTGAAGATACAAAAGGGATGATCAGAAGGCATAAATCTATAAGAAAAGATTGAAGATACAAAAGGGATGATCAGAAGACATAAATCTATAAGAAAAGATTGAAGATACAAAGGGATGATCAGAAGGCATAAATCTATAAGAAAAGATTGAAGATACCAAAGGGGTGACCAGAAGGCGCAAATCTATAAGAAAATATTGAAGACACCAAAGGGGTGATCAGAAGGTGTAAATCTATGGAAAAAAAAACAGATTGAAGATACCGAAGGGGTGATCAGAAGGCGTAAATCTATAAGAAAAGATTGAAGATACCAAAGGGATGACCAGAAGGCGTAAGTTTAAAAGGAAAGACTGAAGATACCAAAGAGGTGACCAGAAGGCATAAATATATAAGAAAAGATTGAAGATGCCAAAGGGGTGACCATAAGGTGTAAATCTATAAGAAAAGATTGAAGATGACAAAGGGGTGACCAGAAGGTGTAACTCTATAATAAAAGATTGAAGATACCAAAGGGTGACCAGAAGGCGTAAATCTATAAGAAAAAATTGAAGATGACAAAGGGGTGATCAGAGGGCGTAAATCTATAAGAAAAGATTGAAGAAACAAAAAGGGTGACCAGAAGGCGTAAATCTATTAAAAAAGATTGAAGATACCAAAGGGGTGACCAGAAGGCGTGGATCTATAGGAAAAGATTGAAGATACCAAAGGGGTGACCACAAGGCCTGAATCTATCAGAAAAGATTGAAGATACCAAAGGGGTGATCAGAAGGCGTAACTCTATAACAAAAGATTGAAGATACCAAAGGGGTGACCAGAAGGCGTAACTCTATAACAAAAGATTGAAGATACCAAAGGGGTGACCAGAAGGCGTGGATCTATAAGAAAAGATTGAAGATACCAAAGGGGTGACCAGAAGGCGTAAATCTATAAGAAAAGATTGAAGATACCAAAGGGATGACCAGAAGGCGTAAGTTTAAAAGGAAAGACTGAAGATACCAAAGAGGTGACCATAAGGCATAAATATATTAGAAAAGATTGAAGATGCCAAAGGGGTGACCATAAGGTGTAAATCTATAAGAAAAGATTGAAGATACCAAAGGGGTGATCAGAAGGTGTACATCTATTAGAAAAGATTGAAGATACCAAAGGGGTGATCAGAAGGTGTAAATCTATAAGAAAAGATTGAAGATACCAAAGGGGTGACCAGAAGGCGTAAATCTATACGAAAAGATTGAAGATACCAAAGGGGTCACCAGATGGCGTAAATCTATAAGAAAAGATTGAAGATACCAAAGGGGTGACCAAAAGGCGCAATTCTATCAGAAAAGATTGAAGATACCAAAGGGGTGACCAGAAGGCGTGAATGTATAACAAAAGATTGAAGATACCAAAGAGTGAACAGAAGGCGTAACTCTATAAGAAAAGATTGAAGATACCGAAGGGTGACCAGAAGGCGTAAATCTATTAGAAAAGATTGAAGATACCAAAGGGGTGATCAGAAGGTGTAACTCTATAACAAAAGATTGAAGATACCAAAGGTGTAGCAATAATAAATCAATAGCGAATAGACAAACAACAAAGGATGAAATACAAACAATGGTCCACAAAACACTAGAAAACTAGAGGAACATGTCAAAAAATATACTACGTTACTGCAATAGAAAACTAGAGGAACATGTCAAATAATATACTACTTTACTGGAATAGAAAACTAAAGGAACATGTCAAATAATATAGTACGCTACTGCAATAGAAAACTAGAGGAACATGTCTAAAAATATACTACGTTACCGCAATAGAAAACTAGAGGAACATGTCAAATAATATACTACTTTACTGCAATAGAAAACTAGAGGAACATGTCAAATAATATACTACTTTACTGCAATAGAAAACTAGAGGAACATGTCAAATAATATAATACGTTACTGCAATAGTACACTAGAGGAACATGTCAAATAATATACTACTTTACTGCAATAGAAAACTAGAGGAACATGTCAAATAATATAATACGTTCCTGCAATAGTACACTAGAGGAACATGTCAAATAATATAATACGTTCCTGCAATAGTACACTAGAGGAACATGTCGAATAATATAATACGTTATTGCAATCGAAAACTAGAGGAACATTTCAAATAATATATTACGTTATTGCAATAGAAAACTAGAGGAACATGTCAAATAATAAACTACGTTACTGCAATAGAAAACTAGAGGAACATATCAAAATAATATACTACGTTACTGCAGCAGAAAACTAGAGGAACATGTTAAATAATATACTACGGTACTGCAATACAAAACTAGAGGAACATGTCAAATAATATACTACTTTACTGGAATAGAAAACTAAAGGAACATGTCAAATAATATACTACGTTACTGCAATAGAAAACTAGAGGTACCTATCAAATAATATACTACGTGACTGCAATATAAAACTAGAGGAACATGTG
Source organism: Bathymodiolus brooksi (assembly GCA_963680875.1). Taxonomy (NCBI): domain Eukaryota; kingdom Metazoa; phylum Mollusca; class Bivalvia; order Mytilida; family Modiolidae; genus Bathymodiolus; species Bathymodiolus brooksi. The sequence goes on from OY804575.1 coordinate 152,053,912, forward strand.
AAATAATATACTACGTTACTGCAATAGAAAACTAGAGGAACATATCAAATAATATACTACGTTACTGCGATAGAAAACTAGAGGAACATGTCAAATAATATTCTACGTTACTGCAATAGAAAACTAGAGGAACGTGTCAAATAATATACTACGTTGCTGCAACAGAAAACTAGAGGAACATGTATCTCCAGAAAGGTTGGAATTCATTGAATGCAATCTGTTTATCAGTGCTATATCAAAGATACCAAATACCAAAGGGGCAACAGAAGCCATAAGTCGAAGAAGGACAAGCAATACGATGACTAAAGGAAAAAAGACAGGACAGTTAATACAAGGGACAAACGAAAAATGACAGAAGTTAGATCAAAGTTATATCAGTTGAATGTATCGTTATATAGAACCGTATGAAAATTTGCATAGACAACATGTTTGTGTTATTATTGAACAGATTAATCTGAACAAGATTGACGATTATATAACCTTAACGTCCATTGATTGATAAAAGGCGGCTGTTGTCCAATCAACATTCTATTAAAGATACATCATGATCATGAAACAAAACAAAGTTATAAGAGACAACAAAGCACAAAAAAACTAGCCAGTAAATGTTAGATTTTCGTTAATTTGTTTCATGTATACTTTCTCTAAAACTGTTAGTCCTTGCAGACAATTGAAAAGACAATTGTAATAATATACAAAAGTATAACAATCAATTTGTACTCACATGGGACAATTGAACAATACCCCCAACTGACTCTTGTATCTGTTGTGTAGCACCATATGAAACCGTCAGTCACCGCGGTACGACAGTAATTTGTGTTTCTGTCAGCTGGATTGATTGGTAGACTATGCACAGTGTGGTGATAACTTGCACTCCAGTTCTGACAAGTCCTTCCACTAACTGTGTAATCAATCGTTCCTGCGTAGTCATGACTATTTCCTACATAACAGTCTGATGCTACGAAGAAATGATATCAATGGTTCAGATAATCATTAAAATTACATCATGTAGCAAAACGTTAACTATATTTCCATGTTATTTATTTTATATATTTACCTGCAAGCAAAATAGTACACACTTATATTTTGTAGAAAGTACATAGTAGTGCTCAACATGTTTTATTTTGATTTGCTATTAAATATTTTTTTGCTGTTCATTTCGGAGATGACAAAATTTCCTTAATGATATATTCCCAAATCACACAAATTTTAAAATAATGATATAATTAAAATGTTCAATCGCTATTATTATGAACTATTTGTTACACCCCTTTCCACCCAAGAAATTAATTCTCATATTTAGATAATTTTAAGAAAACATGTTAGCATGAGAAAGACAAAAGTACACCTGCAATGTTAAGTCCTCTTATACCTCATTTCGTATTTTGACCAGCATTGCAGTGATCCAAGTTTCTTATGAAAGTTCAGCATTTCAGGGAATTTGTTTTCAACATTAAAAATGTTAAAGCTTGTATAGTGATTGTGACCATCTTGATTGTTTTCTTTAGTAAAAATAGATATTGCTAACTGTAATTTGTATTTACATTGTTATCTTATTATCAGGAATCCAAACGTTTCCCATCTTAGCATTCCCCCATCATACCATTCCACCACCAAAACATTCCCCATCAAGACATTTCCCCATCATAACGTTCTCCATCATAGCATTCCCCAATCAAAGCATTCCCCCATCATAGCATTCCCTCATCCATCATAACATTCCTCCATCATAGTATTCCCCCATCCTAACATTCCCCCATCCTAACATTTCTCCATCATAACATTCCCCAATTATAGCATTTCCCTATCACAACATTCCCTCATTATAATATTCCTCCATCATAACATTCCTCCATCATGACATTCCTCCATCATAACATTCCTCCATCATAACATTCCCGGTCAGAGTAATCCCTCATCATGACGTTCCCCCATCATAACATTCCCCATCATAGATTAGCACGACCAGTGTCACTAGTGGAGCAGGAACTGTTTACCCTTCCTGAATTCACCCCCGGTTTTTAGTGGGGTTCGTGTTACTCTATCTTGACTTGTATGTGTTTTGTAGATCATTCTTTGGCCGTTGTGTTGCTTGTTCTTCTTCGAATTACGGCTTTTGGTTACCCCTTTGGTATCTTCAAACTCTTCTGACAAGACAATAGATATTTTCCCATTTTACCGAGAGTTTTCCTGATCTCCACGCTCCGTATTTAATATATATATTACGTGTTTTTTTTTCCAAGACTGCCAAGACACGGATGTATATCGATAAATCGACAATTTACTTCAGCAATAGAAAATAATTTAGAGGGAAAACGCTCGATGGAATGTAAGCAAACCAATAAGGTGTCTAATGATAAATAAAATCATTCACCGGAAAAGAACAACATAAGGAAATCTTCGACACCCGAGGGTGTCTGAGATTGCCCTATCTTGTACTCCCCCGGTGCTATATTCTATATATCTAGCTAAGCAATAAAACTGTCCGTTAGATGTAACTGAAATAGTATTGAAAGCAGCGTTAAACAGTCATAATTTATATTTGTATCTTACCTCCATGTTGTATCCATGTGTTGGCATAATCATAAACGAGAAAATCTGAAATAAAAAAAGGAAAATGTGTTAGTAATGCTAGAGTGTTGCTTCATTTAAATAGAAATTCACGATAGGAAAATCAAAATAAAAAATCTTTTATCGTAAAGTTTCATTTTCAACACTGGTCCACGCTGTCAGTTACAAAAGGTGTCGGTCAAGGTATGAAACAACTGTATCTGTGGTAACCTTTACTCCAAGTTCAATGATATGGGAGAAACATAGTCACCAAAATTGGAAAATATTCAGTTATTGTACATCGTCTATGCATAGCGGAATGTGAAATCAATGACCGGGCTAGCTTCTTCTCTTTTTTCTTGTGACCCTCCTGCATGCAATATACTTACTTCATACGAATAAAGAAACTACGCAGTAAAAAAAGGAGCACAAGTGCTACCCACAAGAATTCCGACTAGCTGTTGAAAAACAGGTCTACCTTGTATAGCAAATATGTTGTCAAACAAAAACATTTTGATAATGCGAGATTCAGCGAACATGTCTATGAAATTGTTAATATGAAGTTTCACTTTACCTTTAGTTAGCCGTTGTCAAGTTGGTAAGATAACAGGAATATGTTGGTGATTTATAATTATTGACCATGTAGTATTCCATATTTTGTTTATATCATTTTTATTTTCTATATATATATTATTTGCGATTTTTTAGTTTAAACGTATTTTATTTGTCACAAAATAACAAATTGGATAGGACACAAGTACAATGTACTTACGATGTCTTCTCCTACATACAATTTTACAACAATACTAAGCATGCAAAATAAACATAGTTTTAAATATTACTGATATTTAGACGTTTATACCAAAATTTGAAAGAAGAAAGGAGAGTAAAAATAGTAAAAATTTGAGAGAAAGAAAAAGTTTAAAAGGAGAGTAAGAATAGTAAAGAACATTAATAACATTGATAACATTGATAACATTGATAACATTGATAACATTGATAACATTGATAACAATACAATGATTGAATGGATGTGGATTTGTTGAAAAAAAAAATTATTTAAATGTACATTAAACAATCAGGAACCGTTCTGACTTTCTAATATAGTCAAACACTTTCTTTAATACAAGTTCATTCTGTTCATTTGTAAGGGTTGAGTTACCAAAAATTAGCAGATTAAGATCCAAATGGCAATCATTAGATAACCAATCCAGACAATTTAGTAGATCATTACGAATTCCATTGTACAGGGGGCATTCAAAGAAGTAATGGTAGGAATCTTCTCGTATGGCACCACAGCTACAGGATGGGTTAGATATTATATTAACTTTAAACATATCATAGTTTAAAGATGTTGCCGAACATCTAAACTGGGTAAGCACTATATTCAATTTACGTGGACCATACGAGTAATATTTCGGAATATTTACACTATAGGAGTTTGACAATTTCTTTAGTTCACTTTTAAAATGGGGCATAGATCCAACGTTCCTTATGGACAAGTCCAAGTTATTCCACTGTCTGATGGTCGATGGAATGTATGAGTCGTTTGTAATGGAAAGTCTGCAGAACGGAATGATTATATCTTCCCCGTTTCTGAGTTGGTATACAGTTGTACTTTGGATGGTTGGTGGTATCAGATTAGATAGATAATCCGGGGCATTGTTGTTCTGAATATTATAAAACAACTGAAGTTTTCTTCTTGTCCGTCTTTCTTGCAAAGTCTCCCACCCAAGTTCGTGAAATATAAAATTGGAATTTGCAAAGGCCCGTAAATATTCTCGCTGCTTCTAGTTGCAGTCTTTCTAATTTACTTGCATTTACATATCCGCAATTATCCCAAACTTCGGAAGCATATTCGAATATTGGCCTTATGTAGACTAAATAACGTTTTTCTAAATTGGACCTATTAATTTTAAATTTTAATTTCCGTAAGATATTTATATGTTTAGAAACACTAGACACAATATTTTCTATATGGGCATTCCATTTAGCATCAGTACTAAATGTTACACCAAGGTGTCTATGCGATTCTATCGTTGAAATTATATTATCTTCAAACATAAAATTGATTTCTGGATGTTCTAAATTTGTAAAAAAAACATTATTTCTGTTTTGTCTGGATTGAACGTCATAGACCATTCATCTAGCTCTTTTAAATCGTGGTTAATAATGGATTGAATTTCAGTTCCGTCAGAATGTGAACAGTTAAAAGACGTGTCGTCAGCAAATAGTCTAGTTAGGGAGGCCTTTTCTCATTCATGACTTATCACCGGGTTTGCTACAAGAGTAATACGACCGGTGCCACATGTGGGGCAGGAACTGCTCACCCTTCCGGAGCACCAGTTTTTGGTGGGGTTTGTGCTGCGCGGACGTGTTTTATGTGTAGTGTTTTGTAGATCGTTGTTTCTCCTTTTACATTTAGCCATTGTGCTGTCTGTCCTCCTTCGATCTACGGGTTCAGATTACACCTTTAGTATTTTCTTACTTTTCATGTTAATCTACCTGGAAATGTTATATTTAATTAATGCATAAAAATTAACAACATCTTACATGTGTCGACCCTATATAACTCTCCTTATCCACCTTAGAGTTACATAGGGTCGGGACATGTAAGTTGTTGTTAGCATAAAATTGTAGGAATATGGACAAAAACAAGCTAAATTAAGGAAAAGGAGATGAAATAATAAAGAAATGTTATTCAAAATAAATTTGTCAACAGAAAGTCCACAAAGGGCGGGCAATTCCGTGCCACGAGCACCTGTGACAGGTACAAGGAAAATACCTCCATGGTACGACCTCACATTTTTTATTATCAGCTGGCCTTTAATTTGTGTATTAGTATATACAGAACAATAGATTGATGTTATTTATCAGCTGACATACTTACTTATCTTAACCACTACATCACAACCAGTTTGTGTTGTTATTCTTACTGATAGCTCCCTGGTGTCGGACTTGTGTGTTTCACAGGTCTTTAAGGATTCTTTGAAGTTTGCAGCGATGCATTGTTTATGATTTAAACACTGCATGGCACAATGTAATACGCTGGTAGCTGTCCCATTTTCTATCACTTTGATATCATTATACAGTTTGTGTCCTGTCCATAATGTAAACAATGACTCCCTCAGTCTAGATTCACCGAGCACAAAGTCGGGTAAAAGAAAGAGAAATAAGATCACCATCCTACAATAAATACCTTGAAGAACAAAGCAATAAACTGTGTTGTTGTTTCTAAAGACGGTCGAGTTGAATTTATGTGAAAGTGTACTTGGATGGATTTATCTATACATAGTAGAGGCTTGGAAAATCTTATCAATTTTTAATGAATCTATGTAAGACGGAAGTATCCATTGTATATAGCAAGATGTTAGTGATAAATATTGTTTTCATTTTCAAACTTGATCATGTACAACAGGAAAGACAAATAGTTTTACACACAACGCTCTGATATTAAAAAAAAGGTTTGAACAGTTCCAACTAATATCAACAAAATGAACATTCTCCTCTCACCTCAAATCATTGAACATAAACAAGACCACGACAAATTATGTTGGCAATCCATGTACTGGATTGGGACAGGCACACATCCTAAGAGTTTTACCAGTAATGTTATTATTTACCAGTTTTATCTTAGACCCAGTGTCCAGATAAAATCAACCAGAATGCAAAATTAATACATGAAAACAGAATATTGAGTGAGAAGAGTTTGAAGATGCTAAAGGGTTAATCAGAAGTCGTAAATCTAAGATGTTAAAGGGTTAATCAGAAGTCGTAAATCTAAGATGCTAAAGGGTTAATCAGAAGTCGTAAATCTAAGATGCTAAAGGGTTAATCACATGTCGTAAATCTAAGATGCGTGCGTGCGTGCGTATGTGCGTGCGTGCGTGTGCGTGCGTGTGCGTGTGCGTATGCGTGTGCGTGTGTGTGTTGTATAAATTGTGTTGTCATTTCAATATTTGTAATAACCATTATATTGATTGAAATTATGTATCCATGTAAGTATTTTGAGGAAAACCAATCGTAGCCATTGGCTGTTCGCAATCCTTGTTAAACGAATAAAGAATTAAATTAATTGGTCCATTCCGAAGTGTAGGTTAAGGTATCAAGCAGACCTAGCTGTGTATGTGAAATCCTTTATTTCAAACTCAATGATAGTGCCTCGTAGGAATAATGGAACAAGTCTGCGAGAGGAAGAGTGCAGTTAGAACCCATAGGAATGCCGACTGTCTGTTGAAAATTATGTCCACCAAGCATAGCAAATATGTTGTTAATCACAAACTCAGGCATGTTCAGAGAACTATTTGGTAAATTGAGAGTTGTTTTTTTTTCCTTTTTTTTCTTTTTTTTTTTTGGACAAAATAAGACTATGTATTCTTTTCATGAAACACAGTTTAACTAATACTTTTAATTTGTCTTTTGAGTGGAGAATAGTTGCATAGAGGGTAGAGAACTCAAATTGGGAGTGCTTTTGCATGTACTCTAATAAATCTTTAGAATTTTTCAGAATCTTTCTAAATCCTGCTTGATCACTGGGAAATATTCCTCCCACATTTGCATATTTAGATTCGGTTTGGTTTATGGTGATTAACACCACTTTCAACAATATTTTAGTTATATCGTAGCTGTAAGTTTTATTGGTGGAGGAAACCGGAGTACCCGGAGAAAACCACCGACCTGTTGCAATTCACTGACAAACTTTTCACATAATTTTGTATCGAGTACACCTCGCCATGAACGGGGTTTGAACTCACAACTGTAATGGTGATAGGCACTGATTGCACAGATAGTTGTAAATCCAACAAGCATCGATCACGACCACGAAGACCCCTTATTTTCATGTTTAGCTCTCCGATTGTATAATATTAAGCATTGACATAAATAATTTTATCATTTAAGAAAGCAAAGTTATACCTCTATATGAATCTGAATTAAACGGGTACATGTACCTCTTATTTTTGTAATGAGAAAATATGATACATAAGGTTCTATTCTCTGGAATAACTCCCCTAACTAAAATGTATTAAAGTATTAAAACAAATTGAGATCTGCAGACATTACGAAATGTAAAATGACTAAATAAAGTATTAATTATCAAAGCTAAAGTTCTCCTCCCTCAGTTATAGCTGACCTTCACAGATCTTGGTTATCCTGTTTAGGCCCTAAGGTTCTCCTCACTCAGTCATAGCTGACCTTCACAGATTTTGGCTATCCTGTTGAGGCCCTAAGGTTCTACTCCCTCAGTCATAGGTGACCTTCACAGATTTTGGCTATCCTGTTGAGGCCCTAAGGTTCTCCTCTCTCAGTCATATGCGACCTTCGCCGCGTTTGGCTATCCTGTTGAGGCCCTAAGGTTCTCCTCCCTCAGTCATATGTGACCTTTGCATGTTTTGACTATCCTGTTTAGGCCCTAAGGTTCTCCTCCCTCAGTCATAGGTGACCTTCGCCGAGTTTGGCTATCCTGTTGAGGCCCTAGGGTTCTCCTCCCTCAGTCATAGGTGACCTTCGCTGAGTTTGGCTATCCTGTTGAGGCCCTAAGGTTTTCCTCACTCAGTCATAGGTGACCTTCGCCGAGTTTGGCTATCCTGTTGAGGCCCTAAGGTTCTCCTCCCTCAGTCATAGGTGACCTTCACCGAATTCGGTTATCCTGTTGAGGCCCTAATGTTCTCCTCCCTCAGTCATAGGTGACCTTCACCGAGTTTGGCTATCCTGTTGAGGCCCTAAGGTTCTCCTCCCTCAGTCATATGTGACCTTCACCGAATTTGGTTATCCTGTTGAGGCCCTAATGTTCTCCTCCCTCAGTCATAGGTGACCTTCACCGAGTTTGGCTATCCTGTTGAGGCCCAAATGTTCTCCTCCCTCAGTCATAGGTCCCCTTCACCGAGTTTGGCTATCCTGTTGAGGCCCTAAGGTTCTCCTCCCTCAGTCATAGGTGACCTTCACCGAATTCGGCTATCCTGTTGAGGCCCTAAGGTTCTCCTCCCTCATTCATAGGTGACCTTCGCTGAGTTTGGCTATCCTGTTGAGGCCCTAAGGTTCTCCTCCCTCAGTCATAGGTGACCTTCACCGAATTCGGCTATCCTGTTGAGACCCTAAGGTTCTCCTCCCTCAGTCATAGATGACCTTCGCTGAGTTTGGCTATCCTGTTGAGGCCCTAAGGTTCTCCTCCCTCAGTCATAGGTGACCTTCACCGAATTCGGCTATCCTGTTGAGGCCCTAAGGTTCTCCTCCCTCAGTCATAGGTGACCTTCGCTGAGTTTGGCTATCCTGTTGAGGCCCTAAGGTTCTCCTCCCTCAGTCATAGGTGACCTTCACCGAGTTTGGCTATCCTGTTGAGGCCCAAATGTTCTCCTCCCTCAGTCATAGGTGACCTTCACCGAGTTTGGCTATCCTGTTGAGGCCCTAAGGTTCTCCTCCCTCAGTCATAGGTGACCTTCACCGAGTTTGGCTATCCTGTTGAGGCCCAAATGTTCTCCTCCCTCAGTCATAGGTGACCTTCACCGAGTTTGGCTATCCTGTTGAGGCCCTAAGGTTCTCCTCCCTCAGTCATAGGTGACCTTCACCGAGTTTGGCTATCCTGTTGAGGCCCTAAGGTTCTCCTCCCTCAGTCATAGGTGACCTTCGCCGAGTTTGGCTATCCTGTTGAGGCCCTAATGTTCTCCTCCCTCAGTCATAGGTGACCTTAGCAGATGTTGGCTATCCTGTTTAGGCCCATTGGTTTAATGCTCACAAATACTTTAAAATTATTTGGCTTTCCAATCTTTCGATCTTGAGCGTACCCGATGAAGGTTATTCCATATACGGGTAAGCGCATTAAATTGGATATCTACATTTGTATTACCATCACTGGGTCGATACCACTGCTGGTGGATTATAAGTCCCCGAGGGTATCATCCACCCAGTAGTCAGTCTTTCGGAACTGACATGGTTTATTAGATATATTTATTATTGAAATTTACAGTTCCTAAATTATGTTATTATTATCAAAACTAAGGTTCTGCTCTATCAGTCATAGGTGACTATAGCAGATTTTGGCTATCCTGTTGAGGCCCTAAGGTTCTCCTCCCTCAGACATAGGTGACTATAGCAGACATAGGTGACTATAGCAGACATAGGTGATTATAGCAGATTTTAGCTATCCTGTTGAGGCCCTAAGGTTCTCCTCCCTCAGACATAGGTGACTATAGCAGATTTTAGCTATCCTGTTGAGGCCCTAAGGTTCTTCTCCCTCAGACATAGGTGACTATAGCAGATTTTGGCTATCCTGTTGAGGCCCTAAGGTTCTCCTCCCTCAGACATAGGTGACTATAGCAGATTTTAGCTATCCTGTTGAGGCCCTAAGGTTCTCCCCCCTCAGACATAGATGACTATAGCAGATTTTGGCTATCCTGTTGAGGCCCTAAGGTTCTCCTCCCTCAGACATAGGTGACTATAGCAGATTTTGGCTATCCTGTTGAGGCCCTAAGGTTCTCCTCCCTCAGACATAGGTGACTATAGCAGATTTTAGCTATCCTGTTGAGGCCCTAAGGTTCTCCTCCCTCAGACATAGGTGACTATAGCAGATTTTAGCTATCCTGTTGAGGCCCTAAGGTTCTCCTCCCTCAGACATAGGTGACTATAGCAGATTTTAGCTATCCTGTTGAGGCCCTAAGGTTCTCCTCCCTCAGACATAGGTGACTATAGCAGACATAGGTGACTATAGCAGATTTTAGCCATCGTGTGTACGCCCATTGGTTTATAGCTCCCTAACAATTATTTGGCTTTCCAATAATTTGATATTGAGCTACCTGATTTCCGATAGTTAGCAAAACCTGTTCATTTGGCAATTTAACAAATAATCATGTGGAAGGCGAAAAAATTTAAATGCTTGCAATAAAAAGATCTGTATTAAAGTTAAAGAGAATAAACATTATATATGTATGCATATAATTGTTTTACGTTTCATTTACTGTATAGGTCCCTTTGAATCACTATCCCATATAAGCGATGATCTGTCTATTAACTAGCATACTGCTGATAAAGTTGTAAGAGTAACACTGCTTCCTGAATGGATAACTATGTTTCTACCACAGTAGTATTTTCTGAAATATAATAAATTGAATACATTTAAGTCTATACACAAATGTACATTTAATAATGTTGATTTAATGTCAATAACAATTCAGGAAATCTTTTACATACAATTATTTTAAATCCGATTGGAGAGAGAGAGAGAGAGAGAGAGAGAGAGAGAGAGACGTAGCGGTGACCTTGACCTTAGACATAATTACCCCAAAATAAATAGGTTTCCTAGTTTTGTAAAGATCCGATATACAGTACTAAAGTTATTGTGCAGAAACCGGTGTGGACGTCCGCCCGACCGCCATATCCTATAACACAAAACGGCCCGTCTCGAGACGGGCGTATAAAAAGGAACGCAGAATACCTAAATATGAGGACGATCAATCTCTGTTGACTATTTTTTTTGTGTGTCTACAATATAGAAAATTTTCAAACCATTTGAGTAAATTCCTTTTTATTCCATTACAATTCCTTTTGTGTATCAAACCTTCGTACCAAAAATTATCGAAAGCCTTTGAGAAATCACACACAAATAAACGGAACAACATAGTATTTTTTTTCAAGAGAGTTTAAGATAGTATTACATAGTTCTACTCACTGGTGGACTGAGTTGTGCTTAGGCAAAAAAAACCCTGTTTTAAATAGTTGTAAACGGATACAATCGTGTTGAACACTTAATATCTAAATAAAATAATAGTACAAGGACAAAATTCCCCCTTCCAAAATTTCCATGTTTGGGGTAATACCCATCCTCTGGCGTGTGTACACAAATTAGGGACTTTAATACTCACGTTTTCCTGGTCTGTCCATCCGTTACGGCTACCTTGTCAATTGTAATAACTCCAGTCCATATCCATGACCATATTTGGCTATTTTCATGGAACGTGAGGGTAACTCTACTAAAGTTTGAGATATGTTCAGGAGACATCAGTATATCTTTGTATATCCGTCCAGCATCGAAATGTGTACTATTGAGGAAACAAAAGAAACATTAATAGAACGAAAACATCAGTCGTTTCTGAGGAATATTTTTATATAGAATTGATTGTTGAAAAAAATAATTTTTAAGAGTTTTATGTACTCTTGTGATGTCCTTGTGTTTGTTTTACAAAATAAATATTGTTAAACCAAACGATTTGAATGGATCATAAAAAGTCCAATTATTTGGGCTTTTTTTTCAGGTTCTATCTAAATTAAGCTGATCTTTCCCGTAGTGTAAACGATAAAGATCGATGGAGATCAAATCAAATGAACTGGAAGTACAAATATGTATGTTTTGCGCGTCAGTTAGGAGTGTGTTATAATGACAGGAAGACGGATATCTTAGTAATCGAGTTATTGGAGGTTTTAGTTTAGTTTATGATGATTTTATTTGTTAAATTAACAAAAGGGATAGGACACAAGTTTTACCAACTTATGAAGTCTTCTCCCATTAATACAATAAATTCACATAGTATAATGATCATTCTGAGCATGCATATAATACATATAGAAATATATTGTAATTAATTAACGAATTAATAAAAAGGTTGTGTTGGATGGATGCGAGGTTGGAGAATAGATAATTATCGAGTAATTATACTACAAGGAATCTTTTTTGAAGATTTAATAAAATTGAAAACGTGTTTGATGATATTAATATTTTCTTCGTATGTTAAATCATCGGACCCACAGGTTAGTAGATTCAGATCGCTTGTATGTACCCAATTTAAATTGTTCATCATAATAAGTCTTATTTCAGCATAGTTAGGACAAGTAAAAAAATAATGGAATGCATCTTCCCGTGGGACTCCACAGGAACAAGCAGCATCATTTACTATATGAACCTTTGATAGAAAGTAACTTAGAAAGGAATACGAGTTACGAAGTTGAGTAAGAATAATATTAAGTTTTCTGGGACCATAATAAAAATGTTTCGGGATACGTTTTGTGTTATCTGACTGTTCCTTTCGAATGGCTTTTTGAATTTAGTTAATGTGTCAAGATTGCGATCAAATTGATCTAGCCGGTTCAGAGTTTAACAGTAGATGGAATAAGAGATTCGGTTGTAATCGAGAGTCTACAAAAAGGTATTATTAAATCCGAACCGTTTCTTAAGGGGTAAATAGTTGTGCTTTGAACAGTAGGAGGAATAAGTTCTCTAAGATAATTTGGTACATGTCCATTCTTTATATTATAAAATAACTGGAGTTTCCTATTATGCCTTCTTACTAGAGAGAGTAGTTCATCCTGTTTCTGAGTACAATTTATCTGTTTTTGTGAAAATTGGTAATCCAGTTACAATCCTTGCAGCATCTAGTTGCAATTTTTCAAGTTTGGTTGAATAACACACTCCACAATTATCCCATATTTCACAGTCATATTAAAAAATTGGGCGGATATATGCTAAGTACAGTTTTTCTAGCTTTTGTCTACTTAACCTATATGTTCGCAGTATACCTATTAAAATGTCTTGATACGTTTAAGATTATATTTTCAACGTGGTTATTCCATTTAGCATCGCTTGACAAGGTTACACCCAAGTGATTATGGCTCATTGTTATAGGGATATTGTTTCCATTAAATGAGAAATTAAAATTATATCTAACGTCTGTATTGGAAAATAACATAATCTCAGTTTTGTCTGGATTAAAAGACATTTAATAACCATTTTGTGGACCAGGTATTTAGTTCACACAAGTCGTGATTTATAACATTTTCAATTTCAACAACATTTTGACTTGAATAACTTAAAGAAGAATCATCTGCAAAGAGTCTACTGAGAGAGAGGAGCTTCTCTCCAATATCATTTATATAAGTTAAAAATAGCAAAGGGCCTAAAACTGACCCTTGGGGGACTCCAGCAGAGACTTCACAAACAGTTGAAGATGTTGCCCTGTTAATCACTTTTTGCTTTCTTTGATACAAATAATTTTCAAAAAATTTGATTGAAGGACCTATTGGAGGTCATCACTTGCATCTGCTGGCGTAATGTACATACCTACTCTTCCTCTATATTTCAGTTAAAGGAATGTTGTAATATACTGTATCGTTTGTTTTGTTTTCGTTTTTGGAAAGATTGAAAATACTATGATAAAACCACTTTAGTATCAAGTTGCTTCTAGCATGAACAGAATAGATAAGAATAAGTCAGTCGACATTGACTTAAGAATGTGCAACATGGGCTCAATCGATTTTAAAAAGATCAATCTAAATAAAGTTCAATCCATTTTTTCCTTCTTGTATCAATACGGTCGTTTTGTTCTTAAGAGTTATCAATGGGGATTTTGTACATTACCTATAGACTGTGTGGTTTGATTTTGTACATTACCTATAGGCTGTGATTTGATTTTGTACAGTACCTATAGACTGTGTGGTTTGATTTTGTACATTACCTATAGACTGTGTGGTTTGATTTTGTACATTACCTATAGACTGTGTGGTTTGCTGTCTTTCCATTTGAACCAACAAATGCGAGTTCCAAAAGTCCTTCTGCAGACTGCATTCCAGCACTTAAATGTACTGCAATTCCGTATGTAACTCCTATTTATGATGCAACAAAATAAAATATAGAATTAATTTTATTTCTAAGCTAAATTGTTCTTTCCCTCAAATAATTACGTCAAAGCTATTTCATGCAAAAATATATTATCAATATTATCACATATTTATAAGTAATAACGTCAATTTTGCTCATACGAAAACACCGGAAGTACCACAGCATTTTCAGTCCATGGACAGATATCGGGGCAAAACTCTGATAGCATGATATCAAGCCTCTTTATAAATAAATCAACGCAAGACTCTTTCCATATCAGGACTGTCATCATCCCTCAACCGATATCGATCACTTTAGAAAATTAATTAAACTCTTAAGTTATCGGAAAGTGAAAATTATTATTTGAAAGGAAATAGACAAAATATATATTTTGTTATCTATATCTACCATTGATATTATAATTAACGTTTTACAAAAGAAAAAATATCAGCGGAAATCTATTTTGCTGTGATTAATAATTCCCTTGAACGTAATACCGGTATATCAAGCCAGGAGAGTGATCGGTCAGGTGTAAGCGTGTTTCTATGATTTCCGATTGGATTTTAGAACTGTTCAGACAGTGTGGATTTTTTTGTTTTTCTGTTAGATTTTAGAACTGTTCACACAGTCTGGTATTTTTTGTTTTTCTGTTAGATTTTAGAACTGTTCACACAGTGTGATATTTTTTGTTATTCTGTTAGATTTTAGAACTGTTCAGACAGTGCGGTATTCTTTGTTTTTCTGTTAGATTTTAGAACTGTTCAGACAGTGTGGTATTTTTGTTTTTTCTGTTAGATTTTAGAACTGTTCAGACAGTGTGGTATTTTTTTGTTTTTCTGTTAGATTTTAGAACTGTTCAGACAGTGTGGTATTTTCTGTTTTTCTGTTAGATTATAGAACTGTTCAGACAGTGTGGTGTTTTTTGTTTTTCTGTTAGATTTTAGAACTGTTCAGACAGTCTGGTATTTTTTTGTTTTTCTGTTAGATTTTAGAACTGTTCAGAGAGTGTGGTATTTTTTGTTTTTCTGTTAGATTTTAGAACTGTTCAGAGAGTGTGGTATTTTTTGTTTTTCTGTTAGATTTTAGAACTGTTCTGACAGTGTGATATTTTTTGTTTTTCTGTTAGATTTTAGAACTGTTCAGACAGTGTGGTATTTTTTGTTTTTCTGTTAGATTTTAGAACTGTTCAGACAGTCTGGTATTTTTTGTTTTTCTGTTAGATTTTAGAACTGTTCAGACAGTGTGGTATTTATTGTTTTTCTGTTAGATTTTAGAACTGTTCAGACAGTGTGACATTTTTTGTTTTTCTGTTAGATTTAGAAATGTTCAAACAGTGTGGTATTTTTTGTTTTTCTGTTAGATTTTAGAACTGTTCAGACAGTGTGGTATTTTTTGTTTTTCTGTTAGATTTTAGAACTGTTCAGACAGTGTGGTATTTTTGTGTTTTTCTGTTAGATTTTAGAACTGTTCAGACAGTGTGGTATTTTTTGTTTTTCTGTTAGATTTTAGAACTGTTCAGACAGTGTGGTATTTTTTGTTTTTCTGTTAGATTTTAGAACTGTTCAGACAGTGTGGTATTTTTTGTTTTTCTGTTAGATTTTAGAACTGTTCTGACAGTGTGATATTTTTTGTTTGTCTGTTAGATTTTAGAACTGTTCAGAGAGTGTGGTATTTTGTGTTTTTCTGTTAGATTTTAGAACTGTTCAGACAGTGTGGTATTTTTTGTTTTTCTTTTAGATTTTAGAACTGTTCAGACAGTGTGGTATTTTTTGTTTTTCTGTTAGATTTTAGAACTGTTCTGACAGTGTTATTTTTTGTTTTTCTGTTAGATTTTAGAACTGTTCAGACAGTGTGATATTTTTTGTTTTTCAATTAGATTTTAGAACTGTTCAGACAGTGTGGTATTTTTTGTTTTTCTGTTAGATTATAGAGCTGTTCACACATTGTGGTATTTTTTGTTTTTCTGTTAGGTTTTAGAACTGTTCAGACAGTGTGGTATTTTTTGTTTTTCTGTTAGATTTTAGAACTGTTCAGACAGTGTGGTATTTTTTGTTTTTTCTATTAGATTTTAGAACTGTTCAAACAGTGTGGTATTTTTTGTTTTTCTGTTAGATTTTAGAACTGTTCAGACAGTGTGGTATTTTTTGTTTTTCTGTTAGATTTTAGAACTGTTCAGACAGTGTGGTATTTTCTGTTTTTCTGTTAGATTATAGAACTGTTCAGACAGTGTGGTATTTTTTGTTTTTCTGTTAGATTTTAGAACTGTTCAGACAGTGTGGTATTTTTGTTTTTCTGTTAGATTTCAGAACTGTTCAGACAGTGTGGTATTTATTGTTTTTCTGTTCGATTTTAGAACTGTTCAGACAGTGTGGTATTTTTTGTTTTTCTGTTAGATTTTGGAACTGTTCAGACATTGTGGTATTTTTTGTTTTTCTGTTTTCCGATACTTGGATATAATTATTCCTCCAAACTAAGGGCTTGACTCCAGTGTTCTGATTGCCATGTAGAATAAATTTCAATAGTACATTCTGATCGTTATATTGAATTGCTCACCATTCTAAGGATTTTGACTGTCCGAGATTTAGACAATACTTACTCTCCATGGTCAACAATGGCTGATGACTATAGCAAGGACCTGTCTTTCTGATGAATGGGTGAAATTACGACAACAATAAGGATTTTATTTATTTCATTATCTAATAACCAGATAGAACAATTTACCATTCACAGGATTGAATTTTCCGATTTCTTACAAGAATAACAACGTGACAGCTTGGTGACGAGCTATATTACTCACTACAATAGGGGCTTGATTTTCCTGTGGCCAGGTAGAACTTTCCTCTTGGTTTACTGGTAGAAGTTTCGTATTTGTTAGCATATAGACCCATTATTGGACAAGGATAATCTCCACAACTCAGACACTCTCCACGTACAAATTGCGCAAAACTTTGACAGGGATATGCCGTAAAACGACAATCATTGGTGATGGATTCCGTGAATAATGCTATGGATCTACTGTGGCTGCAAGCTATCAAATGCTCTGCCACTGCAAATAAATAGAATAATAGTATTATTATGATTGATTGAGTGATGATTGATTGATTGATTGATTGATTGATTGATTGATTGATTGATTGATTGATTGATTGATTGATTGATGTTTAACGTCAGGTTATCAGTATGTCAGAGATATTCATTATGAAAACTAGTTTTTAAATGATACATTGCATCGGTTGTTCATTAGGAGCTGCTGTTGCAAAATGATTTTCACATGTAAAGGGTATGAGATAACCATTAAGGAAATGATATACATGTAAAGGGTATGAGATAAGCATAAAGGGCATGATATACATGTCAAGGGAATGGGATAAGTATAAAGGGCATGATATACATGTAAAGGGTATGAGATAAGAATAAAGGGCATGATATACATGTATAGAGTATGAGATAAGCATAAAGGGCATGATATGCATGGAAAGGATATGAGATAAGCATAAAGGGCATGATATACATGTAAAGGGTATGAGATCAGTATAAAGGGCATGATATACATGTAAAGGGTATGAGATAAATATAGAGGGCATGATATACATGTAAAGGGTATGAGATAAGTATGAATGGCATGATATACATGTAAAGGGTATGAGATAAGTATAAAAGGCATGATATACATGCAGAGGGTATGAGATAAGAATAAAGGGAATGATATACATATAAAGGGTATGTGATAAGCATAAATGGCATGATATACATGTAAAGGGTATGAGATAAGCATAAAGGGCATGAAATACATGTAAGGGGTATGAGATAAGTATAAAGGACATGATATACATGTAAAGGTTATGAGATAAGTATATAAAGGGCATGATATACATGTAAAGGGTATGAGATAAGCATAAAGGGCATAATATACATGTAAAGGGTATGAGATAAGTATAAAGGGCATGACATACATGTAAAGGGTATGAGATAAGTATAAAGGGCATGATATACATGTAAAGGGTATGAGATAAGTATAAAGGGCATGATATACATGTAAAGGGTATGAGATAAGTATAATGGACATGATATACATATAAAGGATACGAGTTAATCATAAAGGGCATGATATACATGTAAAGGATGTGAGATAAGCATAAATGTCATGATATACATGTAAAGGGTATCAGTTAAGTATAAAGTTCATGATATACATGTAAAGGGTATGAGATAAGCATAAAGGGCATGATATACATGCAAAGGATATGAGATAAGTAGAAAGGGCATGATATACATGTAAAGGTTATGAGATAAGTATAAAGGGCATGATATACATGTAAAAGATATGAGATTAGTATAAAGGGCATGACATACATGTAAAGGGGGTGAGATAAGAATAAAGGGCATGATATACATGTAAAGGATTTGAAATAATTATAAAGGGCATGATATACATGTAAAGGGTATGAGATAAGCATAAAGGGCATAAATACATGTAAAGTGTATGAGATAAGCATAAAGGGCATGATATACCTGTAAAGGATATGAGATAAGTAGAAAGGGCATGATATACATGTAAAGGGTATGAGATAAGTATAAAGGGCATGATATACATGTAAAAGATATGAGATTAGTATAAAGGGCATGATATACATGTAAAGGGTATGAGATAAGCATAAAGGGCATGATATACATGTAAATGATTTCAGATAAGTATAAGGGGCATGATATACATGTAAAGGGTATGAGATAAGTATAAAGGAAATGATATACATGTTAAGGATTTGAGATAAGTATAAAAGGCATGATATACCTGTAAAGGATATGAGATAAGCATAAAGGGCATGATATGCATGTAAAGGGAATGAGATAAGCATAAAGGGCATGATATACATGTAAAGTGTATGAGATAAGCAAAACGGGCATGATATACATGTAAAGGATATGAGATAAGCATAAAGGGATGATATACATGTAAATGATATGAGATAAGTATAAAGGGCATGATATACATGTGAAGGGTATAGGATAAGTATAAAGGGCATGATATACATGTAAAGGGTATGAGATAAGCATAAAGGGCATGATATACATTTAAAGGGTATGAGATAAGCATATAAGGCATGATATACATGTAAAGAATATGAGATAAGTCTAAAGGGCATGATATACATGTAAAGGATATGAGATAAGAATAAAGGGCATGATATACATGTAAAGGGTATGAGATAAGCATAAAGACATGATATACATGTAAAGGGTATGAGATAAGAATAAAGGGCATGATATACATGTAAAGAGTATGAGATAAGTATAATCGGGATGATATATATGTAAAGGGTATGAGATAGTATAAAGGGCATGATATACATGTAAAGGGTATGAGAAAAGCATATAGGGCATGATATACATGTAAAGGGTACGAGATAAGTATAAAGGGCATGATATACATGCAAAAGGATATAAGATAAGCATAAAGGGCATGATATACATGTAAAGGATATGAGATAAATATAAAGGGCATGATATACAAGTAAACGATATGAGATAAGTAGAAAAGGCATGATATACATGTAAAGTGTATGAGATAATTATAAAGGGCACGACATACATGTAAAGGGCATGAGATAAGAATAATGGGATGGTATACATGTAAAGGGTATGAGATAAGCATAAAGGGCATGATATAGATGTAAAGGGTATGAGATAAGTATAAAGGGCATGATATACATGTAATGGGCATGATATACATGTAAAGGATACGAGATAAGCATAAAGGGCATGATATACATGTAAAGGATGTGAGATAAGCATAAATGTCATGATATACATGTAAAGGGTATGAGATAAGTATAAAGTTCATGATATACATGTAAAGGGTATAAAATAAGCATAAAGGGCATGATATACATGTAAAGGGTATGAGATAAGCATAAAGGGCATGATATACATGTAAAGGGTATGAGATAAGCATATAGGGCATGATATACATGTAAAGGATATGTGATAAGTCTAAAGGGCATGATATACATGTAAAGGGTATGAGATAAGCATAAAGACATGATATACATGTAAAGGGTATGAGATAAGTATAAAGGGCATGATATACATGTAAACAGTATGAGATAAGTATAACGGGCATGATATACATGTAAAGGGTATGAGATAAGTATAAAGGGCATGATATACATGTAAAGGGTAAGATATAAGTATTAAGGGCATGATATACATGCAAAGGGTATGCGATAAGCATATAGGGCATGATATACATGTAAAGGGTACGAGATAGGTATAAAGGGCATGATATACATGCAAAGGATATGAGATAAGCATGAAGGGCATGATATACATGTAAAGGATATGAGATAAGTATAAAGGGCATGATATACATGCAAAAGGATATGAGATAAGCATAACGGGCATGATATACATGTAAAGGATATGAGATAAATATAAAGGGCATGATATACATGTAAAGGATATGAGATAAGTAGAAAAGGCATGATATACATGTAAAGGGTATGAGATAAGTATAAAGGGCACGACATACATGTAAAGGGTATGAGATAAGAATAAAGGGCATGGTATACATGTAAAGGGTATGAGATAAGCATAAAGGGCATGGATATAGATGTAAAGGGTATGAGATAAGTATAAAGGGCAAGATATACATGTAATGGGTATGAGATAAGTATAATTGGCATGATATACATGTAAAGGATATGAGATAAGTAGAAAGGGTATGACATACATGTAAAGGGTATGAGATAAGTATAAAGGGCATGATATACATGTAAAAGATATGAGATTAGTATAAAGGGCATGATATACATGTAAAGGGTGTGAGATAAGTATAAACGGCATGATATACATGTAAAGGATTTGAGATAAGTATAAAGGGCATCATATACATGCAAAGGGTATGAGATAAGCATAAAGGGCATGAAATACATGTAAAGGGTATGATATAAGTATAAAGGGCATGATATACCTGTAAAAGATATGAGATAAGTAGAAAAGGCATGATATACATGTAAAGGGTATGAGATAAGAATAAAGGGTATGATATACATGTAAAAGATATGAGATTAGTATAAAGGGCATGATAAACATGTAAAGGGTATGAGATAAGCATAAAGGGCATGATATACATGTAAAGGATTTGAAATAAGCATAAAGGGTATGATATACATGTAAAGGGTATGAGATAAGCATAAAGGGCATGATATACATGTAAAGAATTTCAGATAAGTATAAAAGGCATGATATACCTGTAAAGGCTATGAGATAAGTATAAAGGGAATGATATACATGTAAAGGGTATGAGATAAGCATAAAGGGCATGATATACATGTAAAGGATATGAGATAGGCATAAAGGGCATGATATACATGTAAAGGATATGATATAAGTATAAAGGGCATGATATACATGCAAAAGGATATGAGATAAGCATAACGGGCATGATATACATGTAAAGGATATGAGATAAATATAAAGGGCATGATATACATGTAAAGGGTATGAGATAAGTAGAAAAGGCATGATATACATGTAAAGGGTATGAGATAAGTATAAAGGGCATGGTATACATGTAAAGAGTATGAGATAAGCATAAAGGGCATGATATAGATGTAAAGGGTATGAGATAAGTATAAAGGGCATGATATACATGTAATGGGTATGAGATAAGTATAATTGGCATGATATACATGGAAAGGATATGAGATAAGTAGAAAGGGCATGACATACATGTAAAGGGTATGAGATAAGTATAAAGGGCATGATATACATGTAAAAGATATGAGATTAGTATAAAGGGCATGATATACATGTAAAGGGTGTGAGATAAGTATAAACGGCATGATATACATGTAAAGGAATTGAGATAAGTATAAAGGGCATGATATACATGCAAAGGGTATGAGATAAGCATAAAGGGCATGAAATACATGTAAAGGATATGATATAAGTATAAAGGGCATGATATACATGTAAAAGATATGAGATAAGTAGAAAGGGCATGATATACATGTAAAAGATATGAGATTAGTATAAAGGGCATGATAAACATGTAAAGGGTATGAGATAAGCATAAAGGGCATGATATACATGTAAAGGATTTGAGATAAGCATAAAGGGTATGATATACATATAAAGGGTATGAGATAAGCATAAAAGGCATGATATACATGTAAAGAATTTGAGATAAGTATAAAAGGCATGATATACCTGTAAAGGCTATGAGATAAGTATAAAGGGAATGATATACATGTAAAGTGTATGAGATAAGCATAAAGGGCATGATATACATGTAAAGGATATGAGATAAGCATAAAGGGCATGATATACATGTAAAGGATATGAGATAAGCATAAAGGGCATGATATACATGTAAAGTATATGAGATAAGTATAAAGGGCATGATATACATGTAAAGGGTATGAGATAAGCATAAACGGCATGATATACATATAAAGGGTATGAGATAAGTATAAAGGACATGATATACATGTAAAGGGTATGAGATACGTATAAAGGGCATGATATACATGTAAAGGGTATGAGATAAGTATAAAGGGCATGATATACATGTAAAAGGATATGAGATAAGCATAACGGGCATGATATACATGTAAAGGATATGAGATAAATATAAAGGGCATGATATACATGTAAAGGATATGAGATAAGTAGAAAAGGCATGATATACATGTAAAGGGTATGAGATAAGTATAAAGGGCATGGTATACATGTAAAGGGTATGAGATAAGCATAAAGGGCATGATATAGATGTAAAGGGTATGAGATAAGTATAAAGGGCATAATATACATGTAATGGGTATGAGATAAGTATGATTGGCATGATATACATGGAAAGGATATGAGATAAGTAGAACGGGCATGACATACATGTAAAGGGTATGAGATAAGTATAAAGGGCATAATATACATGTAAAAGATATGAGATTAGTATAAAGGGCATGATATACATGTAAAGGGTGTGAGATAAGCATAAACGGCATGATATACATGTAAAGGATTTGAGATAAGTATAAAGGGCATGATATACATGCAAAGGGTATGAGATAAGCATAAAGGGCATGAAATACATGTAAAGGATATGATATAAGTATAAAGGGCATGATATACATGTAAAAGATATGAGATAAGTAGAAAGGGCATGATATACATGTAAAAGATATGAGATTAGTATGAAGGGTATGATATACATATAAAGGGTATGAGATAAGCATAAAAGGCATGATATACATGTAAAGAATTTGAGATAAGTATAAAAGGCATGATATACCTGTAAAGGCTATGAGATAAGTATAAAGGGAATGATATACATGTAAAGGGTATGAGATAAGCATAAAGGGCATGATATACATGTAAAGTGTATGAGATAAGCATAAAGGGCATGATATACATGTAAAGGATATGAGATAAGCATAAAGGGCATGATATACATGTAAAGTATATGAGATAAGTATAAAGGGCATGATATACATGTAAAGGGTATGAGATAAGCATAAACGGCATGATATACATGTAAAGGGTATGAGATAAGTATAAAGGACATGATATACATGTAAAGGGTATGAGATACGTATAAAGGGCATGATATACATGTAAAGGATATGAGATAAGTATAAAGGGCATGATATACATGTAAAGGGTATGAGATAAGCATATAGGGCATGATATTGATGTAAAGGGTACGAGATAGGTATAAAGGGCATGATATACATGCAAATGATATGAGATAAGTATAAAGGGCATGATATACATGCAAAATGATATGAGATAAGCATAAAGGGCATGATATACATGTAAAGAGTATGAGATAAGTATGAAGGGCATGATATACATGTTAAAGATATGAGATTAGTATAAAGGGCATGCTATACATGTAAAGGGTATGAGATAAGCATAAAGGGCATGGATATAGATGTAAAGGGTATGAGATAAGTATAATTGCCATGATATACATGTAAAGGATATGAGATAAGTAGAAAGGGTATGACATACATGTAAAGGGTATGAGATAAGTATAAAGGGCATGATATACATGTAAAAGATATGAGATTAGCATAAAGGGCATGATATACATGTAAAGGGTGTGAGATAAGTATAAACGGCATGATATACATGTAAAGGATTTGAGATAAGTATAAAGGGCATGATATACATGCAAAGGGTATGAGATAAGCATAAAGGGCATGAAATACATGTAAAGGGTATGATATAAGTATAAAGGGCATGATATACCTGTAAAAGATATGAGATAAGTAGAAAAGGCATGATATACATGTAAAGGGTATGAGATAAGAATAAAGGGTATGATATACATGTAAAAGATATGAGATTAGTATAAAGGGCATGATAAACATGTAAAGGGTATGAGATAAGCATAAAGGGCATGATATACATGTAAAGGATTTGAGATAAGCATAAAGGGTATGATATGCATGTAAAGGGTATGAGATAAGCATAAAGGGCATGATATACCTGTAAAGAATTTCAGATAAGTATAAAAGGCATGATATGCCTGTAAAGGCTATGAGATAAGTATAAAGGGAATGATATACATGTAAAGGGTATGAGATAAGCATAAAGGGCATGATATACATGTAAAGTGTATGAGATAAGCATAAAGGGCATGATATACATGTAAAGGGTATGAGATAAGCATATAGGGCATGATATTGATGTAAAGGGTACGAGATAGGTATAAAGGGCATGATATACATGCAAAGGATATGAGATAAGTATAAAGGGCATGATATACATGCAAAATGATATGAGATAAGCATAAAGGGCATGATATACATGTAAAGAGTATGAGATAAGTATGAAGGGCATGATATACATGTTAAAGATATGAGATTAGTATAAAGGGCATGTTATACATGTAAAGGGTATGAGATAAGCATAAAGGGCATGGATATAGATGTAAAGGGTATGAGATAAGTATAATTGCCATGATATACATGTAAAGGATATGAGATAAGTAGAAAGGGTATGACATACATGTAAAGGGTATGAGATAAGTATAAAGGGCATGATATACATGTAAAAGATATGAGATTAGCATAAAGGGAATGATATACATGTAAAGGGTGTGAGATAAGTATAAACGGCATGATATACATGTAAAGGATTTGAGATAAGTATAAAGGGCATGATATACATGCAAAGGGTATGAGATAAGCATAAAGGGCATGAAATACATGTAAAGGGTATGATATAAGTATAAAGGGCATGATATACCTGTAAAAGATATGAGATAAGTAGAAAAGGCATGATATACATGTAAAGGGTATGAGATAAGAATAAAGGGTATGATATACATGTAAAAGATATGAGATTAGTATAAAGGGCATGATAAACATGTAAAGGGTATGAGATAAGCATAAAGGGCATGATATACATGTAAAGGATTTGAGATAAGCATAAAGGGTATGATATACATGTAAAGGGTATGAGATAAGCATAAAGGGCATGATATACCTGTAAAGAATTTCAGATAAGTATAAAAGGCATGATATGCCTGTAAAGGCTATGAGATAAGTATAAAGGGAATGATATACATGTAAAGGGTATGAGATAAGCATAAAGGGCATGATATACATGTAAAGTGTATGAGATAAGCATAAAGGGCATGATATACATGTAAAGGATATGAGATAAGCATAAAGGGTATGATATACATGTAAAGGATATGAGATAAGTATAAAGGGCATGATATACATGCAAAAGGATATGAGATAAGCATAACGGGCATGATATACATGTAAAGGATATGAGATAAATATAAAGGGCATGATATACATGTAAAGGATATGAGATAAGTAGAAAAGGCATGATATACATGTAAAGGGTATGAGATAAGTATAAAGGGCATGATATAGATGTAAAGGGTATGAGATAAGTATAAAGGGCATGATATACATGTAATGGGTATGAGATAAGTATAATTGGCATGATATACATGGAAAGGATATGAGATAAGTAGAAAGGGCATGACATACATGTAAAGGGTATGAGATAAGTATAAAGGGCATGATATACATGTAAAAGATATGAGATTAGCATAAAGGGCATGATATACATGTAAAGGGTGTGAGATAAGTATAAAGGGCATGATATACATGTAAAGGATTTGAGATAAGTATAAAGGGCATGATATACATGCAAAGGGTATGAGATAAGCATAAAGGGCATGAAATACATGTAAAGGGTATGATATAAGTATAAAAGGCATGATATACCTGTAAAGGCTATGAGATAAGTATAAAGGGAATGATATACATGTAAAGGGTATGAGATAAGCATAAAGGGCATGATATACATGTAAAGTGTATGAGATAAGCATAAAGGGCATGATATACATGTAAAGGATATGAGATAAGCATAAAGGGCATGATATACATGTAAAGGATATGAGATAAGCATAAAGGGCATGATATACATGTAGAGCATATGAGATAAGAATAAAGGGCATGATATACATGTAAAGGGCATGAGATAAGCATAAACGGCATGATATACATGTAAAGGGTATGAGATAAGTATAAAGGACATGATATACATGTAAAGGGTATGAGATACGTATAAAGGGCATGATATACATGTAAAGGGTATGAGATAAGTATAAAGGGCATGATATACATGTAAAGGGTATGAGATAAGCATATAGGGCATGATATTGATGTAAAGGGTACGAGATAGGTATAAAGGGCATGATATACATGCAAAGGATATGAGATAAGCACAAAGGGCATGATATACATGTAAAGGATATGAGATAAGTATAAAGGGCATGATATACATGCAAAAGGATATGAGATAAGCATAAAGGGCATGATATACATGCAAAGGATATGAGATAAGTAGAAAATGCATGATATACATGTAAAGAGTATGAGATAAGTATGAAGGGCATGATATACATGTTAAAGATATGAGATTAGTATAAAGGGCATGTTATACATGTAAAAGGTATGAGATAAGTATAAAGGGCATGATATACATTTAAAGGATATGAGATAAGCATAAAGGGCATGATATACATTTAAAGGGTTTGAGATAAATATAAAGGGCATGCTATACATGTAAAGGATATGAGATAGGTATAAAGGGCATGATATACATGTAAAGGGTATGAGATAAGCATAAAGGGCATGATATACATGTAAAGGATTTGAGATAAGTATAAAGGGCATGATATACATGTAAAGGATATGCGATAAGCATAAAGGGCATGATATACATGTAAAGGGTATGAGATCAGCATAAAGGGCATGATATACATGTAAAGGGTATGAGATAAGCATAAAGGGCATGATATACATGTAAAGAATTCGAGATAAGTATAAAAGGCATGATATACCTGTAAAGGCTATGAGATAAGTATAAAGGGAATGATATACATGTAAAGGGTATGAGATAAGCATAAAGGGCATGACATACATGTAAAGTTTATGAGATAAGCATAAAGGGCATGATATACATGTAAAGGATATGAGATAAGCATAAAGGGCATGATATACATGTAAAGGATATGAGATAAGCATAAAGGGCATGATATACATGTAAAGTATATGAGATAAGTATAAAGGGCATGATATACATGTAAAGGGTATGAGATAAGCATAAACTGCATGATATACATGTAAAGGGTATGAGATAAGTATAAAGGACATGATATACATGTAAAGGGTATGAGATACGTATAGAGGGCATGATATACATGTAAAGAATATGAGATAAGTATACCGGGCATGAAATACATGTAAAGGGTATGAGATAAGTATAAAGGGCATGATATACATGTAAAGGGAATGAGATAAGTATAAAGGGCATGATATACATGTAAAGAGTATGAGATAAGTATAAAGGGCATGATATACATACAAGAGGATATGAGATAAGCATAAAGGGCATGATATACATGTAAAGGACATGAGATAAATATAAAGGGCATGATATACATGCAAAGGATATGAGATAAGTATAAAGGGCATGATATACATGTAAAGGGTATGAGATAAGCATAAAGGGCATGATATACATGTAAAGGATTTGAGATAAGCATAAAGGGCATGATATACATGTAAAGGATATGAGATAAGCATAAACGGCATGATATACATGTAAAGGATATGAGATAAGTATAAAGGGCATGATATACATACAAGAGGATATGAGATAAGCATAAAGGGCATGATATACATGTAAAGGACATGAGATAAATATAAAGGGCATGATATACATGCAAAGGATATGAGATAAGTAGAAAAGGCATGATATACATGTAAAGAGTATGAGATAAGTATGAAGGGCATGATATACATGTTAAAGATATGAGATTAGTATAAAGGGCATGTTATACATGTAAAAGGTATGAGATAAGTATAAAGGGCATGATATACATTTAAAGGATATGAGATAAGTATAAAGGACATGGTATACATGTAAAGGATATGAGATAAGCATAAAGGGCATGATATACATTTAAAGGGTATGAGGTAAATATAAAGGGCATGCTATACATGTAAAGGATATGAGATAAGTATAAAGGGCATGATATACATGTAAAGGGTATGAGATAAGCATAAAGGGCATGATATACATGTAAAGGATTTGAGATAAGTATAAAGGGCATGATATACATGTAAAGGATATGAGATAAGCATAAAGGGCATGATATACATGTAAAAGGTACGAGATAAGCATAAAGGGCATGATATACATGTAAAGGGCATGAGATAAGCATAAAGGGCATAATATACATGTAAAGGGTATGAGATAAGCATAAAGGGCATGATATACATGTAATGGGTATGAGATAAGTATAAAGGACATGATATACATGTAAAGGGTATGAGATACGTATAAAGGGCATGATATACATGTAAAGAGTATGAGATAAGTATAACGGGCATGATATACATGTAAAGGGTATGAGATAAATATAAAGGGCATGATATACATGTAAAGGGTATGAGATAAGTATAAAGGCCATGATATACATGTAAAGGATATGAGATAAATAATAAGGGCATGATATACATGCAAAGGATATGAGATGAGTAGAAAAGGCATGATATACATGTAAAGGGTATGAGATAAGCATGAAGGGCATGATATAAATGTAAAGGATATGAGATTAGTATAAAGGGCATGATATACATGTAAAAGGTATGAGATAAGTATAAAGGGCATGACATACATGTAAAAGATATGAGATAAGCAAAAAGGGCATGATATACATGCAAAAGGTTATGAGATAAGTATAAAGGGCATGATATACATGTAAAGGATATGAGATAAATAATAAGGGCATGATATACATGCAAAGGATATGAGATGAGTAGAAAAGGCATGATATACATGTAAAGGGTATGAGATAAGCATGAAGGGCATGATATAAATGTAAAGGATATGAGATTAGTATAAAGGGCATGATATACATGTAAAAGGTATGAGATAAGTATAAAGGGCATGATATACATGTAAAGGGTATGAGATAAGTATAACGGACATGATATACATGTAAAGGATATGAGATAAGTATAAAGGGCATTATATACATGTAAGTTATGAGATAAGCATAAATGCATGATATACATATAAAGGATATGAGATAAGTATAAAGGGCATGATATACATGTAAGCTATGAGAAAAGCATAAAGGGCATGATATACATGTAAAGGATATGAGATAAGCATAAAGGGCATGATATACATGTAAGTTATGAGATAAGCATAAAAGGCATGATATACATGTAAAGGACATGAGATAAGTATAAAGGGCATGATATACATGCGAAGGATATGAGATAAGTATAAAGGGCATGATATACATTTAAAGGGTATGAGATAAATATAAAGGGCATGATATACATGTAAAGGATATGAGATAAGTATAAAGGGCATGATATACATGTAAAGGATATGAAATTCTCTTATGGCAAAAAAATCCCATTCTGTGGGTGGTGTATATCATTGTAAATACAGGACGAGCTTTCCAAGAAAATTTCAATATTTGGTTCCATTCTGTTATACTTTACACGCTTCATAGGCTGTAATAACAATATGTTGATTGTCATTTTTCTTATAATTTACTAACTTTAGAACAGTTCATGCTGAATTTTGTTGGGGTTTTTGGGGTTTTTGTTGGCTCTTGCATATTGTTCAAATAGAAGGTGTGACTTTGCGATGGTGAACACCCTCTATAACATTAGATTTTAGCGTTTTATTTGAGGTTTAAGCGAGTCTTCATGTTCTTCTACATCTAAACCCTTCTTTATTTAAAGTCATGTGCTACAAATCCCATAACATTTGCTTAGGTTTCTGTGTTGTGTTTTTGTTTTGTTTATCTTCGTCCTGTGTCTTGTGCCCAATGTTGCCAACGTCTCTCTATTGTTCATGTTTGATTTCCAATTCGGTTTTCTCAAACGTTCATGACTTCATTCTAAGTTTACATGAATTATTTGATATGTTCGCTGACATATAAATCCTCAACTAATTTGTATAAGGTGATATCCACCATATAAAAAAGAGTCTCTCTTTAAATATCTGCTACCACTGAAATACTAGTTGTGGTGTATAAAGTAACCAACGGTATATTATACATGTATATAATTTACATGTAAACCCTAGAATTTCATATTCTATAATATGCAAGGGAAATGTAATTTCCAATTTTTAATGATTAATATCAATAAAACCACAAGCCGTTTATATTCGGCTCGGCTTGTGGTTTTATTGATATTAATCATTAAAAATTGGAAATTACATTTCCCTTGTATATTATAGAATATGAAATTCTAGGGTTTACCTATAAATTATATATAAATATACCGTTGGTTACTTTATACACCACAACTAGTATTTCAGTTTTGCTAAAACAACAATATGCACCATATGAGATTTTAAGAAAGTTGACGTTGGAGGAACACACCATATAAACATCATAGACCAAACAAAGAAACCATACATGTCATAAAATAGTTACTTGCTACGCCACTGTGGTATGATTGACTAAATATGTTGACCCAGTTCTCTCTTGGACATCCGGGTTGGTTTTCACCTCCATTGGGATAAAAATCAATGTGACCAACTGGATCCAGTAGTCCATAACCTACAAAATAATTTATATCAAAATTTTATAAATGCATATTCTTCTTCCGATTCCATATTTCTCCACTCGAGATAGCAAAATTCTAGAATTTAACTATACACGAATATAGTAGTAAAACAAGAATATGTATCTCCTATCACCAAAATCAAAATGTCAAATATATATTTAACTTGTTTATTTCCGTACAAAGGAAATTGGCGGGAACATTACCACCGAATAATTGATTAATAAATATTACGAAAATTCAACAAACTGGTTAAATACGGTAAGAATAGGATAATGAAATGTTTATTGTTGTTAACTAAATGTTTATTGTTGTTAACTATTTGTTAAACTTATCTGAAATTATTCCAAAGTCGAAATGTTATTTGACCCGAAAGATTCCAAATTGGAGAAATATGAATGCATGATATCTAACGTCGCACAATTTGGGCTACATGACTGTTTTAGATCTTTCTTTTCAGAATTTATGAACAAAAACTATTATTGCATGTTTGAGATATTGTAAATTAATAACCTGATATTTCGTCGAATGTTGAACCATCAGTGTGTATCACATCAACAAAGTTGGCATCACCCGGATCAAGGCGTGCTCTAGTGTCTGTGTGTTTAAAGTTTGGTTCAGCTGGATCAAGTCCTGTTATTCTTCCTAATCCTGTCAAGGCCTCACCAGCATACCCAGCCACATGTGCACCTAAACTGTGGCCTATCAAATGAAAGTTGGCAATGTTCGCCCTAGCTTCTGCCACCAGAAATTCTATCAATTTTGCAACTTCGGCACCAACTACACGGGTGTTAGCAGCTGCCTGTGTATAAGGCCATCCCGATCCATGACCCCAGTCCACAATCACGACATTCGTAGGTTCCTGATAAAAGATGGACTTAGATATAATTCTCATTTAACAAAACTTAAATTGTTGTTGATAATCGTTTTTTTATTTTTATTATTATTTTACTTCATATTAACGTGTTTCAATATTATAGTTTTCTATGTATTATCTATAATATTTTTATGTAGAAACATTTTACTTCCCATAGTTACCTGTTGATTATGAACATTGTCATTAACGAGTAGACAGTAATGATAAATAAAGTCTTGTTATAAAACACTATTTCAGACGAATAAGTCTTGTTACTAAGGTTATTTAAGAAATAAATCATGGAAGCCAAAATGTGTTTTGAGTTTTAACATGGATTGGCGGATAAAATTTACTAATATCCGCCAACCCATGTTAAAACTCAAAACACATTCTGGCTTCCATGATCTATTTCGATTCTGATATGTCTAAGAGTACAAATACGGTAGTATACTTTGATTGGAAGACGGTAATTTATATTTACGTTTGCGGGAAATGTCGCACACAATTTATGCTGCCAAATTCAGGCAGACGATAATTCATCAACATGTACATTTACGACAAAAATCAGTCACATGCACCGGCGCATGTGCTAATGAGATTATACCCAATCAATAAATCGCTCGTTTGTCTACAAAGCGAAAGAAGGACGTTATGTTGGAATGGTGTTTAATTAGCAGTTCTCTCGTGACTACCAGACGTACTGTGGGTAAAAACCTGACCATGTATTGCTAACTGACTGATGAAACCACAGCTATGGGTAGGCGTAGATGTAAACAACCAAAATAGTCCAAGTGAGTATTGAAAAGCTAACCCATATCAGTGGTGTTGACATTGTGGTCAGAAGTCTAAGATCTTCACTACTTTGCTATCCTTGAGATTGTGATCAGAAGTCTGACATCTTCACCACTTTGATATCCAGCCACTCTTTTTGAGACTGTGGTCAGAAGTTTGAGATCTTCACCACTTTGCTATCCAGCCACTCTTTCTGAGATTGTGATCAGAAGTCTGAGATCTTCATCACTTTGCTATCCAGCCACTCTTCTTGACATTGTGATCAGAAATCTGAGATCTTCACCACTTTGCTATCCAGCCACTCTTTTTGAGATTGTGGTCAGAAATCTGAGATCTTCACCACTTTGCTATCCAGTCACTCTTTTCGAGAGTGTAATCAGAAGTCTGAGATCTTCACCACTTTGCTATCCCGCCACTCTTTCCGAGATTGTGGTCAGAAGTCTGAGATCTTCACCACTTTGCTATCCAGCCACTCTTTTTACCATTGTGATCAGAAATCTGAGATCGTCACCACTTTGCTATCCAGCCACTCTTTCTGAGATTGTGGTCAGAAGTCTGAGATCTTCACCACTTTGCTGTCCGGCCACTCTTTCTGAGATTGTGATCAGAAGTCTGCGATTTTCACCACTTTGCTATCCCGCCACTCATTTTGAGATTGTGGTCCGAAATCTGAGACCTTCACCACTTTGCTATCCAACCACTGTTTTTGAGATTGTGGTCAGAAGTCTGAGATCTTCACCACTTTGCTATCCCGCCACTCATTTTGAGATTGTGGTCAGAAATATGAGATCTTCACCACTTTACTATCCAGTCACTCTTTTTGAGATTGTCTTCAGAAGTCTGAGATCTTCACTACTTTGCCATCCAGCCACTCTTTTTGAGATTGTGATCAGAGGTCTGAGATCTTCACCACTTTGCTATCCCGCCACTCTTTTTAAGATTGTGGTCAGAAATCTGAGATTTTCACCACTTTGCTATCCAGCCACTGTTTGTGAGATTGTGGTCAGAAGTCTGAGATCTTCACCACTTTGCTATCCCGCCACTCATTTTGAGATTGTTTCAGAAATATGAGATCTTCACCACTTTGCTATCCAGCCACTCTTTTTGAGATTGTGGTCAGAAGTCTGAGATCTTCACTACTTTGCTATCCAGTCACTCTTTTTGAGATTGTGATCAGAAGTCTGAGATCTTCACCACTTTGCTATCCAGCCACTCTTTTTGAGATTGTGATCAGAAGTCTGAGATCTTCACTACTTTGCTGTCCCGCCACTCTTTCTGAGATTGTGGTCAGAAGTCTGAGATCTTCACCATCTTGCTATCCCGCCAATCTTTTTGAGATTGTGATCAGAAGTCTGAGATCTTCATCACTTTGCTATCCAGCCACCATTTTTGAGATTGGGGTCAGAAATCTGATATCTTCACCACTTTGCTATCCAGCCACTCTTTTTGAGATTGTGATCAAAAGTCTGAGATCTTCACCACTTTGTTATCCTGCCACTCTTTTTGAGATTGTGATCACAAGTCTGAGATCTTCATCACTTTGCTATCCATCCACTCTTTTTGAGATTGTGGTCAGAAAGCTGATATCTTCACCACTTTGCTATCCAGCCACTCTTTCTGAGATTGTGGTCAGAAATCTGAGATCTTCACCACTTTGCTATCCAGCCACTCTTTCTGAGATTGTGATCAGAAGTCTGAGATCTTCACCACTTTGCTATCCAGCCACTCTTCTTGAGATTGTGATCAGAAATCTGAGATCTTCACCACTTTGCTATCTAGCCACTCTCTTTTTGAGACTGTGCTCATAAGTCTGAGATCTTCATCACTTTGCTATCCCGCCACTCTTTCTGAGATTGTGGTCAGAAGTCTGAGATCTTCACCACTTTGCTATCCAGCCACTCTTCTTGAGATTGTAATCAGAAGTTTGAGATCTTCACCACTTTGCTATCTAGCCACTCTTTTTGAGACTGTGCTCATAAGTCTGAGATCTTCATCACTTTGCTATCCCGCCACTCTTTCTGAGATTGTGATCAGAAGTCCGAGATCTTCACCTCTTTGCTATCCATCCACTCTTTTTACCATTGTGATCAGAAATCTGAGATCTTCATTACTTTGCTATCCAGCCACTCTTTTTAATATATATTGTTGAAAGGAGTCAATTCTATAAGTTCAAGTTTATTTTTTACTCTGACTTATTCATGAATTTGCAATATCTTACCTTAAGAATGAATTCTCTTGACATTTGCTTTGTCCAGTTAACCATGCCATACTGTTGAAACCCATGGATGATGACTTTAGTAGGTAAATTACCGTTATATCTGCTTCGTCGAAGTTGTTCAACATCGTTTCTTTCCAATCTGGTTGGAAATCTCTCATTGATACTAGAGAAAAGTAAAAATCTGGTTCTGATAAAGCGAGGGTTCAGTGGTAATGCCTCTCCTGTGTTGTTGAATGGAAATGCATTGGAGAAACAGCCAAGGTCACCATAGCACTGGGAACTTCTTTTCATACGTGGTAAATGTGTCAATTTCCCATTGAATGGTGGCGAGTTCCATGGTGGTGGAGGTCTCTGCGAGAAAACCCCTGTATTAGAAAAATAATTATCATCCATAACATGTCTTTCGGAACAACACTTATTAATATGGTTCTTATTGAATTATTCTGATCCTAAAATACAAAAGAATTCAGTAAAACTGCATATACTGGAAAACCCTTTAAAAGATGTTTTCCATGTGTTAAGAAAACCCGATGTAATCAGTAACAAACTCTAATCTCTTTTTTTTTCTCCTCTTTTTTTTTTAGTTACATGTTGATTTGGTTGCCTTTGATATTTTGGATTCTGCTTAGTTTGAATAATGTTTGTTGTTTGTAATATTCCCTGTGCTTTATCGTATGATTAACCATTATATTGTACATGTCTTTTTCGGATTATGATGTGTTTTGTCGTGATCAGATAACCATGTGTGTTATCGTGATCAGATTACCATGTGTTTTATCGTGATCAGACTACCATGTGTTCTAACGTGATCAGATTACTATGTGTTTTATCGTGATCAGATTACTATATGTATTATCACTATCACATTATCATGTGTTATATCGTGATCAGATTACCATGTGTTTTAACGTAATCAGATTACCATGTGTTTTATCGTGATCAGATTACCATGTGTTTTGTCGTGATCAGACTACCATGTGTTCTAACGTGATCAGATTACCATGTGTTTTATCGTGATCAGATTACCATGTGTTCTAACGTGATCAGATTACCATGTGTTCTAACGTGATCAGATTACTATGTGTTTTATCGTGATCAGATTACCGTATGTATTACCACTATCAGATTATCACGTGTTATATCGTGATCAGATTACCATGTGCTTTAACGTGATCAGATTACCATGTGTTTTATCGTGATCAGATTACCATGTGTTTTGTCGTGATCAGACTACCATGTGTTCTAACGTGATCAGATTACCATGTGTTTTATCGTGATCAGATTACCATGTATTTTATCGTGATCAGATTACCATGTGTTCTAACGTGATCAGATTACCATGTGTTTTATCGTGATCAGATTACCATATGTATTATCACTATCAGATTATCATGTGTTATATCGTGATCAGATTACCATGTGTTTTAACGTGATCAGATTGCCATGTGTTTTATCGTGATCAGATTACCATGTGTTTTATTGGGATCAGATTATCATGTGTTCTAACATGATCAGATTACCATGTGTTTTTTTTGTTTGGTTTTTTTTTTCTCAACTGCAAAATACATCAATACAGAATAGAGTACAATAATATAATAACATATAAAACATCATACAATCTATATAGTAAAGTACAATTAAATCTTCTTACAATCTTTTCCAATATATAATCATATGTATATTGCAGTGGAGGTTTTTTTTTATAGAATATAAAAGATGAGAAAAGGGGTATTTTGCAGAGTTTAAAATTGTTTCCTATTGATATATGTGATAAATATTTTTTTGGTATAATTAGGAAAAAAAAGTAGATAAGAATTTTAGTGTATTTAAAAAAAAAAAAAAAAATGACATTGAAAAGATGAGATTGTACTTTATATTGGCATTTATATATAAAACATTTATGGTCTGGCCTGGTGCAAACAATTAATTGGACTATAACACTGTACCAGATATACAAAAGTATTATTTGGATGGATCAAACATTTATATTGTTTTAATTATCCCGTAATGAGTATACTATAAAGTATACTATAGTATAGTAATTATAAACAAGAAAAGTATATTTAGATAGACTATATCAGTTAGTATTTAGTGGTGTCTCTATGGAAAGGGAATTTACATAAGAATAAAAACTATGTCAACAGTCCTCAAACAGTTTTTCAAAAGTACTCCAATGTAATTGAAATTCTGCAATTCTTTGATTTCAGACAGCAATCATTTTTTCAGTTTTACATAAATTTATCAAACAGGCTTTAAGCGAATGAAAGGATAATTTTTTCTTCAGACATCTGTTTGTATATATATAGTATTTTATGCTTAGTAAAATGGCATTGTATACATCATCTTTATATATTTTTTCAACATCCTCAAAAATTAGAGTCTTCTTTAAAAATGTTTGGTTTATGTCTTTGTCACCGAACCAAGAATTTACTTTCCCTAGAAGATTATATACATTTTCACAACCCCAAAAAATGTGTTCAATGGTTTCATTTTCCTTTTGGCAAAAATTACAATTTGCATCATCAATAATTTTAATTTTTTTCAGGAAATAATTAGTAGCCAGAATATTGTGGTTTATTCTAAATTGAAACCAATGTAATTTTGTACATGCTGTAGCTTTAAATGGGAGTATATAAATTTGTTTCCACTCATTTGAATTAATATCGAAAACTGTATTCCATTTTCTTTGAGCTGTAGGAACACTACTGTTTTTATATAGAATTGTGTACATATTTTTTGAACCTTTAGAACTTCGAAAAATATTTTGTAGAGATGATGGGACAAACGGAGTCTGTAAATTAGATGATTTGTCTCCATATGGATATAATTTTAGCATTTGTCGTAAAGAACTAATAACCCCATTATATTGCAAAAAATTTACACAAAATCCAAATTTGTTTGAAAACTGATCTAAAGTCAGAAAAGAACCATTATCATTGACAAAATCGTTTACAAACTTTACACCCCTGTTGAACCACTCTGGATAAAAGATAGTTCTTTTGTCAATTTTTACCTGTTTATTCAACCAAATTGTATTGGCAAGAAAGTTTGTCCAATCTTTGTTTTCGTCTTTTTCAATAACAGATTTCCAAGCATATAATACATCCTTCCAAAATTGATTTTTTACACTTTCTATTACTTGTTCTATATATCCACTACCGCCACATGATAGTTTATTTATATCAATTGATGACATAAAAATATTCTGCCATTTACAATTGTTGAAAAAGAGTCTCCTGATCCATGTGGACTTCAAAGCCAAAATAAAAGAATGTATATTAATCATCTTAAGTCCCCCCTCTTGATACTCCTTTTGCATGATATCCTTTTTCACTCTATTAACAGATGATTTCCAAATAAATGTATATAACATATCTTCAATATCTTTAATAATTTCTATACTAGGGTTTGGAAGTGCAATAAAAAGATGGTTAAGTACTGGCAGAATTAGTGATATAACCACAGTAATCTTACCTATAGGAATTAAGTTTCTTTTGTTCCACTGTTCAAAGAGTCCTTTCATTGTTTTTAAATATTTTTCATAATTGATCTTTGTAATTTTAGAAATATCAACATCGAAATTTATTCCCAGAACAGTAAGCGTAGTTTTTCCCCAGGAGAGATTCCAGTTTTCACAGTCTATCACTGCTGTATTTTTTGCTTCCTATCCAAATAACTTGTGTTTTTGAAAAATTTATTTTAAGGCCTGATATCTTTTTGAACCATTCCAATTCCTAAAGTGTTTCATTTAATGATTCTTCTGATCCATCCAAGATTACTTGATGTATCATCAGCGAATTGAGAAATTTCATGTTCTGAGTGCAAGACTTTAATTCCTTTTATTCTAGGGTTTTCTCTTATTTTTATAGCCATTATTTCAGCACATAGTATGAATAAATAAGGGGACAACGGATCCCTTTGCCTACAGCCTCTCTCTATGCGAAAAAACTCAGATAAATTCCCTCCCTGATTGATTGCAGATTTAATGTTGTTATAAAACGTTTTAACCCATTTTTGAATAGATTCCCCAAAATTGAAAATTTTGTAAATGTTATTAAGAAAGTTCCATGATATTGAGTCAAAAGCCTTCTCAAAATCTATGAACAAAAATAAACCAGGTATATCATTCTCCTCTGCATATTCCATTATATCAAACAAAAGCCTAATATACCTACCTGCAATAAAACCAGTCTGATTATTATTAATTAATGTGGGGAGAACTTTTTTTAATTCTATTTGCTATCACCCCAGACCCTATCTTATATACTGTATTCAACAATGAGATTGGCCGCCAATTTTTTAGAAAATATCTTGATTTGTCTCCCTTTGGTAAACATGTGATTATACCTTGTTTTTGTGTAACAGATAAACTTCCTAAACTATACCCATAATTTAAAGAACCAATAACAAAAACTTTCAGATCTTTCCAAAAAAACTTTAAAAACTCTGATGTAAACCCATCTGATCCAGGACTTTTGTTATTTTTCATCTTTTTCAAAATTTCCCCAGCTTCAAAGCTCCCAATTTCCCCTTCTAAATTATCTTTTTCTTCTTCTGTGAGTTTTCTTATACTTGCCCCCTTCAAACCCTCCACTATATCTTTAAGACTACAACCTTTATCTTCATCTTTATTTTTGTACAAATGTTCATAAAAATATTGTACTCCTTTTAATATCTCCTTCTGATCTGTAACAATTTCCCCATTATCTTTTTCACCTTTTGGAATTATCTTACTGGTATAATTTTTAGACTCTAGCCCACAAAAATATTTTGTTGGCTTTTCTCCTTCATCTACCCATTGAGCTCTTGATCTTACTAACTTACCTTTCATTTTCTCATTTCTAAGAGATTCCAATTCATGCTTTTTTGTTTCTAAATTTTCAATTGAGTTTTCAGTAACATTTTTTTCAAGGGTAGCAATTTCTTCTTGAAGATCTCTAAATCTCTGTTCTTTAATTTTTTTTAAATAGCTTGCAAATGAAATTGTTTTTCCTCGTATTTCTAAAAGCAACATTTCCAAAAACAGTTGAACGTTAATAGTAAGTTGCAGTTCATTATCATCAATTTCTTGAATTTTATCCCTATTATAGATTAATGCTGCATAATGTTTTTTCAGATCAATGATTTTTTCCCTTAAAATTTTGCTGTAGTCCTTTTCGTATAATAGTGAGTTGTTAAACTTCCACAAGCCTTTACCTTTATTGAAGGGATTAAACACAAGGCTTAAAATAATCATTGAATGATCAGATCTGTAACTTGGATCAATAGTACAATTTTTTAAATTAGTAAGCATACTTTCTGTAAAAAGGAAAAAATCCAATCTAGCCTGTCTAAATGGATTTTTTTTTCCTCCAAGTATAACGATAACTATCTGGATAAAGTTGCTTATAAGGGTCTATTAGACTTCTTTCTTCAATTAATTCTAAAACCTTCTCTCTCAACTTTGGGTTATTTACATGCAAATAGTTACAGTAATCTAACTCTGGACATAATACAAGATTGAAATCACCACAAATTATAAAATTTTCATTTCCAAATTCCTCAACTATTGACATGATATTCTCATAAAATTGAGGATTATCATCATTAGGTCCATTAATAGAAACAAGTGTAAAGTTAATTTTGTCAACATTAATATCTAAAACAAGATAATTCCCATTTATGTCTCTTTTCTCTTTAAGAATATTAAATTCAAAATTATTGTTAAAAAGAATAGCGGTACCCCTGGCATTTGATGTAAATGAGCTAAAATAACATTCATAATCCCAACTTGATCGTAATGCTCTTTTCATTTTCACAAGTAAAATGAATATCTTGTAGACAGTAGATGTTGCACTGCTTTTGTTTAGATAATTAAAGACATCTGTTCTTTTTACAATGTTACCGAGTCCCTGACAGTTTACTGAAAGAATTCTTACACTAGCCATTAAGTAATCTTATAACATAACACACTGATTGATTATCATAAATAAACAGACAGTATACATAAAATCTGCACCAGACCAACCAATATAATAATAAGTACACAAAAATGAAATGAACAGTAGTACAAAAAGAAAGACGACAACAGAAAAAATGTAATGAACAGTAGTACAAAGAGAAAGAAGACAAAAGAAAGAGACAATAAAAACAATGACTGTAATCAAACATGGCTACAAAAAGCTAAACAACATAATATATTGCAATTTTTACAGTTATAAATTATATCCTTTTAATTTCATATAGTATCAGCAAAATCAAAATCATACATATCAATATTCTGTTTCATTCTGTTAAAATGTAACTGGTAAACAAAACAAAAATTAAATAAGTTATCAGTATTATACATATCATTTCTATTATATTTATCAATAAAGATACAAGGCCAACACTGAATTCATACCCACTATGCTCACTGTTGTCCCAAACAATAGATACGGCCATACCCTGAGCAAGTCACACATGCAGAAAATCTACTACTTCAATTCAAGGTTCAAAGATTCAAGGTGGCAAACAACTAGAGAAGGCCACAATTAATTATATGAACTATAACATGTAGGATTTTCAATCATGTACAATGTACCATTAGTGTTTCAGTTGTGGGAAATTCCACAAAAAAATCACCTATGAAAAGGAGGTGTGCAATTATTTCATGCAGCCAGAATATAAACTACATCAATTGTAGATCACAAAAACCAGTTACTGCCCTTGTTCCAGACAACAAACCAATAACTATGTTCAACATGCTGGAAATACCCCCCCCCCCCTTTTCCAATGCACATCTTGAATCTATCCACAAACACATGGGTGGGTAACACTGGGTACATTAGAAAAGTGATGAACAAAACTAAAGGATCGTTAACAATTACACAAACATGTTTCAGTGAACAAACCAACAAGTTTGATATACATAATTATACGGAAAGTTCATGATAAAATTTTCCAATACTTATGAATACAGGAGGTGCACACCATTATTCCGCCTCATAGACATGGGTCAAATCTAAGACATGTTATACCAAATACTCAGAATTCCAGATTACATAACCTACCTAGGTACATGTCTATATATATTTGGGCAAACAGATGGAGTCATATGGCCTCTAAGCCTATGTCCACTGTTGGTAGCGCAGGTAATAGTATATATTATCTTCAATATGCAAATGTAAATAATTAAAATT
Organism: Bathymodiolus brooksi; assembly: GCA_963680875.1. NCBI lineage: Eukaryota > Metazoa > Mollusca > Bivalvia > Mytilida > Modiolidae > Bathymodiolus > Bathymodiolus brooksi. The sequence goes on from OY804575.1 coordinate 152,096,204, forward strand.
TTGTGCTAAGACAGTTGCAAGTAGTCACAATATGTAGTTCTGAAAAAACCAAAGAATCCATACAGAATCAAATACAGGGTACTACATGTATACGGTAATAAAAATCATAAATGAAATGTAATGTATATCAATAATCATGACAGTATGTTTTCTGGTACAGGTATGTAGATATCACCTTATGTACATTCTATATAATCTTTTTTACTGTGTATTCAATATGCATATCATAACAGGTAAAGACAAATTAAATATAAAGTTAAATAAATATGGACAGTTAATGTATGGTAAAAAAGTAAGCATTTACCTTCTCTGTCTGATTTTAATGTCAATGTCATCATACAAACCAAATTTGAATTGTTTATCATCAGATGTTCTTCCATATATGCCACAATTATAGAACCACACAGAGTCAAATCTATTGGAATCACGCATCCTTTTCATTAGTTCGTGGTTTTATTTTGTAATGTCATCTACAAAACGAACAAGTTTTTCTTTGCACGCATGACATTTCTTTTGGCATCACTGTTAAATAGTCTGACAATAATTGGTTTTTCTCCTGGTCGATCTGAAGGTAAACGGTGTATGGCTACAACATCCCTTAGTTCTAAATCCACATTAAAGTCTTTCTTGACAAGATCAATGAAATCCTCTCTCATGTCTCTTTTTTTCATGTTAAACACTTTTATATTGTTTTTCTTCGAATATTGTTCATTGTAGTTACTTTGTATGGTAGCGTCTTTGGTCAGTATAACATTCCTATTAAGAGTTGTCTTTACATTTCCAAGTACATTTTTGGTGGCATCTAGTTGGCCTTTCAAGTTTTCATTTTCCAATGATAATGCATCTATTTTTTCCTGCATATTGTTTGTAACTTGTGTAAATTTAGTTTCAAATTTGTTTTGTTAACTATAACAGTAACTAATGTTTCTAATTCAGTACTTTTTACCAGATCTTTTGTTGCCTTGCTAAGATCAGTTATCTTTGTCACACCTTGAAGACTTGCTTTTATTTCCTCAAGATCCTTTTGTATATGGTCCAATCCTGACAGATCAAATTCAATACTATTGTTTGAGTCATTAGATAGCTGAGAATGTGTTCTACCCTTCTTATGTGCTTTCTCCTTTGTTGAACCCAATTTTGCTTTGAGCAGTGTTTTATCGTGATCAGATTACCATGTGCTTTATCGTGATCCGATTATCATGTGTTTTATCGTGATCAGATTACCATGTGCTTTATCGTGATCCGATTATCATGTGTTTTATCGTGATCATATTACCATGTGTTTTATCATTATCAGATTATCATGTGTTTTATCGTTATCATATTACCCTATGTTTTATCGTGATTATATTACCCTATGTTTTATCGAGATCAGATTACCATGTGTTTTTTCGTGATCATATTACCCTATGTTTTATCGTTATCATATTACCATATGTTTTATCGTGATCATATTACCCTATGTTTTATCGAGATCAGATTACCATGTGTTTTTTCGTGATCATATTACCCTATGTTTTATCATTATCATATTACCCTATGTTTTATCGTGATCATATTACCCTATGTTTTATCGTGATCATATTACCCTATGTTTTATCGTGATCATATTACCCTATGTTTTATCGTGATCATATTACCCTATGTTTTATCGTTATCATATTACCATATGTTTTATCGTTATCATATTACCATGTGTTTTATCGTGATCATATTACCATATGTTTTATCGTGATCATATTACCCTATGTTTTATCGTTATCATATTACCATATGTTTTATCGTGATCATATTACCATATGTTTTATCGTGATCATATTACCATATGTTTTATCGTTATCATATTACCCTATGTTTTATCGTTATCATATTACCATGTGTTTTATCGTGATCATATTACCATGTGTTTTATCGTTATCATATTACCATATGTTTTATCGTGATCATATTACCATATGTTTTATCGTGATCATATTACCATGTGTTTTATCGTGATCATATTACCCTATGTTTTATCGTGATCATATTACCATATGTTTTATCGTTATCATATTACCCTATGTTTTATCGTGATCATATTACCATGTGTTTTATCGTTATCATATTACCATGTGTTTTATCGTGATCATATTATCCTATGTTTTATCGTGATCATATTACCCTATGTTTTATCGTGATCATATTACCATATGTTTTATCGTGATCATATTACCATATGTTTTATCGTGATCATATTACCATATGTTTTATCGTGATCATATTACCATATGTTTTATCGTGATCATATTACCATGTGTTTTATCGTGATCATATTACCATATGTTTTATCGTGATCATATTACCATGTGTTTTATCGTTATCATATTACCATATGTTTTATCGTTATCATATTACCCTATGTTTTATCGTTATCATATTACCATGTGTTTTATCGTGATCATATTACCATATGTTTTATCGTGATCATATTACCATATGTTTTATCGTGATCATATTACCATATGTTTTATCGTGATCATATTACCATATGTTTTATCGTGATCATATTACCATATGTTTTATCGTGATCATATTACCATATGTTTTATCGTGATCATATTACCCTATGTTTTATCGTTATCATATTACCCTATGTTTTATCGTGATCATATTACCATATGTTTTATCGTTATCATATTACCATATGTTTTATCGTGATCATATTACCATGTGTTTTATCGTGATCATATTACCATATGTTTTATCGTGATCATATTACCATGTGTTTTATCGTTATCATATTACCATGTGTTTTATCGTTATCATATTACCCTATGTTTTATCGTTATCATATTACCCTATGTTTTATCGTTATCATATTACCATATGTTTTATCGTGATCATATTACCATGTGTTTTATCGTGATCATATTACCCTATGTTTTATCGTTATCATATTACCCTATGTTATATCGTGATCATATTACCATATGTTTTATCGTTATCATATTACCCTATGTTATATCGTGATCATATTACCCTATGTTTTATCGTGATCATATTACCATATGTTTTATCGTGATCATATTACCATATGTTTTATCGTTATCATATTACCCTATGTTGTATCGTGATCATATTACCCTATGTTTTATCGTGATCATATTACCCTATGTTTTATCGTGATCATATTACCATGTGTTTTATCGTGATCATATTACCCTATGTTTTATCGTGATCATATTACCATATGTTTTATCGTTATCATATTACCATATGTTTTATCGTGATCATATTACCCTATGTTTTATCGTGATCATATTACCATATGTTTTATCGTTATCATATTACCATGTGTTTTTTCGTGATCATATTACCCTATGTTTTATCGTTATCATATTACCCTATGTTTTATCGTGATCATATTACCATATGTTTTATCGTGATCATATTACCATATGTTTTATCGTTATCATATTACCCTATGTTTTATCGTTATCATATTACCATATGTTTTATCGTGATCATATTACCATATGTTTTATCGTGATCATATTACCCTATGTTTTATCGTGATCATATTACCCTATGTTTTATCGTTATCATATTACCATATGTTTTATCGTGATCATATTACCATGTGTTTTATCGTGATCATATTACCCTATGTTTTATCGTTATCATATTACCATATGTTTTATCGTGATCATATTACCATATGTTTTATCGTTATCATATTACCATATGTTTTATCGTGATCATATTACCATATGTTTTATCGTTATCATATTACCCTATGTTTTATCGTTATCATATTACCATATGTTTTATCGTTATCATATTACCATATGTTTTATCGTGATCATATTACCCTATGTTTTATCGTTATCATATTACCATATGTTTTATCGTTATCATATTACCATGTGTTTTATCGTTATCATATTACCATATGTTTTATCGTGATCATATTACCATATGTTTTATCGTTATCATATTACCCTATGTTTTATCGTTATCATATTACCATATGTTTTATCGTTATCATATTACCATGTGTTTTATCGTTATCATATTACCATATGTTTTTTCGTGATCATATTACCCTATGTTTTATCGTTATCATATTACCCTATGTTTTATCGTGATCATATTACCATATGTTTTATCGTGATCATATTACCATGTGTTTTATCGTTATCATATTACCATATGTTTTATCGTGATCATATTACCATATGTTTTATCGTGATCATATTACCATATGTTTTATCGTGATCATATTACCATGTGTTTTATCGTGATCATATTACCCTATGTTTTATCGTGATCATATTACCCTATGTTTTATCGTTATCATATTACCATATGTTTTATCGTGATCATATTACCATGTGTTTTATCGTGATCATATTACCCTATGTTTTATCGTTATCATATTACCATATGTTTTATCGTGATCATATTACCATATGTTTTATCGTGATCATATTACCATATGTTTTATCGTGATCATATTACCATATGTTTTATCGTTATCATATTACCCTATGTTTTATCGTTATCATATTACCATATGTTTTATCGTGATCATATTACCATGTGTTTTATCGTTATCATATTACCCTATGTTTTATCGTGATCATATTACCATATGTTTTATCGTGATCATATTACCATGTGTTTTATCGTTATCATATTACCCTATGTTTTATCGTGATCATATTACCATATGTTTTATCGTTATCATATTACCATATGTTTTATCGTGATCATATTACCCTATGTTTTATCGTTATCATATTACCATATGTTTTATCGTTATCATATTACCATATGTTTTATCGTGATCATATTACCCTATGTTTTATCGTTATCATATTACCATATGTTTTATCGTTATCATATTACCATGTGTTTTATCGTTATCATATTACCATATGTTTTATCGTGATCATATTACCATATGTTTTATCGTGATCATATTACCCTATGTTTTATCGTGATCATATTACCATGTGTTTTATCGTGATCATATTACCCTATGTTTTATCGTGATCATATTACCCTATGTTTTATCGTTATCATATTACCATATGTTTTATCGTGATCATATTACCATGTGTTTTATCGTGATCATATTACCCTATGTTTTATCGTTATCATATTACCATATGTTTTATCGTGATCATATTACCATATGTTTTATCGTTATCATATTACCATATGTTTTATCGTGATCATATTACCATATGTTTTATCGTTATCATATTACCCTATGTTTTATCGTTATCATATTACCATATGTTTTATCGTTATCATATTACCATATGTTTTATCGTGATCATATTACCCTATGTTTTATCGTTATCATATTACCATATGTTTTATCGTTATCATATTACCATGTGTTTTATCGATATCATATTACCATATGTTTTATCGTGATCATATTACCATATGTTTTATCGTTATCATATTACCCTATGTTTTATCGTTATCATATTACCATATGTTTTATCGTTATCATATTACCATGTGTTTTATCGTTATCATATTACCATATGTTTTTTCGTGATCATATTACCCTATGTTTTATCGTTATCATATTACCCTATGTTTTATCGTGATCATATTACCATATGTTTTATCGTGATCATATTACCATGTGTTTTATCGTTATCATATTACCATATGTTTTATCGTGATCATATTACCATATGTTTTATCGTGATCATATTACCATATGTTTTATCGTTATCATATTACCCTATGTTTTATCGTGATCATATTACCCTATGTTTTATCGTTATCATATTACCATATGTTTTATCGTTATCATATTACCATGTGTTTTATCGTTATCATATTACCATATGTTTTATCGTGATCATATTACCATATGTTTTATCGTTATCATATTACCCTATGTTTTATCGTGATCATATTACCATGTGTTTTATCGTGATCATATTACCCTATGTTTTATCGTTATCATATTACCATATGTTTTATCGTGATCATATTACCATATGTTTTATCGTTATCATATTACCCTATGTTTTATCGTGATCATATTACCATATGTTTTATCGTGATCATATTACCATGTGTTTTATCGTTATCATATTACCATATGTTTTATCGTGATCATATTACCATGTGTTTTATCGTGATCATATTACCCTATGTTTTATCGTTATCATATTACCCTATGTTTTATCGTGATCATATTACCATATGTTTTATCGTTATCATATTACCATATGTTTTATCGTGATCATATTACCATATGTTTTATCGTTATCATATTACCATATGTTTTATCGTTATCATATTACCATATGTTTTATCGTTATCATATTACCATATGTTTTATCGTGATCATATTACCCTATGTTTTATCGTTATCATATTACCATATGTTTTATCGTTATCATATTACCATGTGTTTTATCGTTATCATATTACCATATGTTTTATCGTGATCATATTACGATGTGTTTTATCGTGATCATATTACCCTATGTTTTATCGTTATCATATTACCCTATGTTTTATCGTGATCATATTACCATGTGTTTTATCGTGATCATATTACCCTATGTTTTATCGTGATCATATTACCATATGTTTTATCGTGATCATATTACCATATGTTTTATCGTTATCATATTACCATATGTTTTATCGTGATCATATTACCATGTGTTTTATCGTGATCATATTACCCTATGTTTTATCGTGATCATATTACCCTATGTTTTATCGTTATCATATTACCATATGTTTTATCGTGATCATATTACCCTATGTTTTATCGTGATCATATTACCCTATGTTTTATCGTGATCATATTACCATATGTTTTATCGTGATCATATTACCATGTGTTTTATCGTGATCATATTACCCTATGTTTTATCGTTATCATATTACCATATGTTTTATCGTGATCATATTACCATGTGTTTTATCGTGATCATATTACCCTATGTTTTATCGTTATCATATTACCATATGTTTTATCGTGATCATATTACCATATGTTTTATCGTGATCATATTACCATGTGTTTTATCGTTATCATATTACCATATGTTTTATCGTGATCATATTACCCTATGTTTTATCGTTATCATATTACCATATGTTTTATCGTTATCATATTACCATATGTTTTATCGTGATCATATTACCCTATGTTTTATCGTTATCATATTACCATATGTTTTATCGTTATCATATTACCATGTGTTTTATCGTTATCATATTACCATATGTTTTATCGTGATCATATTACCCTATGTTTTATCGTGATCATATTACCATATGTTTTATCGTGATCATATTACCATGTGTTTTATCGTGATCATATTACCCTATGTTTTATCGTGATCATATTACCATATGTTTTATCGTTATCATATTACCATATGTTTTATCGTGATCATATTACCATATGTTTTATCGTTATCATATTACCATATGTTTTATCGTTATCATATTACCATATGTTTTATCGTTATCATATTACCATATGTTTTATCGTGATCATATTACCATGTGTTTTATCGTGATCATATTACCATATGTTTTATCGTGATCATATTACCATGTGTTTTATCGTGATCATATTACCATATGTTTTATCGTTATCATATTACCCTATGTTTTATCGTGATCATATTACCATGTGTTTTATCGTGATCATATTACCATATGTTTTATCGTTATCATATTACCATATGTTTTATCGTTATCATATTACCATATGTTTTATCGTGATCATATTACCATATGTTTTATCGTTATCATATTACCCTATGTTTTATCGTGATCATATTACCATATGTTTTTTCGTGATCATATTACCCTATGTTTTATCATTATCATATTACCCTATGTTTTATCGTGATCATATTACCCTATGTTTTATCGTTATCATATTACCCTATGTTTTATCGTGATCATATTACCATATGTTTTATCGTTATCATATTACCATATGTTTTATCGTGATCATATTACCATGTGTTTTATCGTGATCATATTACCCTATGTTTTATCGTTATCATATTACCCTATGTTTTATCGTGATCATATTACCATATGTTTTATCGTGATCATATTACCATATGTTTTATCGTGATCATATTACCATGTGTTTTTTCGTGATCATATTACCCTATGTTTTATCGTGATCATATTACCATATGTTTTATCGTGATCATATTACCCTATGTTTTATCGTTATCATATTACCATATGTTTTATCGTGATCATATTACGATATGTTTTATCGAGATCATATTACCATGTGTTTTATCGTGATCATATTACCCTATGTTTTATCGTGATCATATTACCATATGTTTTATCGTGATCATATTACCATATGTTTTATCGTTATCATATTACCCTATGTTTTATCGTGATCATATTACCCTATGTTTTATCGTGATCATATTACCATATGTTTTATCGTGATCATATTACCATGTGTTTTATCGTTATCATATTACCCTATGTTTTATCGTGATCATATTACCCTATGTTTTATCGTGATCATATTACCATATGTTTTATCGTTATCATATTACCCTATGTTTTATCGTGATCATATTACCATATGTTTTATCGTGATCATATTACCATATGTTTTATCGTGATCATATTACCATGTGTTTTATCGTGATCATATTACCCTATGTTTTATCGTGATCATATTACCATGTGTTTTATCGTGATCATATTACCATATGTTTTATCGTGATCATATTACCCTATGTTTTATCGTTATCATATTACCATATGTTTTATCGTGATCATATTACCATATGTTTTATCGTTATCATATTACCCTATGTTTTATCGTGATCATATTACCATATGTTTTATCGTGATCATATTACCATATGTTTTATCGTGATCATATTACCATGTGTTTTTTCGTGATCATATTACCCTATGTTTTATCGTGATCATATTACCATATGTTTTATCGTGATCATATTACCATATGTTTTATCGTTATCATATTACCATATGTTTTATCGTGATCATATTACCCTATGTTTTATCGTGATCATATTACGATGTGTTTTATCGTGATCATATTACCATATGTTTTATCGTTATCATATTACCCTATGTTTTATCGTTATCATATTACCATATGTTTTATCGTGATCATATTACCCTATGTTTTATCGTGATCATATTACCATATGTTTTATCGTGATCATATTACCATATGTTTTATCGTTATCATATTACCATGTGTTTTATCGTGATCATATTACCATATGTTTTATCGTGATCATATTACCCTATGTTTTATCGTTATCATATTACCATATGTTTTATCGTTATCATATTACCATGTGTTTTATCGTTATCATATTACCATATGTTTTATCGTTATCATATTACCCTATGTTTTATCGTGATCATATTACCATATGTTTTATCGTTATCATATTACCCTATGTTTTATCGTTATCATATTACCATGTGTTTTATCGTGATCATATTACCATATGTTTTATCGTGATCATATTACCATATGTTTTATCGTGATCATATTACCATATGTTTTATCGTGATCATATTACCATATGTTTTATCGTGATCATATTACCATATGTTTTATCGTGATCATATTACCATGTGTTTTATCGTGATCATATTACCCTATGTTTTATCGTTATCATATTACCCTATGTTTTATCGTGATCATATTACCATATGTTTTATCGTGATCATATTACCATATGTTTTATCGTGATCATATTACCATGTGTTTTTTCGTGATCATATTACCCTATGTTTTATCGTGATCATATTACCATATGTTTTATCGTGATCATATTACCATATGTTTTATCGTTATCATATTACCCTATGTTTTATCGTTATCATATTACCATATGTTTTATCGTGATCATATTACCATATGTTTTATCGTGATCATATTACGATATGTTTTATCGAGATCATATTACCATGTGTTTTATCGTGATCATATTACCCTATGTTTTATCGTGATCATATTACCATATGTTTTATCGTTATCATATTACCATATGTTTTATCGTGATCATATTACCATGTGTTTTATCGTTATCATATTACCATATGTTTTATCGTGATCATATTACCATATGTTTTATCGTTATCATATTACCCTATGTTTTATCGTTATCATATTACCATATGTTTTATCGTGATCATATTACCCTATGTTTTATCGTGATCATATTACGATGTGTTTTATCGTGATCATATTACCATATGTTTTATCGTTATCATATTACCCTATGTTTTATCGTTATCATATTACCATATGTTTTATCGTGATCATATTACCCTATGTTTTATCGTGATCATATTACCATATGTTTTATCGTGATCATATTACCATATGTTTTATCGTTATCATATTACCATGTGTTTTATCGTGATCATATTACCATATGTTTTATCGTGATCATATTACCCTATGTTTTATCGTTATCATATTACCATATGTTTTATCGTTATCATATTACCATGTGTTTTATCGTTATCATATTACCATATGTTTTATCGTGATCATATTACCATATGTTTTATCGTTATCATATTACCATATGTTTTATCGTTATCATATTACCATATGTTTTATCGTTATCATATTACCATGTGTTTTATCGTTATCATATTACCATATGTTTTATCGTGATCATATTACCATATGTTTTATCGTTATCATATTACCCTATGTTTTATCGTTATCATATTACCATATGTTTTATCGTTATCATATTACCATGTGTTTTATCGTGATCATATTACCATATGTTTTATCGTGATCATATTACCCTATGTTTTATCGTTATCATATTACCATGTGTTTTATCGTTATCATATTACCATATGTTTTATCGTGATCATATTACCCTATGTTTTATCGTGATCATATTACCATATGTTTTATCGTGATCATATTACCATGTGTTTTATCGTGATCATATTACCCTATGTTTTATCGTGATCATATTACCATATGTTTTATCGTTATCATATTACCCTATGTTTTATCGTTATCATATTACCATATGTTTTATCGTGATCATATTACCATGTGTTTTATCGTTATCATATTACCATATGTTTTATCGTGATCATATTACCCTATGTTTTATCGTGATCATATTACCATGTGTTTTATCGTGATCATATTACCATGTGTTTTATCGTGATCATATTACCCTATGTTTTATCGTGATCATATTACCCTATGTTTTATCGTTATCATATTACCATATGTTTTATCGTGATCATATTACCCTATGTTTTATCGTGATCATATTACCCTATGTTTTATCGTGATCATATTACCATATGTTTTATCGTGATCATATTACCATGTGTTTTTTCGTGATCATATTACCCTATGTTTTATCGTGATCATATTACCCTATGTTTTATCGTGATCATATTACCCTATGTTTTATCGTGATCATATTACCATATGTTTTATCGTGATCATATTACCCTATGTTTTATCGTGATCATATTACCATATGTTTTATCGTTATCATATTACCCTATGTTTTATCGTGATCATATTACCCTATGTTTTATCGTGATCATATTACCCTATGTTTTATCGTGATCATATTACCATATGTTTTATCGTTATCATATTACCCTATGTTTTATCGTGATCATATTACCATATGTTTTATCGTGATCATATTACCATATGTTTTATCGTGATCATATTACCCTATGTTTTATCGTTATCATATTACCATGTGTTTTATCGTGATCATATTACCATGTGTTTTATCGTGATCATATTACCATATGTTTTATCGTGATCATATTACCCTATGTTTTATCGTTATCATATTACCATATGTGTTATCGTGATCATATTACCATATGTTTTATCGTGATCATATTACCCTATGTTATATCGTGATCATATTACCCTATGTTATATCGTGATCATATTATCCTATGTTTTATCGTGATCATATTATCCTATGTTATATCGTGATCATATTACCCTATGTTTTATCGTTATCATATTACCATATGTTATATCGTGATCATATTATCCTATGTTTTATCGTGATCATATTATCCTATGTTATATCGTGATCATATTACCATGTGTTTTATCGTGATCATATTACCATGTGTTTTATCGTGATCATATTATCCTATGTTTTATCGTGATCATATTACCCTATGTTTTATCGTGATCATATTACCATGTGTTTTATCGTGATCATATTACCATATGTTATATCGTGATCATATTATCCTATGTTTTATCGTGATCATATTATCCTATGTTTTATCGTGATCATATTACCATGTGTTTTATCGTGATCATATTATCCTATGTTTTATCGTGATCATATTATCCTATGTTATATCGTGATCATATTATCCTATGTTTTATCGTGATCATATTACCCTATGTTTTATCGTGATCATATTACCATGTGTTTTATCGTGATCATATTATCCTATGTTTTATCGTGATCATATTATCCTATGTTTTATCGTGATCATATTACCATGTGTTTTATCGTGATCATATTATCCTATGTTATATCGTGATCATATTATCCTATGTTGTATCGTGATCATATTACCATGTGTTTTATCGTTATCATATTATCCTATGTTTTATCGTGATCATATTACCCTATGTTATATCGTTATCATATTACCCTATGTTTTATCGTGATCATATTACCCTATGTTATATCGTTATCATATTACCATGTGTTTTATCGTGATCATATTACCCTATGTTTTATCGTGATCATATTATCCTATGTTGTATCGTTATCATATTACCCTATGTTTTATCGTTATCATATTACCATGTGTTTTATCGTTATCATATTACCCTATGTTTTATCGTTATCATATTACCCTATGTTTTATCGTGATCATATTACCATATGTTTTATCGTTATCATATTACCCTATGTTATATCGTGATCAGGTTACCATGTGTTTTATCGTGATCAGACTACCATGTGTTTTATCGTTATCATATTACCATGTGTTTTATCTTGATCAAATTACCATGTTTGATTGATTTATTCATAAAGACATGACAATACATGTAAATAATCAAGGTATCTTGTGAGTAATTAGTAGAAGGTAATTAGTAATTAGTAGAAGGTAATTAGTAATTAGTAGAAGGTAATTAGTAATTAGTAGAAGGTAATTGGTAATTAGTAGAAGGTAATTAGTAATTAGTAGAAGGTAAGATAGTACACAGTACACAAATATCTTGATAACCTTCATTTGACAAAATACCATCACATATTCTATCATTTTTAATTTCGAAGTTTTTAAGACCTTTTGTTTTTATAATAAAAATTGCTGTCCCACCAGAACCCTTTGAACTATTACTACAAGAGTTACTGATGGTATGCACTACTAATATATGAAAGTCTTCTGTGAAACTATCAAAATATGATTTAACCATTGTTCAGTAACAATACACATATCCGAGTTCTTTTAAAAGTAAAGTTTGCAAGTACGGCGTGCCGTATATTGCACAACTCATATTCCAGCTTAACAACCGTATCATAAATAATAATACAAAGAATAACAAATTTCAATGCCATAATTGTTCTGTTTGGCCGTTATTATTATAAGGCATGTATTCTCTCAAATATTTATTTTCTCCATATGATTTGACGGCTCCACTAACGAGTTCATGTGGTTTATCAACTCGGACATTGGAAAGTACAATTCGTCTAGTCCTTTTCCGTACTACTCCTATGAATAAGGAAGTATCATCCGAAATTAATGGTTGGATTGTTTTCTTATATCACATTTTGTTATATGCTCTGTACCTGTTAAGCCGTCGTGTTATGTCCTATGATTTGGTTCATTTACTGCCTCTACATCCTGTCTATACGTTGAATAATCTTACTGTTCTGGAATCATCATATTCATATTCCCCTTTTGTGTTTTCGTTTTGTGTTCTGTTTGTTTTCCGCCTGTTGTTATGATTATTGATTCAGTTTATTTATCACTCACGTTTTTAGTATCACTACATTAGAGAACTGTTTTTTCGACATTTGAACCACCTGTTTCTATCAATAGATTCTAGACGATTAAGAATCCTGGATGGTGCTTCCTTGTGTGTGATAGTTTCCTTGTTTCCGTCTTCATGTTTCTTCAGTTGTTGAGAATTCAGTTTCATTTCCGACTTTAGCTTTGTATTTTCATGACGTAGTTCTGTAAGTTGAGTGTAACTTTGTATTTTTATCGCGTAGTTTTGTAAATTGAGTCTTCACATTTATAAGTTCAATGTTTTTGCATCAACGTTACAATTACGTGCTTACTTTCTGTGTCGTATATTGTCATCATTTGTCCAATTTTACCATCTATAGTTTTCCCACTTTCTGTCAAACTCTGTTTTAGTTCTAATATTAATGCAATAATTACTGCGTTTTCTGAGTCTCTCTGTTTCGTGTTGGTTCTCTTCGTTAGTCTTACACAAATATCTGTAATAAGTCAGTTGTCGTCACCTGCCACTAGTCTTACACAAATATCTGTAATAAATCAGTTGTCGTCACCTGCCACTAGTCTTACACAAATATCTGTAATAAGTCAGTTGTCGTCACCTGCCACTAGTCTTACACAAATATCTGTAATAAATCAGTTGTCGTCACCTGCCACTAGTCTTACACAAATATCTGTAATAAGTCAGTTGTCGTCACCTGCCACTAGTCTTACACAAATATCTGTAATAAGTCAGTTGTCGTCACCTGCCACTAGTCTTACACAAATATCTGTAATAAGTCAGTTGTCGTCACCTGCCACTAGTCTTACACAAATATCTGTAATAAGTCAGTTGTCGTCACCTGCCACTAGTCTTACACAAATATCTGTAATAAGTCAGTTGTCGTCACCTGCCACAGTCAAACGACGAGGACTTTTTGATACATTGTCTAAGTCCCGACATTTATTAGATCATGTGTTTTATCGTTATCAGATTATCTATCGTTATCAGATTATCATGTGTTTTATCGTTATCAGATTATCATGTGTTTTATGATTATTATATTATCGTGTTATTTTTCGGGATCACACATGGTAAAACAATAATATAGATAAAACAAACAACAAGCGAAACATAAAATTCATTTAAAAAAAAGATAAAATAACATGACAAAACATCGGACACAAAAACATTCGAAGCGATCGAGACCAGATACTTCGAAATGGTACGTTTCTCCTGCACCATCCCGTATCTACTGATATACTTAAACCACATGTTAGTATTAAAATGGGAAATTTGCAATAGGAAAACTAACTCGTCAAGCTTGTCATAAATCTTAGAACTTTTAATTGCCGCTTTGTGTAACATTCATGAAATAAGTCCGAAATATTAGAGCAAAGCGGGTTCGTGTGGTATTCTGTTGTCCTACATTTTAAGTTCACATAGCCACATAGGTGGATATTGTTGGTACATTTTGGGTGAATCTGTGACAAGACACCATCCATATATTGAAAGTGAAATTAAATACAAGAGTTCAGTTTTCCTAGCCTTACATGAGTCGTTGAATAAATTTCGCTGTATGCGAGTCTAAAACAAGTCAATAAGTATTGATGTAAAATTTGTACCCATGGGAATGCCAGTATATGGTGTTGGAGCTGATTACTGTGTCTTATTCTTATCGAAGTGTTTTACAATGGTATCTTTTGCTTAATTTTCTATCTAAAAAGTTGGACTTAAAATGACTAATGTCAGTGAAGGATACTATAAATAAACAATTTAAATTACACACAATGAATTGCACATTAGGGTGTATGTAGTTTGTTAGAAAATTAAATGCTCATGAAAATCACAAACTAAATATAAAGTTTAAATTTGAAATAAAATCAAATATGAGCTGCTCTTTATTTTATAGAATGCTTTTTTTTTTAAGGGAAATGTCAAATTTATTTATACAATAATTGGATTCATATTAGAAGTAGATGCACTTTCTCAAGTTTGAACTACCGGTACTTCAACTCTGACAGCTGTTATTTAAAATATTTATACTTTATCACTACGGTATCCATGCACTGATGTACTGTATCTATGTAGTGACGTTGACTTTGTATATTATGTAAATGGGAGGGGGGGGGGGGGGGGGGGGGGGGGGGGGGGGGGGGAGAGGATTCGATAAATACATAGCCTTATCGTGAGAATGGGGCAAACCAGCAGTTTTGTACTTGGTGTTATCTTGATAATTAAAATGTGTTTTCTTGATAATTAAAACTTATTTTATGTCTAAATAATGAAAAAAGGGTCAGACACAAGTTTTTCAACTTAGTATTCTTCTCCCTAGTAACCATCACATATATATTAACACAGTACCCTTTGAAAAAAACAAAGTATCGTCATCCTTTCTTTCTTTTTCTTGGCCAATTTTCTTAGTCAGTACATTTGTTTTTCTAACTTGCGGATTTTTATTTAATTTGATCAAATTCGATATAAAACTATTTCAATAAAAAAAACTTTAAAAAAATAGTTTTCGACTAATAAATCAAATTTCTTACCTATTAAAAAGGCTATAGACAAAAATGCCAACATTAATCCGTTCATTTTCTCCGTCTTAATCAAGCCATATGTTAAAATTTTCTTGTTCAGTTGCCAAAGAAAATAAGTTCTGGCATGTAAAGTTTGATAAGTATTGGGATGTTAGAAGTTATTCATTAGCCATTTGTTTTGAAAGATGTATTAAAGATAACCAAGTGAGAAAGAGATGCACAGAATAAAGCTACCAAATATTTGTTTAACTTTCAGGAATGTGCACAGTTGTTTACAAATAGATTTCTCAAATTACAAGAATTTAATAAATTACTCAGTACATGTTATACATATTTGTTTCTAAAAAGTAGTTGTAACAGGACCATAACTATAATGAGAAAATAAACATTGATCATTTGGTTTGGTGTTGGGTTTTTTTCTAAAGTAGCCGTAAATTAAGCGTAAATCGGATAATTATCGAGAAAGTCTATTGTTTATTCTGATTGGTCTATTCTTGTCTTTTGTTAGATATTTGTACCGAACTATACTTTTTCCCCGTTTGTCAAAAAGTGGTTTCATATTTGAGGGTCAAGGATTCAATGTGAACACATTATTGTCTTATGATTATCAAAGTGGCGCTTTTCGGACTAAATCGCTTTAAAATCAGATTTTCAGCATAACTTTCAGACTAAATCAGCATTGCGTGTGCCTTTCAGACTTCTATCGATAACTATCAGACTAATTTGTCTTAAATGGCGCAATCCTCCTTTCAGACTTTAAATGCTAACTTTAGTCTAAAATATGCCATGATGAAAAATGGCGATGAAAAAATGTAACAATGCTAACAGTGTATATTTCACGGAACTATTCAAAATCTTAACTTTCTGTAACTGTTTTGATTAAATATTCCGATACACAGATTCAAAGTGGGTTAAATGGGTCCAACCCATCGGAGTCAAATTTTAAAACATGCTGCAACGGAGAATTAGTTTTTGTTCATTAAGAACCGATACAATAGGCGATAGTTTAATAGATCTGCATATATATATAGGGAGCGTAGCTATAATCCAACAGCCCGTTAGTCCGACAGTTCGATATTCCGACAGCCCGCTTGTCCGACAGTCCAATAGTCGGACAGAGATGTGTTTGTTTTTCACTTTCACCGTTCAAGTAAGAACAACAACAAAGTAAAAATTCGAGGGAATACATATAAGAAAGATCTAAATCTCTAGATTAACCAATTTTCTTGAATATTTGTTTGAATTTGTACTTGTATGGCGGAATTTTTATTCAGTTAAATGAAGAAATAGTCAACTTCTTTTATTCAATGACAATCTCAAAGTGACGAACATACGATTTTCGTGGGGGATTATTTTTGGATCAAATTAAATCTTTTCGTGTTCTTCGCCGTTAATTTTTTTTTTCGATAGAGCCGATGTAGCAGGCAATTTGTTCCGGACTGAAAAGACTGTCTTGGCTAAATCAGCCGACCGGAACAATATGCAAATGGCTTCGTATTCCGGTCTAGGCAATATATTCGGACCTTTTTTCTTTGAAATCTCTAAAGAAAATGCCAGTTTTTAATATATGCATCAGTAAACCACAGCAGAATCTTGCAACGTCAATTTGACGACGGATCTTGCTTTCACAGTGCACAAAACTTGACTAAGCGAATATTTCTTATTAAGAACAGATATTTTATTTTCACAGAATAGCTATTATATGTACTTAGTCTGTCGGACTATCGGAATGTCGCACTACCGGACTGTCGAACTACTGGACCGTCGGACTATCGGGATGTCGGATTATAGGTCTGATCCTGTCCATATAACTCATGTGAGGCAGTAGTATTGTTCCTCGTCGCTTCAAATACTGGCATGGCCATAACTACATTGAGGCAAATGAGGCAAATGCCTCATACCGAAATTGACGATTTTTTTTTTTTTTTTTGGTGGGGGAAGGGGGTGATTTTTCTTTATACAAAGATTTTATATTTTAAAAATATAAAATATAAATCTCTATTCCGATAGAAACGATATCAACTGAATGAATTCGTTTAATGTCTACGGTAACCGTTTGAAATATACCGACATCGTTGCGATGAAAGACATAACTGACTTCAAGGACATCAGACATCAAACAGGTTTATAAAATACCTGATGATTTAAGGCATACATCATCCTTTTCGCACGTTTCAATCTTAGCCCGATTCTTGCCCTGATGCAATGTATATTGTCATTTAGCGTCACGATAGCACTCAAATCATGTCTCTAACAAACTGGCTGAAGACGGGGTTAAAGATACAAAACTTTAGAGGAATCTCGATGTCTTATGTTGTTTGGTCCATAGAAATGTCTTTGACTGACATTGAGCTTGGCCCATGTTTTCTACGGGAATTTAGTCCAATTAATTTGTATTAAGTTCAAAGTTTCAATGGCTTTTACGCCATATAAGCTGTCGTTAAAGCTGCTAAGTTCAGTGACGGATCCAGAATTTCCAAAAAAGGAGGCCCGAACTCGAATTATTTTTATTTTCCCTATATTTTGCAAGTGGCAAAAAAAAAGGTTTTTTTGGTTTCTACCTTGCCCCACCCATGGATCCTCCCCTGAGGTTCTTCTGAATTATTTCATATAACTAAATAAATGGATTATGGAAGATTTTAAAATATACATATTCGTAATACAAAAATCATTCTGTGCAGTTTAGGAGAAATATCTTTAGTTTATAATTTACATATAGAAAACAAATGTGGTATTTATTTGATATTTTTCACATCCAGTGCAGTGTCCTTTCGATGTTTTGTAGTAAGTGAATAGAAAATGGCACTGTTTTTACTTTTTCACTCAACAATATAGCTGGGCCCAGGATCGGATAGAATTCTTCTTAAATGTTACCATGCAGAGACATGAATACAATTGCTTTTAATTCTTCTGGAGTTAGCTTAGTGCATTTCTTGTGTACATGATTTCGAGATACTCCCTCTTGCCTGGTAAAGTAGAAAATGCAAAAATTAAATCATAAAAAGTTATTATTACTGAACTAGGAAAAAGATGCCAGGAAATGGCTAGAATCGAGGGTTTGGGTCTTTCAAGTCGGAGCTTCTGTGGGCCTTCGGCGGCCACCAGACCCTTCGCCCAACTTTTTTCGCCTGGCTCCCCTCGACGATTAAGTGTTTTTGTCTCATTTAAAAATGAGTCTAAAATGAGTCTAGTTACGGCCATGACTGTCCGTGTGCGAGACGCTTTCATTTAAAATTTTCTTATATTTTCTGTTTCTCTGTTGTTTTTATATAATTAGACACCTTTAGTTCTGTTCGATTGAATTGGTTTCAACTCTGTCATAAATTGATTAGATTATAAGCTTCTTATTGATTATTGGTTAATCCAAAATTCCAAACGTGAAACAGGGAGATCGTATATTTGTAATACATATTTTTTATATTCTAGACAAGAAAAGTCACATTTTAACTTTAAATTGTTATGATTAATTATATTATAACAGCTATCATCTTATCCTTTATTTTGAACAGACAGCTCCATTTCTTGCTAAAAAATATTGATCTATCAATGGATGGATGTGTGGAGGGAGCTGTTTTAACATTATTTATTATAATATTTAAAGTATATCAGGGGCGGATCCAGGATTTCAAGTTAGGGGGGCGCACTAAAAAAAATTGCGCCGAGCGGAGGGAGGCGGGAAAATTGTTGGGGTATTTCGTGTGAAAAATCACGATTTTACGCCAAAAAATCGTATTTTTTCAATTTTAGGGGGGGAGCGCGCCGAGTGCGCCTCCCCCCTGGATCGCCCCTGCATATGTGTAGCGCTATATAGCCCTCAATACGAGGACAGAACATAATTAATAAATCAGACTCAAATTACAAAATAATTGTCATCAAATTACAAAATAAACCAGCAAAATATAAACAGTTACAAGTCACAACACGATTTCCGACACAAAGAGTTATCTGTAAAAACACGTACACAAATTTGACATGTGATTTGGAAAAGAACATTTTATCATCATCCGTATCAAAAAGCATTAGGGGCTATCTAGAAGCAATCAGGTGGTCGCTGCTTTTACATGTATAAGATACAGAACTATTGAAACAAAAGAAGCGGCCCGTATTGGATATAACGGGTTTCTTTTTCCGCATGAGTACTCATGTGAAGGCCGAGGTGCGTAGCACAAAGGACCTGAGTACGAATGCGGGCAACTTCTTTTGTTATTAAACAACATTATTAAGAAAAAAACTGCTGGAACCTGCTAATCTGGGTCACGGGTCACTGTAATCGGGCGGCTGTATCGAGAAACAGATACGGTGTTGAAAAAATTGTTGATGATACTCATAAAATATTGATAAATGCAATAAATAAATAAATAAATAAGCTTTATTTAGAGTCGGCATGGTTAAAACAACATAACATAAGCTCTGTTGAGCTTTTAACCGACATGCAATACAATTTTATGTTTGTCTTCAAGAAATATGATAGACAAAACCATGTGTGAAGTTTTATGACAAAATATCTCCGATTTCTATGTAAATTTACGAATTGAAGTTGCGGCTGTATCGAGAAACAGATACGGTGTTGACAAAACTGTTCATACTCATCAAATATTGATAAATGCAATAAAATTGTATGTTTGCCTTCAAGAAATATGATAGACAATACCACGTGTGAAGTTTTATGACGAAATATCTTCGATTTCTATGTAAATTTACGAGTTGAAGTGGGGAAACACCCACAGGTAATTTTAGCGATGTATTTTTTATCTTGGACAAGACTGTAATTTTAGCGATGTATTTTTATCTTGGACAAGAATAATGAGCGTCCTGATTGGATGACCGATTTCAAGCACACTGACTCCGCATGGTAAAAAGATGCATGTAAAAGAAATCTATGTTATATTTATTCATTTGTTTGATTCTGGAATATTGTTGATCATTGATTTAAACAAGAAAAAAGGGAAAAAGGGGGGGGGTGAATTTTATTTGTGAATTTTACAGTTAAATAAATATTATGTTTCGACAGTTTAAAGAGAAACATAAAAATTTGTTGCGACTAAAGCTTAAATCAGCGTTAAAAATTGAACAAATATCAGTGGTTTTGTAAATGAGATTTATTTTAAATAGAAAATCTGAATTTATTATTTATTAATTTATTATTAATGATACAATTGTATATCCCTTGGGAGGGGGAGGGGGGCTATGATGAAAATTTGAAATAAAAACACAGGACCGGACTTTAGGCAAAAATAATAATCCAGGATTAGTTTTTTATTAAAAAAAATCCAGGACCCCTGTGTCCATGAATTTTTTTTTTTTAAAGTTAATAATATGAAATATTGACATCCACACTTGCCTTTTGGACAGCACATTCTGTGTCCACACTTGTTTCAATAATAATGTATCTAACTTGTACAATAATAGTGTTGTTGAAAAAGCAAATGGTATGACATTTAATATAACTACAACTTTAAAATTGATTTATATATCACCAATCGATTGTGCATTTCCAAAAAATGTCCAAGTATTATATATCCCTATGATAAACCCGGTATATTTTGTTAATTGCTATAGTAAAATATAATACGCTAATTTATGAGAATAATGTTATTACTATCTTAAATGAATAAAATATAAATTTAGTAA
This sequence comes from Bathymodiolus brooksi, assembly GCA_963680875.1. Lineage (NCBI taxonomy): Eukaryota > Metazoa > Mollusca > Bivalvia > Mytilida > Modiolidae > Bathymodiolus > Bathymodiolus brooksi. The sequence goes on from OY804575.1 coordinate 152,118,389, forward strand.
ATTATAATTATAAACATAGATCGTGTTATTGTCAATCGAGTGCGCCTTTATAAAAATCATTCCACCGTTCAAGGTCAAACAATAACAGGTAACTGTTGTACACATGTAATTGAATGAACCACAGGTACACGGGTATAGAACCCCCCCCCCCCCCTTTTTTGACAATTTTTTTTCTCATTTAAAGTATTTTTCCTCCGAGTGCGGTTAATAACATTAACTTACTATCTTCGGAGTGCGGTTAATAATATTAACTTACTATCCGCTGCAGTTTTCTATCCACAGTAACCAAATATTATGTGGATAGAAAACTGCAGCGGATAGTAAGTTAATGTTATTAACCGCACTCGGAATATAGTGAGTTAATGTTATTAACCGCATTCGGAGGAAAATAATTCCAATGAGAAAAAAAAATTGTCAAAAAAGGGGGGGGGGGTCCTATCCCCGTGTACCTGTGGAATGAACACGCCGATTTCGCTCGTCAATTTGATTTACAAAGTTTTTGTCAGTGATGGAAAGACTGATCATTTAAGAAAGGTATGTAATAATATGTATACAAATATATTTTTGTAGGCATTCATACGCCGATAGAAAAACACATTTCGCACAACTACATTGTATCAAATCTGACGCGGAATTTTGACATTTTACGCTAAAAAAACCCACATCAAACGTGAGGAAATATGAACGAAATAAATTGATATCACACATTTCGTTTCTTTTTCTTTTTTCTTTTTTTTTACATTTTTTTTCATTTTTTTCATTATTTAATACTTTGCGTCAATATACAACTAAATGTGCATTTCTATATATTTTTTTAGATCACTGTATACAGCTATGGATCTTTAGCAGATGAAATTTGATGAACATTTAATAAAAGAAAGAACTAGGCATCTAGAAAAAATATCAAATATGGATTACGAGTTTTTTCTTCTTTTGTCGTTGAAATGGTCACTTGTAAACACAGATCAAGAATCTTCACACGAGTGTAATTTTTTTTGCTGACGATCCAGGGAAATTGTAACTGTTTTGTTTGAGAGCGAGTTTAAATAAATTTCCCACTTACATGACCAGGCGACCGTTTCACTAAAGTGATCGTAAATCGTAAGTCTAAGATCACTCTTAAGATTTCCTTACGTGCACGTATACGTGCGTTTCACTAAACTAGTCCTAAGCTTAAGAGTTACGGCTTACGACTTGCGACAAGTAACATCTCCTATAATGGAGGTAAAAAGATATTGTATTGTATCATATATTTTATATATAATAAACCCAACAGCTCAAAAGCTGATTAGGGTGGCTCAATGAGTTAGGTCGTTGGATCTAGCAACTCATACAAGCCTATCCCCCAATACGGAGTGGGTTCGCGCCCGGCTTTGTAAATTACAAAAAGGGCGCACTCGACTCGCAACTGAAATACTGCTGAAAGTGGGGTTAAAACACCAAAAATTTCAAATCAAAAGCTGATTACATTAATTATCACATTTTAAATGTGTTTAAATACATTTCTAATATTCAACTAATTATAAAACTCCAAAGTGATTTTTAAATGAATAAACCAAAGCTATATCAGTAAAAAAAATGTTAAGTGTAAAAATTTACCGAAATTGGAGAAGAAATTTTTGTTATGGGATATATTTTAACAAATTTCATGCTATATGTAAGGGGAAATTTCAAAAATGTGACCATATATATTTGGCAATACATTCACATTCTGCACTAATATTCCGTTTGTGGTGCATTTCAATTGCGCGGAAAAAAAACCTACATTTACGTGAAGAACTTCAACACATGATGATTGTGCGGATTTTGTTTACCTTTCTTTAAAGTACAATTCGTATTTTCATAATATTTTATGGTTTTAATAAACACTAATGCAGGAACTTCTTTTTTAACCTCTTTATTGACTTCTTTCGCCAGCCATAAATTACTTAATCTGTAATCCCTGCCCACCACGGGAGGGGGAGAGGGAGGGGTAGTATTTGGGTAGTTTTATTGCATCACTATATTCACGCATATAAAATAATATGTTTCATCAACACATAAAACAACAAAACTACACATCTTACAATATCAAACCTTAACATGTACATGTACTGTTGATTTATATTCATAGTGAGTGTTTAACGCTTTATATAATCAATAAAAACTACCAATGAATTTTAACATTTGGACTGCTCAAATATCTGTTGCCTTCAAAAAAAAATTTTTATACATGTATGTTCCACTATTTTTTTTTTTAATTTATATTTCATATAATTATAGATGTTATTCTTATATTTTTTATTTTCATTTTAAAGGCTGACCAAAGAGGCGAATACTCCATATTGCATCGTCAGTCGTGCTGCAAAATGCAGAAAATGTTATGAGTAAATCAAATATATTCTAAATAACAGGTAATCCCGCACAAATGTAAAAAAAAAGTCTCAGGTATATTTTACGGGCAATTGTAATGCTCTTTCTCCGTGCACTAAAAGTGATACCTGTTAATCCTCAAATCCACGGAAATGTAATGTGCCCTCTGTTTGTGCTTAACTTTATTTTTGAACCATTGTTTGTACATGCACCCGATATCATTGTTTTCTTGAAATTTCATCTAGGTACATATACTCGTTAATAAAAAATGTTGTTATTGTAAATGCAGAACTGATACAAACAATAATGTGTAGCAGTTTTAATGATTTTGTATGGCTCTCGAAATATAAAAAATGTTGCATGCATCTAATATTTATTGATTGCTTCATTTGATTAATGTTCATATTAAAAAAAATAGATAGCAATTCTTCTCTTCAAAAATAGGTTTACGATTTACGACTTACGTGTACCTTCCACCACTCTTAACTTTGCGATCACTTTTTATCGCAAGTCGTAAATCCTAACTATTAGTGAAACGGTCGTAACTCTTAAGAGTACACTTACGTCTACGTTTACGACTTACGACCTTTAGAGAAACGATCGCCAGGTGAACGATATTAACCTTGTCCCAAAAATGAGTCAACTTATTAAAGTACAGCGGCCTGTATCATCGGCCCCTATTAGCGGCCTGTATCATCGGTCTCTATTAGCGGCCTGTAAGTGATATTAGAGGCCGCATTTACAATAGCTTTGCTGGGAGTATTATTGTACAACTACTGATGCAATCAGTGGCTATATCGTAATCATAATACTAAGTTGTGAGTTCGACTCCCGGGTATGGCTAGGTGTACTCGATACAATATTGATATAGTTTATCAGTGGATTGCAGCAGGTCGATGGTTTTCTCCGACCCACCAACACTTGTCCAACAGCATTTCCATAACACGTTGAGATCCATTCCAACGTATGTTTCAATATACAGTGATTTGCATGCTTAGAATAGGTTTTACTATTTAAATTGTAAAAAAAAGTTATGATTCCTTTGCATCTCATGCTCATGGTCGGACATGCTTCTTTCCATGTAATTCTTCATTTTCGTAGTCCCTAAGCTACGTAAATTTTGCTCTGTTATTGAAGATGAATTACATTTTTTATTTGAATGCTCAAAATACGATGAAGACCGGGAATCAATGTTGTTTGAAATTACAACTGTATGTAGTAACTTTAGAAATTTGAACAGTCAAAACAAACTGATTTGGCTTTTTAACTCTGAAAATATTGAATTATTGGTGTTTACTGCATTCAAGCTACCGTATTCGCTAACCTCTTTGCTTTAAACACGGGAAGGATAATTAATTCATCCATTTAAATATTTGGGTATGAGCTAACATCCTTTTAGCATCGTCCCCTGGTGTCTTCTGCTGAAGGGCAACCTATGTGCTTGCCTTTCTGCTCTAGACACAGGGAGGATATAAATGGCTCATACCTCAAAATTAAGGGTTGACTATCATCCTTTTAGCACCGTCACCTGGTGTCTCCTGTAGAAAGGTTATCATTGTGTTTGCCTCTCTGCTTCAGACACGGGTAGGATACAAATAGTCGACTCTATCTATTTATTTATCATCGTATTTATATGATACATATATCATAGCTGGATGTATTAAAACATATCAACCACACTGAGCATATAAATGACATGTTATAAATATATGTTATTGTATCTTTGTCTTTGTTTAAATAATTATATATGTGAATATTCATGCCCCTCGTGGGCCCATAATTGGTAAATAAAAGTATCTTCTTCTTCTTCTTCTTCTTCTTCTTCTTAATATAGTAAAAGCTATGAATTGATTACTTTGTATCACATTTGCCTAAAATCAGTGTGGAGATATTAACAGATACATTGTATATCTTAAGTTTTAATTTCCATGAGCATTTTCATTATATATATTAAATGGAATAACAGATGTAAATAATTCTATGGATTTCAACACAGTGAATAACTGCATCTCAACTCAAACCATTAAACAACAAAAAGACTACGGCATATGCTGTTTAAAAATCTTGGTCTGGTTTGGGACATTCCATGACAAAAATGTTGTCTGGTTTGGGATATTCCATGACAAAAATGTGGCGGCATTAAACCGAATCAACCGGCGTCAACCTCATCCTTTCTGATCCCCTCTTGTGATAGTTGGATCTCCAAAGTCAATACTAAAACAAACAACTAAAAATATGTTAAAATTCGCTTCCACTCAAAAAGACCAAACACTATTACAAAAGATGACGAATAGCAGTATGTAAATAGCATGTCAATAGTTAACTGGCCGTTAATGTGTTGGTTAAAGATTATTATTACTTTTAGCCAATAGGAGGGAAAATTTTTATTTGTACTTCTAACATTTCATATCAATTAGTCATAAACATTTAAAAGAATTCATGGTGTTTGTGGGAGCTGGCAGTATATTACTCTATAAATATCTTTATTCTCATTAAACCATATACATCGACATGAAGAAGACATTCAAACAAACAAACAAACAAACTTTATTGTCAATCAAGACGCCCGCAATGAGCAGTATAATCAATAAAAAATCACAGTCTATAATTGATTCACATAATATTTTTTTCATTGGATAGGATAATACAAAAAAAATAAAAATCACATTTAGTAAAAAATATAGTTATAATGGTTGTATTTTAGTTCTACCAAGCACAGAGACCTATTCAATCCACAATTTAATAAAGGCAGAGTTCAAGTAGTACTATAAAAATTAGTAGCAGCATGGTGTATCAAAAAAAAAGAAAAAAAAAGTTATTTCATAATTTACTAAGTATTATAATAGTGGGTGTTACTACTTAAAATATCATTTCTCTTATTATATAATTTTGTTAATAAAAGCGTATAACTGATAATAAATGTAGTGATCATCTGCTGAAAGATGCCAGACAAATTTACTTTTATTGTCCAACAATTTAAGGTTAGAGAAGCGAGATTCAATTTGATATCAGAATCTCCCTCCTAGTGTTGGCTAGTGGGGGACACACCAAAAGAAAGTGGGTCTCATTTTCCACATCTAGCTTGCACAATCTACATATTCTTTGTTCAGCTGGAATATTCATATATCTTCCTTTTTCAATCTCACGTTTATGCGAGCTAATACGAAATTTAGCTAAAATGTTTCTCTGGTTATATGTTCCCCAATTCAGATACGGTTAAAAAAACAAACTGATCTTTAAATAATCTATATGTTCTAAGGTTATTACCACATGAATGATGTCTTTTATCATTAAATAGCTCACTCTTCCAGGTATTTTTGTATTTCATACAAAGACACAGGAATATATAATTTTTTAGTGTGGATTTAAGGTTAAATATGTACAATATTAACAATAAGATTAATTAATAGGATTTATTTTGTGTATCCTATATTATGATCAAATTGTAATTTTCTATGTTTTCTATGTTTTGCTTGTTTGTATTTGTATTTGCTTGATCCACATGGGTGTATTATTATGCAAATAAAGAATATAATAATAATAAGAAATACATGTAATTAAATATAATTTTAGCCCGGGTCACATACACGTTTGTTGATTTTCTTACTAAATGTACAAAGTTTTATCAATGCTGATTTGGTTTTTGATGTCAGATGGGAGACAGGAATAAAAAAAAGGTCACCGATTTGTTTGAATTAAAATAAAACTCGCTGCAGTAGAACTTATGTTTATTGTTTGTAAATTATTCGAATATAAGTAAAACATTTTGTAGGCGTTTGGCTGACAAAATAATTCCTATTTATCTTCTAAATGCTATCAATCAACAAATGGGTACCTTTGTGATCACTATATTCTGACGATTCCATTTACCTTTTGTTTTGTTTGACCGTTACGCTACCTATTCAGATGTCACCATTTCCGGTCTTCGGATATATCAGTTAATCGATTATCTCCCTTGTATTATGGAAAACAATGGCTGAAAATGGAAAACTTTTAATTTTTATTTTAGGGTTATTTATAGTTTTAATAGGTACGTTAAGACATATTTCAATTAGCATTAAGTTGTTTTATTATATTGAAATCTTCCATATAGCTGTATGTTCGTAATCCATTGTTTTCTTTTATTGTCTCATAATCGCCATCGTGAGTCATGTTTCACTCACAGGTACTCGGGGATAGGATCCCCCCTTTTTTCGTGAAAAAAAAATTTCCCTGTTTTTTCCTTTCTTTTTGGTATTTCTGTGATTAACTTGTGCTATATCATCAGAGAAATCTCACTATTTCTTCCAGTTTATTAATATACTAGAAGGTAACTAGCTTCTCTGGGCTGACCTACATTTCTCCGAGAAAAAATTCGGGGAATCCTATCTATATAATAACAATCAAACACTTACCAATCGAAAAACGGGCATCAATCCTTACTTCGATCATTTATCTGTTAGAATCAACTTGCTTTTCAGTCATGAAAGGCGATTTAGTCCTTGAATTTAATCGGAATTCACTCGCGAGACGTTCCATTTGAAGCTCGATCAACGGTAGCTGCGGAACCGTAGCCCTTTATGGTCTTATTACTAATTTTTTTTTCTTGGCAGACCATAGGGCTACGGATTTCACTCTATCAAAAATTTGCGGAACTCCTACCAAGAATACGTCGCACCTTTCAACAGTAATTTTCACAACAAAACGCTTTGTGAGAGCGGAGTCATGTGGATAACTCGTTTCGTTACATATTTATCTATCGCTTTTCATATTTACTTACTTATTATTATTCATTTCTAGCTCATTATAATAAAAAATGTTTCGATATTAACTGATTTCACCTACTTAGTCCCGCCATCTTGTCTTTGTTTGTATTCTCGCTTTGAGGTCACATGACTTTTGAGAGATGACTCTAACAGCAAAACACGTGTTCGGTTTGTTTACGTTTTACCGCACATTTTGCACGGAGATTTTGTTTATGAAATAAAATATTTAGTCAACCCACAGTTAAATATTTTACATATATTAACCAGAAATGTTATTTTCTTCTATGATTATTCCAACTGAGGTGAACTCTCGTTCAACATATTCCAAGTTTTTCATGTAAACAAACCGAACACGTGTTTTGCTGTTAGAGTCATCTCTCAAAAGTCATGTGACCTCAAAGCGAGAATACCAACAAAGACAAGATGGCGGGACTAAGTAGGTGAAATCAGTTAATATCGAAACATTTTTTACTATAATGAGCTAGAAATAAATAATAATAAGTAATTAAATATGAAAAGCGATAGATAAATATGTAACGAAACGAGTTATCCACATGACTCCGCTCTCACAAAGCGTTTTGTTGTGAAAATTACTGTTGAAAGGTGCGACGTATTCTTGGTAGGAGTTCCGCAAATTTTTGATAGAGTGAAATCCGTAGCCCTATGGTCTGCCAAGAAAAAAAAATTAGTAATAAGATCATAAAGGGCTACGGTTCCGCAGCTAGATCAACGGAAGTCATAAAATCCGCCAAAAAGACGTTCGTATTTCTCTTACCCTTTGGTTTTACAGATGACATTTCGGAATTTCTCTAATGGACAGGTACCCCATACACATTTACGGACAAGGAACCAGGTTAGTCTTGTCCCTTAAAAATTACGACTTCCGTTGATCGAGCTTCAAATGGAACGTCTCGCGAGTGAATACCGATTAAATTCAAGGACTAAATCGTCTTTCATGACTGAAAAACAAGTTGATTCTAACAGATAAATGATCGAAGTAAGGATTGATGCCCGCTTTTCGATTGGTAAGTGTTTGATTGTTAATATATAGATAGGATTCCCCGAATTTTTCCTCGGAGAAATGTAGGTCAGCCCAGAGAAGCTAGTTACCTTCTAGTATATTAATATTGATCGTGGCAGGGGCTGGATAGTAAACTGGAGGAAATAGTGAGATTTCTCTGATGATATGAAATAGTGAGATTTATCTGATGATATAGCACAAGTTAATCACAAAAATACCAAAAAGAAAGAAAAAAACGGGAAAAATTTTTTTCACAAAAAAAGGGGGGGATCCTATCCCCGAGTACCTATGGTTTCACTTCACTTCATCATTTTCATGGTTTCCGTTTCTGCCATGTAATTGCCTCCTTCATCGTGTTGAAGATTATGCAATGAATTTTTGGACTGCGCATTTTAGTTGAACTAATCAAGTGTGTGGGATAATGATTTAATGGGGCTTATTTACAATTAAAACTACAAATGTATATACATGTACATGTTGGGACTGCCTGGCGGCTAAAGGGACACAATCCTGGCCTTAAAGGCTTCAGGTGTGTCCAGCTCCACAATGTCTGGTGGCAGCAGATTCCAATCCCTCACTGTTCTTGGGAAAAATGACATCTTTCTGGTGTCAATATGACAGGATTCTATTTGAAATGCCGTTGTGTGTATTTCTAGAGCGTCGACAAGGTGGTATTAGTCTGTTTTCTTTGGTGATGGATACTAGCTCTCTATCAATTTTGTACATCATCATCAGTCTTGCATCTTTTCTCCTGTTTGCCAAAGGTCTCTATTTGAGTCTCTGGAGCATGTTGCTGACACTAGATCGGTTTCTCTGGTTGCTGACGACATATCTAGCTGCTCTTCTTTGTACGGCTTCAATTTTGTTTATTTCTGTTTTCGTATAAGGATTCCAAACAGTACTGGCATATTCAACCAACGGGCGAACAAGCGTTTGGTAGGCTTGTTCTTTAATCCTGATTGATGGAATTTTCAGGTTCCTCCTGAGGAATCCTAGAGTTTTATTTGCTTTGGCAGTTATATTGTTTATGTGCTGATCCCACTGCAACTTATTGGTGATTGTTAATCCAAGATATTTAGCTGATGTTACTAGCTCTATAGTGTGACCATGCAGATGGTAGTTTGCCTCAGTCTTCTTTGTTTTATTTGTTACTCTTAGGACATTGCATTTATCTGGATGGAACTTCATACACCATTCATTTTCCCATTGGCCGAGCTTATTGAGGTCTTCTTGAAGTGTTGATGCGTCTTCTTCATTTGCGATAGTGAGGTATATGATGGTATCATCAGCAAAGAGTCTGATTTTGGAGGTTAGTCTTGACTGGAGGTCGTTGATGTAGAAAAGGAAGAGTCCTGGTCCTAGTACTGAGCCCTGGGGTACACCAGAGTCAACACTTACTGCTTCCGACGAAACTCGATCTAGCACTACTGTTTGTTGTCTATCTTCTAACCAGTTTTGGATCCATCTTGTTGTTTTCCCATCAATTCCATAGTATCTCAGTTTATGTATTAGTAGACTGTGGTTTACTTTGTCAAAGGCCTTGGCAAAATCCATTATAAGTATGTCGGTTTGACGGCCTTCTTGAAGATTTTTTGAAATATCGTCTACAAATTCAATGAGCTGTGTCTCACAGGAATGGCCTTTTCGAAATCCATGTTGTAGTGGATATAAAATGTTGTTTTTTTCTGCATGTTGCATAATGTTTCTTGCAATGATATGCTCCAGGATCTTACAGCAAACAGATGTTAGTGAAATTGGTCGATAGTTTTCAGCTGCAGATTTTAGTCCTTTTTTGTATACTGGGGAGACATTAGCTGTACGCCAATCTGCTGGTACTTCTCCGGTATCTAAGGATTATGTGTAGATAAGTTGGAGGAGAGGCGAGATCTCATCAGCTAGTTCTTTGAGTATTCTTGGTGAGAGGTTGTCTGGTCCCTGTGCTTTGTATGGATTAAGGTTCTTTAGTAGTTTTGTTATTCCATTTGTTGTGATATTAAATGGTTTCATTGTTTGATGTTTAATGCTAGGGTCCATTCTTTTAGATTTTATAAACTCTTTTTTCGTGAATTTAGAATTTGCTGAGAATGCAGATTTGAATTGACGGTTAAGTATGTTAGATTTTGAAGCTGGATCACAAAACAGTTTGCCATCCATCATCAGAGAGAAAATTCCTATGTTGTCCTTACGTTTGTGTTTTATGTATGTCCAGAATTTTTTCATTCCCGAGTGTGGTTCTGTACTGGTCGAGGAGTAGTTCTCGCCAAGAAGCAATTCTCGCCAACTGTCTCATTTAGCGCGAGCGCTCACGAATTTTCGTCTGATTTTTTCCCCATCATTAAAGGACGCTGTTCCAGTCCTTCGTATTAATTTTTATCGAATTTCATTGTGAAATATCGATAAAATCGGGTAAAAACCCTACTGCACCCCACATTCTGTCACAACATCAACAGGGGGTCACGTGTGTTGGTACTCTTAAAATAGAAAAACACATGGAATGATCATCGGAGAATCTAGTGACACCATATTTCCAATTTATCTCTACAAATCTTTAAGATCTTTCTAAAAAGTGTCACACTTTGCCTTATTACTCATCCCTACAATCCAAAATACTCACGGTTGCAGAATGAAAATAGATTCCATGTGAATGCAAATGGCCACCTGCGCATGCACTGTTTACGTCATCAATTACCTTGACCACTAATTTAATACATGGATCCTATATTATCACATTGGGCATAAAACATGGACAAAATATTAATTCTCGAAAAACTGGATTTATTACTTTTCATCAATAAAATGAAAATTATCAGGTAAACCACTGTTGAAAAGGATGTATTTTACGGAATGGGGGAGCAGCGTGGAGATGGCATGACAGCCTTTACACAGCGATGAATAATTATCAGAGTTTTCTACAAACTAACACAAAAACCGGTAAACTTTTTTAAGAAAGGGTTTTAATTTTCTAAAATGTCGTTTTATCTTTCCCTTTGATGCTTTAGCTTCACAAAAAACAATATTTCTGAAAGTTGGCGAGAATTGCTTCTGTTGCGCCCATATTCTGTTAAAAAACGCAACATCGTAATAATGGATCCCCGATCAGCGTGCACTCTCCTTTATGAAAATTTATTTCGTAGGTAAATCGTTATGATTCATGCAAAATAATAATGGGGTGAAACAAAGGTTTCTCGACTGCTTCTTAAAAATATTGGATAAAAAACGTAAAAAATGGCGAGAACTACTCCCCGACCAGTAAAGCTGAAGTTTGTTTACTTGGTATAATTACTTAATTTGTCCAGTCCAATTTGCTATTTTATATGCAAATAATATATTTTTAAACTTGCATGATATATGAAACAGATCTAAGAGCAATCTGCTCCTCTTGATCTTGTTAAAAGATTATAAACTTCTTGCCTGGACTTACATTCATTATTCCAGATACCGCAGATCTATTATTCGATTTGAACAAGAATTTTCTGACATCAGTTTGGTTGTTTAAAAAGAGTATCAGATGATGTTTTGACGATTCCATTTAAGTGCTTGTATGGGTAACAGGACAACTCGGACCAATATTTAGTGTAAAATCAGACCACTTTTTAGGTCAGCTCTGACCACTTTGTAAAGACAACTCGGAGCACGTTTTGAAGACAACTTGGACCAATATTTAGTGCAAAATCGGACCACTTTTTAGGTCAGCTCTGACCACTTTGTAAAGACAACTCGGAGCACGTTTTGAAGACAACTCCGAAGAAAAAAAAATGTGTTAAAATTATTTTTATTAGCGTTAAAGAGATAACAACAATATTATACATACAAACAGGAGAGGATATATATAGGCTTGTCCCTGCTATCCAATCCTTTTCAGTACTTTTCTGAATAAAATACGTTTAAATTAAATTACATAAAAACAATGTAACAAGAAGATCATAGTCGAAAGCACTGTTAACTAAGTGCACTATATTTCACAAAAAGTACTACGTATTTCACATTAGAATGTACAATATACATGTTCAAAGTCTAGCACCCGGGACTGTAGATTGCACCACACTTCTTCAGGAGATGATGCGCGCTGACTTGGTTGCTGTTGTACTTCTCCCACACTTGAAACAACTGGCTCTGGATGGTACGGCTCCTTTTGCATCTGTATCTTTTGAGTTTCTCCTCGGAGATCATCTTCATCTGTGCCGGCAGTCTTTTTGCTTCAGAGTACATCAGAGTAATGAGAAGATAGAACTGTAGGTTTCCTTTGCGGGCTTTTCTGTTTAGTTTATGGTGCCAGCCTTCTACTCGTTGTTGGTTCTTATGGATTGAAGATACTCCATGTTGGTACTGTCCATACGGTGCTGGTCATCCACGTATCTTCAATACTGCATAATTTCATGTGTCTTCTCATCTGTTGATTTTTCTTTCAGCTTCTCAAATGCAGGTGGAATGGGGTCAGCGGGTAAGAATGGAAGGGCGAAGACTTTCCTCAGGAACTTGTATACACTGTCACGTTTGTTGTAGTCAGTCTGTAAATGAATGAAATAAATTAATTATTGGTCCGAGTTGTCCTAAAAAAAATGGTCCGAGTTGTCTTTAAAAAGTGGTTAGAGATGACCTAAAAGTGGTCTGATTTTACCCTAAATATTGGTCCGAGTTGTCCTCAAAATGTGGTCCGAGTTGTCTTCAAGAAGTGGTCCGAGTTGTCACAAATTCCTTGTATGTTTCTACTAAGTCTAAGTAATCTGCTCTCATGTAATGTCAATAAATCAACGGAGCTCTCTCCTGTAACGTCAATAAATTGATGACGCTCTCTCCTGTTCTATTAAAGCCAGTATTGGTGTCAACAACATACATGTACTCATATAAATTTCGCATGAATCTGTGTGGTTTCGCTCTTATTAGTTTACACGTTTATTGCTGTTATATATTTCTTCGATACGGTAGGATCTTCAACAATGAGAACAACTCATACCCTAAAATGAGTGTAAAACGATCCATGCCCTGCAGTTTACAGGTAATAGTCTAGAAGACAACTACAAAATAAAAATAAACACATGTTACCCCCGGTATATACATCAGGTTAAATGTTGAGAGATATTGTTGGTCCTGTGTTAACAAGCACCATCTCTGTTGTTTTGATGCCATTTGGTTGATAGAATATCATTTCACAGATGTGTAATATTTTTGTTTTAATTACAGATGCCAGCTGTCCTGATGGAAAATTTGGATGGAAATGTCAATTTCAGTGTGGTTGTAAAAACAATGCAACATGTGATTCAGTGACAGGAAGTTGTCAGGATGGTTGTAAATTAAACCGTTATGGTCCAGGTTGTCTTTTAGGTAAATATCAGATGATGTTCAGAAACATAATATGAATATTAAATTTAATTCCATGAGGTATCTGTTAATATCAACCATACAGTTTGGTCATTTATTAAATACATTTGTAGAAGGCAACTACAAAAAAAGAAACACATTTTTTGTACAGCAGGATGAAAATTCATTGATATTGTAATTACATCAGTCATTATGTCTGTTTGTCTGTCTGTACTGTTCGTAATATTTTCATGGTACTCGAATTATTCCCACATTCTTTTTACCAGATGATAAATTTTGGATTTAAATTATTACTTTGCTGGTTAATAAAAGCCAAAAAAAGGGGAGGTAATATTTTAATGTTGTTTGTCATGTCCAGTCATGCCAAGAGGTATCAAGGCCCAGGTGGCTCAATGAGTTAGGTACATTGTAGTTGGATTACCTGTTGTAAATTACAAAAAAGGGTGCACTCGACTCGCAGCCGCACATGATAAAGTTTACCAGTTGCTTGCCCATGGTCGGTGGTTCTCTCCGGGTACTCCGGCTTCTTCCACCACTAAAACTGGTCGCCACGATATAACTGAAATATTGCTGAAAGTGACATTAAAACACAAAAAATTAAAATCAAATCCAAGAGGTATGAAGCTGTTTACATGATACTTAATACAAGAAAACATAGTAGCATTGCATGTAACATTTCTCCTATACCTTTATCACCTAGAAATTGTCATTCAGATCTTATTGATGCCTTCAAAGAAACTTCAACTTCTCCAACGTTACCATACTCAAACAGATTACTGTATTTTGTCATATATAAAGCTTATTAATTTTTGTATTTGTCAATATTTTGCAGAAAGCTATGTATATCTACCATTATATACCCCAGTATGTTAATGTTCATGTATCAGTTCAGTAGATATACATTGATTTATAATATTTTTTTTATTTTAGCAAATCCATTTATTTATGATCCACTTGGGAAGTACTACACAGGCACCATTAACAAAACAGAAACTTTTACAAAATGCCAGTCATGGAATACTACAGTTATAAAAATCTTCTTCAAGCTTAAAGGAAGTCAGTTTGCTGATGGAATAATTCCAGGAGCTGTCTGTCGTAATCCTGATATTTCAGCTAAGAATAAAAGTTCTCCATGGTGTATAATTAATGTTAATTCATTACAAGAGGAGTCCTGCTTTCTAACTGAGAGTTGTAAGTCACTACTACTAGTACACCAAGTATTACAGTACACTCCAAGTGTATCAACGCTAATACTCTCAGGTCGGACATATTCCTCCCAAAATGTCGGACTCACTCCAGAGAAATGTCCGACAAATTTGAGAGTCAACACTCTCTAAGTCCGACTATTTGGTCGGACGTGAGAGTGAATATTTAAAGATTTTTTTTACATTTCTCGAGGTGAACATGTCAAACATTTTGTGATCGATGCGTATTTGTAAGCGTACTCTCTTTCCGGTGTGTAGAATGTCCAGGTACGTAAATACCCTAGTGTATTTCTACCTTGCACCATATTCGCGCCAGGAAGGGTAGCTCAAAGGTCAATATATAACTGAAATATTGTTGAAAAGTGACGTTTAAACACCCATAGCCTCATATAAATTATTGCAATAAAATATCGATTAAGTAACGAAATCGATATAAATTATTTTCCAGTATATTTAGTATAAAAAGCTTGTTCTACACGTTTACTGTGAGATGTATTGCAACTGCCATTTTTTACTACAATCACATGCTCATGCTCGTGTTTGATGGAAAAGCTATAGCTATATTTAGATATTTTGTGATAATAATTTTATATTGTAAATCGATCCACCCTGTGATTTTTTTCAACAAGATACATTTTTTATAGTATATATTTTATTATAAAATACAATATTGAACTGATTTTCGCTAACACTTCAATCATTGAATATTGATTTTTTTCGGATGTTGAATATTTTATCCCCAGAATTGCACCCCCTGTTAGTATACTTTTATTGCTTTATTTAAAAAAAAAATAACACCAAGAACATCGATGATACGAGTCTTCTTATCCAGAAATAATCCTACAGCAAAATAAAGGTATACATTTTTTGTACTGTAAACAAAATCGTCATTTTTATCTAGATTTATCTTCAGGAAAATATGGTACTCCTCTACTATACTAATTTGGATTAGGTAATGGGAATTAGGTGCCATCATCAAAATAAAGATTAAAAAAATGTATTTTATGATAATGATGGCTGATTAAAATTGTTTGTCATGCATTAGCTGTTAGTTGTAATATACAGGATGTAACCAATATACAGGAAGAGCCCCTACTGTGAAGCCATCTATTTTGAGATGCCATTCAAGGAAAATAACAACCTGACCATATTGTTAAATAAGAATAAGAATTAGATAAGAAATTAAAATTTATAGAAGGCAAGGATTTATATAATTAACACATTAAGTGACATTTCATTTATTTAGCCTGGGTCAGTTATCAATTAAAAAGACGAAAATGTTTTTAAAAAAAATCTGTCTAATAAGTATTTACCTAAATAACGATATCATGACGTATAATAATTTCTCACCGTAAATGTATTTATTTTATTAAGATATTTATACACATATATAAGAAAAAAGATATAAATTTATTTTTTAAATACAAATAAATTGGAAGATGGCTTGAAAATCGAAAACGCAAAATAGTTATCTATGTTTATAAGTCTTAGTAAAAGGAGTCTTGAGCAATGGTTTTTTTTCACACCTGTGATAGGTGTATTTGTATATCATGAATGTACGATGCGACGACATGCTGAGATGGGTGATGTTTTGACAGGTAAACTAAAAAAAAACGTAGAATACACTAATAAAATATTATTTCACCTATATCAGGACTCCGCAGACTGCCAATTTTCAAGAAAAAAACCTGGGATTTACCGATTTATGACCCATTCGCCATAAACAAAATAAAACTTAAATTTTACTAATTAATTTTAATCCAAATTTGCCTTTAAAGAAATAAATGTATAAATTAGAATTAATTACCCAGGTTCGTTCGCCCTACATTTGGCTAACACGTAAAAGAGCAAACGCACCCGATATCGTAAACCGGCAACTGTCTGCAGCAAGTGAAAGGGCCTTGGCATCGATTGTCGTGAGTACATAGGGACATATTAATATTCACTTCTACTGCACTTAAAACATGGGTACTGCATGTTAATACATTTTATTCATGGATATTATTGTATATATCGCCCGTGACAGCCGTTAACATATCTATTCTTTCCGTACTGTATATCACTCATTTACTTCAGCTTTTCTAAGATACGCATGTTTCTTTATGCATGAATTTATTGGTTAGCAGAATTTGGGGATGTTTCCTGTTTACAGTTTAACTATCTGAGAGTGGAGACTCTCACTTCGACATGGGATACTCTCACTCCGACCTGTGAGGATTTTGTCGGACAATTTTAAGAGTGACACTCTCTACATGTCCGACAAAACTCTGTGTCCGACCTGAGAGTATGATCGTTGATACACTTGGAGGGATCTGTATATAGTATTAATTTTATTTCTTAAATGACTGCTGATTTGGTATGAATTATTTTCTTGTGAACAAAGATATGGATGTAATGGATAGTTTTATTAGTGGTCTTGTTACCATGCAGAATCTGTAAAAACTTTCCTTGTGGTTTTGGTATTCTCTATATATCTCACAGATGTGGAGATATTGGTGCATGTGAGAGTTACTGCTTGGCCAGATTTGATTGTACATGTTTTATTTGTATCCCTTGAAAAACAACCTTAAGATGTTGATATTAATTAAG
Source organism: Bathymodiolus brooksi (assembly GCA_963680875.1). NCBI lineage: Eukaryota > Metazoa > Mollusca > Bivalvia > Mytilida > Modiolidae > Bathymodiolus > Bathymodiolus brooksi. The sequence goes on from OY804575.1 coordinate 152,135,620, forward strand.
ATACACATTTCTATATTTAACTTCTTATTTTATTGGTACTCGGCCTTTAACAGTTGGAAATCAAGGCCAAAATAAAAATATAGTGTGTTTGCCCAAACGCGACCGACCCAAAAAAATCCCACCGAGTCAAATTCTTTTTTTGCTGTAAAATTTCGATTTTTTTTTTCTATCTCCGGATTTTCAACGTGTCCGCGGGTTCCGTATAAAATATTAGTTTTACAGGTTAAATCACTTTCGCGCTTACAACAACACTACAAAATCCTTGCCAGGAAGCGCTTAAGTGATACTGATGAGATTTTTTTCGATATCCTCAGCATTTATCATTATATATTGAAACCACGTGAAATCGGAAATGGTAGACAGTTATTTTACACTGTCTTCGTCTGTTGTAGTCAAAACTGACAATAAAGTGAAGCCGATTGTGTCAAACAGACTCTACAGATTTAACAACAAAAAACATGGATTGACGTCTTCGACGAGGTGACAGACCCAGAAGAAGTGGACTTGAAAAAGACGGATCAAATTTTAGTGACAGTCTCGGACAGAGCTGGACAAACATTTGAGCCTGACATGGAAGAATCTGGTGCAAAAAAAAAAAAAGAATTTGCCTACCTACCTACCCATACACAAAAGTCATGGGTCAGGTTTGGGCAAGCTGAAATATTTTTAAGGATGGCCCAATTTTAGAACAAAAAAGTCCAAAACCACAGCCCAACCCGAGTAAGGCTACATAGGACTGAAAGGAGATAGATAAACTATAGTTTTACAATAATTCCTCAAATTTTATGCATGTAAATTGTTTAAATAGTATCATTTTTGTGTGTAATTTTTATACCCCCCGCAAACATAGTTTGGGGGGTATATAGGAATTGATCTGTCTGTCTTTCCATCTGTAGGGACCAACTTCCACATCTTTTCTCTGATTTCCACCAAACTTTGTGGAATTTAAGATCATGATGTGTGAACTTTGCAGTATAAAGGATTTTATTGTCCATTGAGTTTTACCCCTGTTATGCCTCTTTGGACTTAGAAATTTTGAGACAATTCAGTATGCACTTTGTCATCAGAAATTCTCCTACATGATTAATCAGAAGTTCATGAAATTTTGTACATTGCAAGATCCTAATATGAAGATGTGCACATTAGTAGGATATCCCGGTCCATTGAGTTTTACCCCTGTTATGCTTCTTTGGACTTAGAAATTTTGAGACAATTCAGTATGCACTTTGTCATCGCAAATTCCCCTACATGATTAATCAGAAGTTCATGAAACTTTGTACATTGCAAGATCCTAATATGAAGATGTGCACATTAGTAGGATATCCCGGTCCATTGAGTTTTACCCCTGTTATGCTTCTTTGGGTCCATCAAGTTTTACCAGAATTATGAGTCTAAAAGTTTTGTTCCAAATATGTTTTGGCTCAATTAAGATGATGGGGACGCAGGGGGTATTAGTCCTGCATAGCGGACAGTTAAGTTATTCCAATTATGTATCAATGCGGAACTCCTGCGTCCAGCAGTACCTCTAGTTTGTTTAGTTTAATTAAAAGTCATTTTTGCCAGCACTGATAATAAACAATGCTCTGACTAATTTTTTGTTCAGTTTAATTTTGTCCAACACTGATAATAGACAATGTTCTAACTCATTTTTTGTTTAGTTTAATTTAGTGTATTGCATGTTTTCCAGCATGTCCCACAGGTAGATATGGAGACAATTGTATTAATGAATGCCATTGTGAAAAGTTTGAAGCATGTGACACAAAAACAGGAAAATGTAGGAAATGTTATGATGGATGGATTGGTCCAGCATGCCAGGAAAGTAAGTTTAAACAGTAATTTAATGGATCAGTTGGTCCAACATGCCAAGAAAGTAAGTTTAAACAGTAATTGAGTGGATGGGCTGGTCCAGAATGCCAAGAAAGTAAGTTTAAACAGTAATGTGGATCGATGGGTTGGTCCAGCATGCCAAGAAAGTAAGTTTAAACAGTAATTGAATGGATGGGCTGGTTCAGCATGCCAAGAAAGTAAGTTTAAACAGTAATGTGAATGGATGGGCTGGTTCAGCATGCCAAGAAAGTAAGTTTAAACAGTAATTGAATGGATGGGTTGGTTCAGCATGCCAGGAAAGTAAGTTTAAACAGTAATTGAATGGATGGGTTGGTCCAGCATGCCAAGAAAGTGAGTTTAACCAGTAATTGAGTGGATGGGCTGGTCCAGAATGCCAAGAAAGTAAGTTTAAGCAGTAATTAAATGAATGGGTTGGTCAAGCATGCCAGGAAAGTAAGTTTAAGCAGTAATTGAATGGATGGGTTGGTCCAGCATGCCAGGAAAGTAAGTTTTAACAGTAATTGAATGGATGGGTTGGTCCAGCATGACAAGAAGGTAAGTTTAAACAGTAATGTGAATGGATGGGTTGGTTCAGCATGCAAAGAAAGTAAGTTTAAACAGTAATGTGAATGGATGGGTTGGTTCAGCATGCCAAGAAAGTAAGTTTAAACAGTAATTAAATGGATGGGTTGGTTCAGCATGCCAGGAAAGTAAGTTTAAACAGTAATGTGGATGGATGGGTTGGTCCAGCATGCCAAGAAAGTGAGTTTAACCAGTAATTGAGTGGATTGGCTGGTCCAGAATGCCAAGAAAGTAAGTTTAAACAGTAATGTGGATCGATGGGTTGGTCCAGCATGCCAAGAAAGTAAGTTTAAACAGTAATTGGATGGATGGGTTGGTTCAGCATGCCAAGAAAGTACGTTTAAGCAGTAATTAAATGAATGGGTTGGTCAAGCATGCCAAGAAAGTAAGTTTAAACTAATTGAATGGATGGGTTGGTCCAGCATGCCAAGAAAGTAAGTATAACAGTAATTGGATGGATGGATTGGTCCAGTATGCCAGGAAAGTAAGATTTAACAGTAATTGAATGGATGGTTTGGTCCAGCGTGCCAAGAAAGTAAGTTTAAACAGTAATTGAATGGATTGGTTGGTCCAGCATGCCAGGAAAGTAAGATTTAACAGTCATTGAATGGATGGGTTGGTCCAGCATGCCAGGAAAGTAAGTTTAAACAGTAATTGGATGGATGGGTTGGTCCAACATGGCAAGAAAGTAAGTTTAAACAGTAATTGGATGGATGGGTTGGTCCAGCATGCCAGGAAAGTAAGTTTAAACAGTAATTGGATGGATGGGTTGGTCCAGCATGCCAGGAAAGTAAGTTTAAACAGTAATTGGATGGATGGGTTGGTCCAGCATGCCAGGAAAGTAAGTTTAAACAGTAATTGAGTGGATGGGTTGGTCCAGCATGCCAGGAAAGTAAGTTTAAACAGTAATGTGAATGGATGGGCTGGTCCAGCATGCCAGGAAAGTAAGTTTAAGCAGTAATTGAATGGATGGGTTGGTCCAGCATGAAAGTAAGTTTGATGGGTTGGTCCAGCATGCCAAGGAAGTAAGTTTAAACAGTAATTGGATGGATGGATTGGTCCAGCATGCCAAGAAAGTAAGTTTAAACAGTAATGTGAATGGATGGGTTGGTCCAGCATGCCAAGAAAGTAAATTTAAACAGTAATTGGATGGATGGGTTGGTCCAGCATTAAGGGGGAAACGATTCACCGTATGTACCGAAATCACGATTATTTTGGGGACGGTTCAGTTCACGATACGTGGAGGCCGCTTACGATACAAACGATATGATGCTCATTTTTTGAAAAAAAGTAGTGTTGAACTTCGTTTTCTTCTTTTGGTGATCATTTAATTAATATTTTTGAAATTAATTAATCAAATATCAAATGTTTACAATTTCTGCTAGTATGTAAGCGACCTCATATAAAAAAAAATCATGGCAGCGCCCATGTCGACCAGCATTGACTTCAAGGAATAGTTACAGTTTCCTATAAAATGTATCGTGATATGTATCGTAATACATATCAAATATCGCGATACGTATCACTTGTGGAAAAAGTGTATCGTTACACCCCTATCCAGCATGCCAAGAAAGTAAGTTTTAAGCAGTAATGTGGATCGATGGGTTGGTGCAGCATGCCAGGAAAGTAAGTTTAAGCAGTAATGTGGATCGATGGGTTGGTCCAACATGCCAGGAAAGAAAGTTTTTACAGTAATTGAGTGGATGGGCTTGTCCAGAATGCCAAGAAAGTAAGTTTAAACAGTAATGTGGATCGATGGGTTGGTCCAGCATGCCAAGAAAGTAAGTTTAAACAGTAATGTGGATCAATGGGTTGTTCCAGCATGCCAAAGAAGTAAGTGTGAAGACAATTTCAATGTTGGATGCAATATAATTCACAAATTGTTCACAAATAATACACTATACAATGAAAGCACATGATTGTTATGTTGACTACATATAGGGATCTATTGTCTTGTGTTGACTACATATAGGGATCTATTGTCTTGTGTTGACTACATGTAGGGATCTATTGTCTTGTGTTGACTACATATAGGGATCTATTGTCTTGTGTTGACTACATATAGGGATCTATTGTCTTGTGTTGACTACATATAGGGATCTATTGTCTTGTGTTGACTACATATAGGGATCTATTGTCTTGTGTTGACTACATATAGGGATCTATTGTCTTGTGTTGACTACATATAGGGATCTATTGTCTTGTGTTGACTACATATAGGGATCTATTGTCTTGTGTTGTGATGGAATTTAATCCAACATTACTACATTCCTTTTCATTACATACTGTTTCCACGTTTTTTATGCAACCACTTTTCAAACTGATTCTATCTAGAGATAACTATTGCTGAACAATAATCATTATCAGTAAAACTTCACAGGAGGAAGCCTTTTTCAACTTACTATGGTCTTATCATACTACACTCGTCATAGCCTTTTATTATTGCCTTGATATTGATTTTCTTAGTTTGAATATCCTCATCCAAGTTGAGAACCTTTTTAAACTTATTGTTTTACTTTTCAATAGGGGTCAGGAGACACATGTTTCACAATGTGACAAAAGAAATACATTTTTATCATAATATCTCTATAAATAGTTACCCATTGAATATATTGTATTGTCAATGAGACAGAATATTTTTTTCTGTGATTATATATTTTATTATAACTAGTATTTGTTATGTTATTTTATATTTTATTATAGCAAATATTTGTTGTGTTATTATGTATTTTATTATATCAAATATTTGTTGTGTTATTATGTATTTTATTATAACAAATATTTGTTGTGTTATTATGTATTTTATTATAACAAATATTTGTTGTGTTATTATGTATTTTATTATAACAAATATTTGTTGTGTTATTATGTATTTTATTATAACAAATATTTGTTGTGTTATTATGTATTTTATTATAACAAATATTTGTTGTGTTATTATGTATTTTATTATAACAAATATTTGTTGTGTTATTATGTATTTTATTATAGCAAATATTTGTTGTGTTATTATGTATTTTATTATAACAAATATTTGTTGTGTTATTATGTATTTTATTATAACAAATATTTGTTGTGTTATTATGTATTTTATTATAACAAATATTTGTTGTGTTATTATGTATTTTATGATAGTGAGCTGCTGGTGAAGTTAGTACATTTGTAATTCCACATTATGTTATTTATGTTTAATTGAATTAAGACTGGAGTTCTAATTAATGGCCACTTCAGTTGAATCAATATGTTTTAATTTTAGAATGTGGTGCTGGCAAGTTTGGACCTGATTGTGGTCAGATCTGTGGGGAATGTAAAGATAATTTATGTGACCATGAGACTGGTCGGTGTTTAGCAGGCTGTAATCCTGGCTGGAAAGAAGATCTTTGTAAAACTAGTAAGTCTGTGTACAGAGATTGGACAAAAGTGTTCAGACAAAATGGTGAATGCAAATCTGATGGCTGAATTTAGTCCAGATTATAAAACGTAATTTAATCGAAGCTTGAAAGATTTGATATTTTTTCAAATCTTATTAAAAATATATCTATAATGTACATTGTTAGCAAATTTTTCTTTTTGCATTTGACATAATGGGTACTAATTCAGAATCATTGAATGATATAAGATATCTTCATATAATTCATGCTAGGGATTAGCTTCAAAATTATAAATGTTATATATGTGATAGACTCAGATCAGCTTCCAGACTCAAATCGGCATCCACTGACGTCATTATCTCAAATCATAGTCCGATTTAAGGGTGTTCTCAATTCGGCGTTCTTTCCAAAGTTGGAAATCTATGGCTGATTTAGGGTTAGGGCATACATTAGTGGCGTTGATTTGAGAAGTGAGAAACTGCCATAGATATGAGAATTTGAATAAGGACATATATTTGAGAAATGGATGCTGATTTGAGAATTCGAGGTACAGATGTCTGTGACGTAGAAATCGGACATGAATTTGAGGATGGGACTTCGATTAGAGGTTGATCTGAGTCTTACATATGTGCTAGTATTCAAACGTAACATTTTTTTAATGTTGTTACAGCATGTCAGAGTGGAACGATTTGTTATAGTGAGTTAGCACAATTAACACTCCAGCTCGACCTGTTGGTCTAATACAAAGCAGAGATCATCATAATATCATTAAATAAGGGTAATAACAAAATTACCGAACTCCGAGCAATCTTACAAAGGGAAAGTCATAACTCATAAGTATATAAACAGACAAAATCAGTCAACAACCGGAAAACTGTGAAAACCGTAATGACCCTGACTTGGTATAGGTATTTCTAAAGAAATGGTGGGTTGAATCAGATTTTAAAGCGCCAAACCTCCCGCTTTCATTACGGCTCAAAGGTTCCGGCTGTCACTATAACAGTATTTATAACAATACTTGAACAAAACAGGTAAAACAGTTGTCATTACAGCACCAAACTCAGTGAAGTAAATGTCAAACACACTTTTACGTCACACATTGATAAAAAAATATTTTTTAAAACTAACTTATTGCCATGGATATAAGTGAAAAACTGCTCACATAGCATTAAACAACAATCAATCACTCACACTTGAAGGAAATTATTTTTTTAATTTATTTATTCACAAAATGTTCTGGTGGAAAAAAATATCACAGATTTTAAAGTTCTTTTGTAGCAATTGTAATTTGAAAAGAGTGTTTGTCTAAACATCTCTACTTTATTTTATAGATTGTTCAAGTGGAGAATATGGAGAGAATTGTAAAAAGACATGTGGAAGCTGTCGTCATGATTTAGATTGTGATATATTTAATGGAAGATGTCACTTGGGTTGTAAAGATGGTTACTTTGGCACTAACTGTCATCAGAGTAAGTATTCAACAAGTACTTTGATACTGTTATAGGTACATTAAAAGATATGTCAAGTTCAAAGTTAAGGCATACTATTTTTATATGACTGCAAAAATTTTGTAGCAAAAATATGGTATCTATGAGTATAACAACATTACGTTTGGAGTCATGTCAGATAACCTTTCATTTATCCTTACCATCAAATCATATGCAAGACAGTTAAATATATTGACCAATCAGACAACCGCTCTTGGCGTGTACATGGTTTAAATAAGTAGGCTCATCACTGATTGGTATGTTGGAAATATGAATCCTGACATGATCCCAAACGGGATGTTCTATTGTATCGACTGAAACAAATTATGAAAAGATATGACAAACATCTAATTTTGATAAGACTTTGCAGAAAGATAATACTTCCATATATATCTTTTCCGAGTAATTTTGATAACATTAATTTTGTGCTTGGATATGAAAAGTGTCAACTACCTGACATCTGTGAAGGATCAAAAGATCATGCTAAGAAAAGTTTGAAGATGCCGAAGGTGTAATCTGAAGCCGTAAATCAAAGAAGGACAGATAATGCAATGGCCAAAAAAGAAAGGACAAGCAACAATCTACAAAACATTACACAGAAAACTAAAGATCAAGCCCCACTAAAAACCGGGAGTGAACTCATGTGCTCCGGAAGGGTTAGCTGTTCCTGCTCCACATATAAAAAATAAGATTTCTGTGATATTTTAAATCAGCTTAGTTTGACACAGCAATAATCAACTATATACACCTTTAAATATAAATTTGATAAAAAAAAATCTATGATGTCCAAATTTTTATATTATCTTCTAACTAGAAGGGGCCACATTTGTGCATTTTTTAGTTTAAGAAACAATGCAACAATTTTATTCCCAAAACTTTAATTATGAGGCTTTCCAATCTTTCAATTTTGAGCGTACCTGATGGAGGTTATTCCAGAAACATGTCGTGAGCACTAAATTTGATATCTACTTTTTTATTAGAAAATAATTATTGATAAAATTGTGTCGTATGTATTTTGTAGATTGTACAGAGTATAAGTATGGTACTAATTGTACGTCTAACTGTGGTCACTGTAAAGATGGTGTTACTTGTAACTTTGTTGATGGATCTTGTCCTGATGGTTGTCAGCTAGGCTGGAATGGTGATTATTGTCAAACTGGTATGTATATTCTATTTGAAACATAAGGATTAAAGATTAATATTTGTTTATAATATTTTGTATGAGTTTTAGATCTTATTGAGTTATTTTAATTCAATAACCAGTCTTGGTGTGTGTAATGGTTATCATACATGCCTTGAGTGCTGAAGATTTATGGGTTGAATCCACAAACCCATCCATAATGGAGTAAAAGGAAAGACATGTCAGGATATTGTGTCCAAAGGGAGCCATATGTGAGCTAACACTATAAAAAGCAAACTCATATTAGTCTAGTACAAAGCAGATATAAATTCATCAAAAAGTCATTTGTTTTCTCAATGATATGGTTAAAACATTGCTTTCTTAGTGTTAATTAATGATCATTCACTTAATTCTAAGTGGTGATAAGATCTGATTGCATAGGTGATGGCTGGTGGTAGCCTTAAGATAATACAATGTATCTGTATTTTAAATAGGAATTTAAACAATAAAAATTGACAGTATAATTAACTTCAACTTGAACCACTCCTTGAGAAAATCAGCTCTTAAAACCTAAAAAAAACTGTAATATAAGTAACATTAGCTAGCAACTTTTTAAACAGTTATACTTCCCTTATGTTGAATTTCGAATAACTCGAAATTTAGCAACAGTCCTGTGAACTTTGAGATAACAAGATTCAACTGTATATAACAATGTTAACTTTGTTCTTAAAAATGTGTTCATACCCTAATTTTGTGGACTATCATTTTGTTATTACCACATATCTACTTTGTATATTCTCAGATTTTAATGGGTAAACATAATTTTAAAGTAATCATATGGTATATAAACAATAAATGTAATAGAAACAGTTAGGAAAGTTAGCCTGTGGTGAGCTTTTCTGGCCTGTTTTGCAGCAGGTGCAAATTAATTTGATATTTACCAACAATGCACATATATTGCAATGCCAAAAATGTCCAAAAGAAACACCAAATTGTCTGAAAATAGCTGAAACATGTATCATTATAATCGTTTTCAATAGTGTCCTCTGTGAAGTCCGTATTTATACTGTTACCGTTTCATACTGTTGCTCTACATGAATCAGGTACCAGAAAAGCTTTTATTAAATCCCTGACTAAATAACATTGCAGGATAAAATTCTATATATTTAATTTAAGCCTGTCTGGATGGATGGTATGGTAATAACTGTTCCATGGAGTGTGGTATGTGTCAAGATGATGAGGTGTGTAGTAAAGACACTGGTGTTTGTCCTGGGATATGTCAGAAGCGTTTTACAGGAGAACTATGTAAAGGTCAGTTACATTCAGTGTATTAGTCAATGTTCGACTGTATTATTTATATTCTAGTAGTTTATAATTTGTAATGTCTAGTTTGTACTGTTTTTATTATTCCCCTGCCACTATAATTCCCCTTGAACAAAGAAAATTTCAAAAAAGAAACATCTTTCCACTCTCTTTTGTATTTAGTAGATATATTGTTCAGATTTTTGGCATTAAGTCATGTTATGAGAAGTTACAATTAAAGTTTGTGTTTCCTTCCTGTAAACTGACATGTCTGGGACATGTATTACTTTAGCAATACTCTCAGAATGTTTGTTATACATGTGTCTTAAAAAAACAATGTTGAGATCAGTTGATTGAATTTTAAGTACACCTAGCTATAGACAGACCTTTTTATAACTGAAATATTGTTGAAAGTGGTATTAAGCCTAACCCCTGCTGTTTAATGTACAACATATTTACTATGATATTAGAATTTGATTAAGAAATATGGATTAAGAATTGATGTATAGATACTTTAACAGGACATCAGTATATCCAATGGTATATACTGATCACTACAAAAGGTTGTGAGTACGTTTTCATGCCTGGGTTAGGGTTATGGTGTTAAACGCCACTTTCAACAATATTTGAGTTTTATCGTGGCTGTCAGTTTTATTGGTGAAGGAAACCGGGGTACCCTGAGAAAACCACTGACCTGCCGAATGTCACTGACAAACTTTATCACATAATGTTGTATCGAGTGCACCTTGCCTGAGCGGGATTCAAACTCACAACATTAGTGGGGATAGACACTGATTGCACAGGTAGTTGTAAATCCAACTACCATGGCGGCCCCTGCCCCCTTTTCACGCCTGTGTTGAAGTCTTCCTCTTATAAACATTTATATACATATAGTGCAGAGTAGGAGTATTTATCATTAGTGGAGGTTTACCTACTGTTGTGTAAGCTCAGATCATTTTTTAAAGTTTTTTTTAATTTATTTTCAGAAGCATTGTTTATTGAGGAGGAAACCAATGGTGCATCAGTGGCATTCATTGTACCTATAGTTATAATACTAATATTAGGTGTTCTTATTATTGTCTTTGTTATGCGGTAAGTCTTAGAATATAAACCTCTGTAGACACATACTTTAGAACAACACATTATTTATATTTTAATTCAATTTGTATGGAAGGGCCCGGGTAGCTCAATGAGTTAGGTAGTTGGATTACCTAACAACTCGTACAAGCCTATCACCAATATGGCGTTGGTTCGTGCCCGGGTTTGTAAATTCCCAAAAAGGGTGCACTCGACTCGCAGCCGCAAGTGATAAAGTTTACCAGTTGCTTGCCCATGGTCGGTGGTTCTCTCAGGGTACTCCGGCTTCTTCCACCACTAAAACTGGTCACCATGATATAGCTGAAATTTTGCTGAAAGTGGCATTAAACACAATAAATCAAATCAAATTGTATGGATGGATAAGGACAGGAGTTATCTATCTTAAAACCTGCTTTTTGGAATTAGTTTTTCGGAATATGGTGAACACACTAATCGTATTTATTGGATATCCAGTTCAGCAAAATCTAATTTAAAAGAGTGTAATAACTGAATAATGATCAATAATTAACAATGACTAAAAGATATTAAGAATAAATATATTAAAAAAATTATATATTCTGATGTGACATCCTTCTTTGGCTTTGTAAGCAAACAAGTGATTTATTTAGATGGCAAAATCTCATTAGCACATGTGCGCACACATTTAAGCCAGGTGATAAAATCATGTTAAATTATTTACACTGTTAACGTTTGGCAGGTTGAAAGAACAGCCAACCTTTTCCATCAAAGTACACTATGAATTATTTCTTAATTTTATTTACAACGATACTGATATACAATTTAATATTTACATTCTTTTCATGTTAGTTAATGTGTTCTGTTCATGTTGACAGGAGGAAAGGTAAATTCCAACATATAATAAAGTTAAATGACACACAGACATCAAATGAAACTATAACAGAGGTTAAAGAGGATATTTTAACTAAAGAAACAGATGAGTTGATACCAGACAAAGGTAATAGTCTTGTTAGCATGTATCATTGATTGGTGTTTGAATGTTATGTATCATGTGATGTTGATTATATCCTGTTTGTATATTCCTGACTACAACCCAAACTTTATTCTCTAATGAGAGAAAATTGTACCAAAGTTAACATATCTTCCATGCCGGCCAAGGGTTATAATCCACCACCACTTCTTCTAACCTTTTGTCATGTAAGCCAGATTTTTGTGGTCACACAGTAACAGTTTTCATTGGATGCAGTCAATGATAGCTGCAACCAACCAGAATATGTATTACAAAAACATGTGTTTTGTAGGAGCAATGTAAATATGAAATAGACATGTATAGGTTTAGCCTTGCTTGAATGTTTGCCTTAAAAGCACAGAATAATTTTTGTGGACACAATTAGTGTTTTTAGTTAGCTCTGCATATTTTGACATACTGTCAAATCTGTATATAAAGAGCACTGAAGGCAACCTGAAATAGCTCTTTATGAACAATTTCCCATTTTTATACAAGTTAAAATTAAATGCACTTGTCATTAAATGTAGAAAATGAAACTTCCCTGTATCGACAGTGATTTGTTATATACAAGTGCCCTATAAGGCAGGTTTGACTGTATATCTTGTATAGTAAGTATATTATTTTCTTTATTTTATTTCTTCTGGCATTATAGATAATGGCTATGACATCAGTAAAGAACCAATCTATGCCAATGTAAACACCAAGAAACAGAGTAGTCCTATACAAGTCCAAGATCTTCTAGAATATATCAGGAAAAATAAAGAGAATGAGTGTGTAGGATTTAAGAAAGAATTTGGGGTAATTGACATTATAATATTTGTTAATATACACCAGTTATTTCATGTAGAATAAGTTTAAATGAATAAGTAAATTTTGACTTAATGGTGTTTTCAGGAAGGTATAAACTTTTGTTTCCTTAATAATATGATTTTCATGATTGTTAACTCAGTTTTACATCAAAATACAGATCAAGAATGAAGTAGTGATTCTACTCTACATACATATGCCATACCTTTATTGTTTTTGATTGATATTGACATACAAATGACATACTCTATGTTTTGATTGATATTGACATACAAATGACATACTCTATGTTTTGATTGATATTGACATATAAATGACATACTCTATGTTTTGATTGATATTGACATACAAATGACATACTTTATTGGTGTTATTGATATTGACATACAAATGACATACTCTATTGATTTGATTGATATTGACATACAATTACAAATGACATAATCTATTGTTTTGAATGAAATTGACATAAAAATGACATACTATATTGATATTGACATACAAATGACATACTTCATTGTTTATTATTTACATTTACATGCATAATATTTTCAGGAGTTACCTCTAGGTTTACTTGCCCTGTGTGATGCTGCAAAGAAACCAGAAAACAGACCAAAGAACAGATATGGTAACATTATAGCATGTAAGTCTGTAATAGTCATGTTACATGTAATACTGTAAGTCAGGTGCTACATGTAAGTCCGTAAAAGTCATATGTTACATGTAAATCTGTAAGTCAGGTGCTACATGTAAGTCTGTAAAAGTCATATGTTACATGTAAATCTGTAAGTCAGGTGCTACATGTAAGTCTGTAAAAGTCATATGTTACATGTAAATCTGTAAGTCGGGTGCTACATGTAAGTCTGTAAAAGTCATATGTTACATGTAAATCTGTAAGTCAGGTGCTACATGTAAGTCTGTAAAAGTCATATGTTACATGTAAATCTGTAAGTCAGGTGCTACATGTAAGTCTGTAAAAGTCATATGTTACATGTAAATCTGTAAGTCAGGTGCTACATGTAAGTCTGTAAAAGTCATATGTTACATGTAAATCTGTAAGTCAGGTGCTACATGTAAGTCTGTAAAAGTCATATGTTACATGTAAATCTGTAAGTCATGTGCTACATGTAAGTCTAAAAGTCATATGTTACATGTAAATCTGTAAGTCATGTGCTACATGTAAGTCTGTAAAAGTCATATGTTACATGTAAATCTGTAAGTCAGGTGCTACATGTAAGTCTGTAAAAGTCATATGTTACATGTAAATCTGTAAGTCAGGTGCTACATGTAAGTCTGTAAAAGTCATATGTTACATGTAAATCTGTAAGTCAGGTGCTACATGTAAGTCTGTAAAAGTCATATGTTACATGTAAATCTGTAAGTCAGGTGCTACATGTAAGTCTGTAAAAGTCATATGTTACATGTAAATCTGTAAGTCAGGTGCTACATGTAAGTCTGTAAAAGTCATATGTTACATGTAAATCTGTAAGTCAGGTGCTACATGTAAGTCTGTAAAAGTCATATGTTACATGTAAATCTGTAAGTCATGTGCTACATGTAAGTCTGTAAAAGTCATATGTTACATGTAAATCTGTAAGTCAGGTGCTACATGTAAGTCTGTAAAAGTCATATGTTACATGTAAATCTGTAAGTCAGGTGCTACATGTAAGTCTGTAAAAGTCATGTTACATGTAAATCTGTAAGTCAGGTGCTACATGTAAGTCTGTAAAAGTCATGTTACATGTAAATCTGTAAGTCGGGTGCTACATGTAAATCTGTAAGTCAGGTGCTACATGTAAATCTGTAAGTCAGGTGTTACATGTAAATTTGTAAGTCAGGTGCTACATGTAAATCTGTAAGTCAGATGCTACATGTATAACAACAGCTATTATTGTCCTTTATTACAGTAACAGAGTAAGAAATAACTGTGTTATTTGACTGTTTTTCTTGTTGGTTTCAAGCAATAACTAATTATTTTTGCGGCATGATGCACACAGTGCTAATAACAATTAGGGTATATGTTCATGGCGAGAAATAACTGTTTGTATCTAGCGCATAACTGCACGTCGTACAAAAACTGCTATTTTCATTTTGAGTCTAATGCATTATAATAATACCATTATGTCCTGCATGAAAAGTAAATATCCATAATTATCAAATTTCGAAAAGAGTTATCTCACTCAGCCCTTCTGGTGGTGGGAAACAACTCAACTTGATAACTATGGATATTAATTTATCATGAAGGCCTTAATTGTTTATTGTTATTAATTTATCATGAAGGCCTTAATTGTTTATTGTTATACCTTAATATTGTTAATATATAAATGTATTATAAAAAAACTCTACATTTTCATCTTTTGATTATCTGAAGGCCATTCCTGTTAATGAACTGTTGCCTGTTAACAATTTTTGAACTGTTGACCTTCTAGTCTAATTTCATTGGTTACTGATGTCATTTGTCACCTGAAAATAGCACATACAACTGTAAAGATGTGCTATGGCAGTCTCTGATAGCAAGACAAAAAAGAAAAAGACATAACCATAAACTGAATTTGAAAAAAATGTCTGAATTGAATTTATTTTAAAAAAAATTAAATGATAATTTTGTGTAAAGTTTCTATAATATGTTCTTATCTAAGACAGATAGGGGAGTGGTTATTGTATCTTTTACAGTATTAAATCAATAAAACTACTGACAAATTGTTTCTAACACAAGATGTAAAGTGTTATTATTTGTCTGATATAATAATCCATATTTCCTTCAGATGACCATTCAAGAGTTGTTCTGACACCTATATCATCTGAGCCTAACTCTGATTACATCAATGCTAACTATCTAGACGTAAGTATTTACAGAGATAAGAAAAGAATATGGATGTAGATGAGAATTAGAAATTATCCAACATTACATTTAGACACAAATTAAAGTAAAAGAACACTGCTTTTATTAGTGTTCTACATTTTGACAGTCATGGTAGGATTTTCAACAATGAGCATTACTCATACCCTAAAATTGGTGTAAAACAGCCCATAGACTGCACCTGAATGGCACTCTTTACTTCTGTCTAGGCCTTTAGACTGCACCTGAATGGTACTCTTTACTTCTGTCTAGGCCCCTAGACTGTACCTGAATGGCACTCTTTACTTCTGTCTAGGCCCCTAGACTGCACCTGAATGGCACTCTTTACTTCTGTCTAGGCCCCTAGACTGTACCTGAATGGCACTCTTTACTTCTGTCTAGGCCCCTAGACTGCACCTGAATGGCACTCTTTACTTCTGTCTAGGCCCTAGACTGCACCTGAATGGCACTCTTTACTTCTGTCTAGGCCCCTAGACTGCACCTGAATGGCACTCTTTACTTCTGTCTAGGCCCCTAGACTGTACCTGAATGGCACTCTTTACTTCTGTCTAGGCCCCTAGACTGCACCTGAATGGCACTCTTTACTTCTGTCTAGGCCCTAGACTGCACCTGAATGGCACTCTTTACTTCTGTCTAGGCCCCTAGACTGCACCTGAATGGCACTCTTTACTTCTGTCTAGGCCCCTAGACTGTACCTGAATGGCACTCTTTACTTCTGTCTAGGCCCCTAGACTGTACCTGAATGGCACTCTACTTCTGTCTAGGCCCCTAGACTACACCTGAATGGCACTCTTTACTTCTGTCTAGGCTCCTAGACTGTACCTGAATGGCACTCTTTACTTCTATCTAGGCCGCTAGACTGCACCTGAATGGCACTCATTACTTCTGTCTAGGCCCCTAGACTGTACCTGAATGGCACTCTTTACTTCTATCTAGGCCGCTAGACTGCACCTGAATGGCACTCTTTACTTCTGTCTAGGCCCTAGACTGCACCTGAATGGCACTCTTTACTTCTGTCTAGGCCCCTAGACTGTACCTGAATGGCACTCTTTACTTCTGTCTAGGCCCCTAGACTGCACCTGAATGGCACTCTTTACTTCTGTCTAGGCCCCTAGACTGCACCTGAATGGTACTCTTTACTTCTGTCTAGGCCCTAGACTGTACCTGAATGGCACTCTTTACTTCTGTCTAGGCCCTAGACTGTACCTGAATGGTACTCTTTACTTCTGTCTAGGCCCCTAGACTGTACCTGAATGGCACTCTTTACTTCTGTCTAGGCCCCTAGACTGCACCTGAATGGCACTCTTTACTTCTGTCTAGGCCCCTAGACTGCACCTGAATGGCACTCTTTACTTCTGTCTAGGCCGCTAGACTGCACCTGAATGGCACTCTTTACTTCTGTCAAGGCCCCTAGACTCCACCTGAATGGCACTCTTTACTTCTGTCTAGGTCCCTAGACTGCACCTGAATGGCACTCTTTACTTCTGTCTAGGCCCCTAGACTGCACCTGAATGGCACTCTTTACTTCTGTCTAGGTCCCTAGACTGCACCTGAATGGCACTCTTTACTTCTGTCTAGGCCGCTAGACTGCACCTGAATGGCACTCTTTACTTCTGTCAAGGCCCCTAGACTGCACCTGAATGGCACTCTTTACTTCTGTCTAGGCCCCTAGACTGCACCTGAATGGCACTCTTTACTTCTGTCTAGGTCCCTAGACTGCACCTGAATGGCACTCTTTACTTCTGTCTAGGCCCCTAGACTGCACCTGAATGGCACTCTTTACTTCTGTCTAGGTCCCTAGACTGCACCTGAATGGCACTCATTACTTCTGTCTAGGCCCCTAGACTGCACCTGAATGGCACTCTTTACTTCTGTCTAGGCCCCTAGACTGCACCTGAATGGCACTCTACTTCTGTCTAGGCCCCTAGACTGTACCTGAATGGCACTCATTACTTCTGTCTAGGCCCCTAGACTCTACCTGAATGGCACTCATTACTTCTGTCTAGGCCCCTAGACTGTACCTGAATGGCACTCATTACTTCTGTCTAGGCCCCTAGACTGTACCTGAATGGCACTCATTACTTCTGTCTAGGCCCCTAGACTGTACCTGAATGGCACTCATTACATCTGTTTAGGCCCCTAGACTGTACCTGAATGGCACTCATTACTTCTGTCTATGCCCCTAGACTGTACCTGAATGGCACTCATTACTTCTGTCTAGGCCCCTAGACTGTACCTGAATGGCACTCATTACTTCTGTCTAGGCCCCTCGACTGTACCTGAATGGCACTCTTTACTTCTGTCTAGGCCCCTAGACTGTACCTGAATGGCACTCATTACTTCTGTCTAGGCCCTAGACTGTACCTGAATGGCACTCTTTACTTCTGTCTAGGCCCCTAGACTGTACCTGAATGGCACTCATTACTTCTGTCTAGGCCCCTAGACTGTACCTGAATGGCACTCTTTACTTCTGTCTAGGCCCTAGACTGTACCTGAATGGCACTCTTTACTTCTGTCTAGGCCCCTAGACTGTACCTGAATGGCACTCATTACTTCTGTCTAGGCCCCTAGACTGCACCTGGATGGCACTCATTACTTCTGTCTAGGCCCCTAGACTGTACCTGAATGGCACTCTTTACTTCTGTCTAGGCCCTAGACTGTACCTGAATGGCACTCTTTACTTCTGTCTAGGCCCTAGACTGTACCTGAATGGCACTCTTTACTTCTGTCTAGGCCCCTAGACTGTACCTGAATGGCACTCATTACTTCTGTCTAGGCCCCTAGACTGTACCTGAATGGCACTCTTTACTTCTGTCTAGGCCCCTAGACTGTACCTGAATGGCACTCATTACTTCTGTCTAGGCCCCTTGACTGTACCTGAATGGCACTCATTACTTCTGTCTAGGCCCCTAGACTGCACCTGAATGGCACTCTTTACTTCTGTCTAGGCCCCTAGACTGTACCTGAATGGCACTCTTTACTTCTGTCTAGGCCCCTAGACTGTACCTGAATGGCACTCTTTACTTCTGTCTAGGCCCCTAGACTGCACCTGAATGGCACTCTTTACTTCTGTCTAGGCCCCTAGACTGTACCTGAATGGCACTCTTTACTTCTGTCTAGGCCCCTAGACTGTACCTGAATGGCACTCTTTACTTCTGTCTAGGCCCCTAGACTGTACCTGAATGGCACTCATTACTTCTGTCTAGGCCCCTAGACTGTACCTGAATGGCACTCATTACTTCTGTCTAGGCCCCTAGACTGCACCTGAATGGCACTCTTTACTTCTGTCTAGGCCCCTAGACTGTACCTGAATGGCACTCTTTACTTCTGTCTAGGCCCCTAGACTGTACCTGAATGGCACTCTTTACTTCTGTCTAGGCCCCTAGACTGTACCTGAATGGCACTCATTACTTCTGTCTAGGCCCCTAGACTGTACCTGAATGGCACTCATTACTTCTGTCTAGGCCCCTAGACTGTACCTGAATGGCACTCATTACTTCTGTCTATGCCCCTAGACTGTACCTGAATGGCACTCATTACTTCTGTCTAGGCCCCTAGACTGTACCTGAATGGCACTCATTACTTCTGTCTAGGCCCCTCGACTGTACCTGAATGGCACTCTTTACTTCTGTCTAGGCCCCTAGACTGTACCTGAATGGCACTCATTACTTCTGTCTAGGCCCTAGACTGTACCTGAATGGCACTCTTTACTTCTGTCTAGGCCCCTAGACTGTACCTGAATGGCACTCATTACTTCTGTCTAGGCCCCTAGACTGTACCTGAATGGCACTCTTTACTTCTGTCTAGGCCCTAGACTGTACCTGAATGGCACTCTTTACTTCTGTCTAGGCCCCTAGACTGTACCTGAATGGCACTCATTACTTCTGTCTAGGCCCCTAGACTGTACCTGAATGGCACTCATTACTTCTGTCTAGGCCCCTAGACTGTACCTGAATGGCACTCTTTACTTCTGTCTAGGCCCTAGACTGTACCTGAATGGCACTCTTTACTTCTGTCTAGGCCCTAGACTGTACCTGAATGGCACTCTTTACTTCTGTCTAGGCCCCTAGACTGTACCTGAATGGCACTCATTACTTCTGTCTAGGCCCCTAGACTGTACCTGAATGGCACTCTTTACTTCTGTCTAGGCCCCTAGACTGTACCTGAATGGCACTCATTACTTCTGTCTAGGCCCCTTGACTGTACCTGAATGGCACTCATTACTTCTGTCTAGGCCCCTAGACTGCACCTGAATGGCACTCTTTACTTCTGTCTAGGCCCCTAGACTGTACCTGAATGGCACTCTTTACTTCTGTCTAGGCCCCTAGACTGTACCTGAATGGCACTCTTTACTTCTGTCTAGGCCCCTAGACTGCACCTGAATGGCACTCTTTACTTCTGTCTAGGCCCCTAGACTGTACCTGAATGGCACTCTTTACTTCTGTCTAGGCCCCTAGACTGTACCTGAATGGCACTCTTTACTTCTGTCTAGGCCCCTAGACTGTACCTGAATGGCACTCATTACTTCTGTCTAGGCCCCTAGACTGTACCTGAATGGCACTCATTACTTCTGTCTAGGCCCCTAGACTGCACCTGAATGGCACTCTTTACTTCTGTCTAGGCCCCTAGACTGTACCTGAATGGCACTCTTTACTTCTGTCTAGGCCCCTAGACTGTACCTGAATGGCACTCTTTACTTCTGTCTAGGCCCCTAGACTGTACCTGAATGGCACTCTTTACTTCTGTCTAGGCCCCTAGACTACACCTGAATGGCACTCTTTACTTCTGTCTAGGCCCCTAGACTGTACCTGAATGGCACTCTTTACTTCTGTCTAGGCCCTAGACTGTACCTGAATGGCACTCTTTACTTCTGTCTAGGCCCCTAGACTGTACCTGAATGGCACTCTTTACTTCTGTCTAGGCCCCTAGACTGTACCTGAATGGCACTCATTACTTCTGTCTAGGCCCCTAGACTGCACCTGAATGGCACTCTTTACTTCTGTCTAGGCCCCTAGACTGTACCTGAATGGCACTCATTACTTCTGTCTAGGCCCCTAGACTGTACCTGAATGGCACTCTTTACTTCTGTCTAGGCCCCTAGACTGTACCTGAATGGCACTCATTACTTCTGTCTAGGCCCCTTGACTGTACCTGAATGGCACTCATTACTTCTGTCTAGGCCCCTAGACTGCACCTGAATGGCACTCTTTACTTCTGTCTAGGCCCCTAGACTGTACCTGAATGGCACTCTTTACTTCTGTCTAGGCCCCTAGACTGTACCTGAATGGCACTCTTTACTTCTGTCTAGGCCCCTAGACTGCACCTGAATGGCACTCTTTACTTCTGTCTAGGCCCCTAGACTGTACCTGAATGGCACTCTTTACTTCTGTCTAGGCCCATAGACTGTACCTGAATGGCACTCTTTACTTCTGTCTAGGCCCCTAGACTGTACCTGAATGGCACTCATTACTTCTGTCTAGGCCCCTAGACTGTACCTGAATGGCACTCTTTACTTCTGTCTAGGCCCCTAGACTGTACCTGAATGGCACTCTTTACTTCTGTCTAGGCCCCTAGACTGTACCTGAATGGCACTCTTTACTTCTGTCTAGGCCCCTAGACTGTACCTGAATGGCACTCTTTACTTCTGTCTAGGCCCCTAGACTGTACCTGAATGGCACTCTTTACTTCTGTCTAGGCCCCTAGACTGTACCTGAATGGCACTCTTTACTTCTGTCTAGGCCCCTAGACTGCACCTGAATGGCACTCTTTACTTCTGTCTAGGCCCCTAGACTGTACCTGAATGGCACTCTTTACTTCTGTCTAGGCCCCTAAACTGTACCTGAATGGCACTCTTTACTTCTGTCTAGGCCCCCTAGACTGTACCTGAATGGCACTCATTACTTCTGTCTAGGCCCCTAGACTGTACCTGAATGGCACTCATTACTTCTGTCTAGGCCCCTAGACTGCACCTGAATGGCACTCTTTACTTCTGTCTAGGCCCCTAGACTGTACCTGAATGGCACTCTTTACTTCTGTCTAGGCCCCTAGACTGTACCTGAATGGCACTCTTTACTTCTGTCTAGGCCCCTAGACTGTACCTGAATGGCACTCTTTACTTCTGTCTAGGCCCCTAGACTGTACCTGAATGGCACTCTTTACTTCTGTCTAGGCCCCTAGACTGCACCTGAATGGCACTCTTTACTTCTGTCTAGGCCCCTAGACTGTACCTGAATGGCACTCTTTACTTCTGTCTAGGCCCCTAGACTGTACCTGAATGGCACTCTTTACTTCTGTCTAGGCCCCTAGAATGCACCTGAATGGCACTCTTTACTTCTGTCTAGGCCCCTAGACTGTACCTGAATGGCACTCTTTACTTCTGTCTAGACCCCTAGACTGTACCTGAATGGCACTCTTTACTTCTGTCTAGGCCCCTAGACTGTACCTGAATGGCACTCTTTACTTCTGTCTAGGCCCCCTAGACTGTACCTGAATGGCACTCTTTACTTCTGTCTAGGCCCCTAGACTGCACCTGAATGGCACTCTTTACTTCTGTCTAGGCCCCTAGACTGTACCTGAATGGCACTAATTACTTCTGTCTAGGCCCCTAGACTGTACCTGAATGGCACTCTTTACTTCTATCTAGGCCCCTAGACTGCACCTGAATGGCACTCTTTACTTCTGTCTAGGCCCCTAGACTGTACCTGAATGGCACTCATTACTTCTGTCAAGGCCCCTAGACTGTACCTGAATGACACTCATTACTTCTGTCTAGGCCCCTAGACTGCACCTGAATGGCACTCTTTACTTCTGTCTAGGCCCCTAGACTGTACCTGAATGGCACTCATTACTTCTGTCTAGGCCCCTAGACTGTACCTGAATGGCACTCTTTACTTCTATCTAGGCCCCTAGACTGCACCTGAATGGCACTCTTTACTTCTGTCTAGGCCCCTAGACTGTACCTGAATGGCACTCATTACTTCTGTCTAGGCCCCTAGACTGTACCTGAATGACACTCATTACTTCTGTCTAGGCCCCTAGACTGCACCTGAATGGCACTCTTTACTTCTGTCTAGGCCCCTAGACTGTACCTGAATGGCACTCATTACTTCTGTCTAGGCCCCTAGACTGTACCTGAATGGCACTCTTTACTTCTATCTAGGCCCCTAGACTGCACCTGAATGGCACTCTTTACTTCTGTCTAGGCCCCTAGACTGTACCTGAATGGCACTCATTACTTCTGTCTAGGCCCCTAGACTGTACCTGAATGACACTCATTACTTCTGTCTAGGCCCCTAGACTGCACCTGAATGGTACTCTTTACTTCTGTCTAGGCCCCTAGACTGTACCTGAATGGCACTCTTTACTTCTGTCTAGGCCCCTAGACTGCACCTGAATGGCACTCTTTACTTCTGTCTAGGCCCCTAGACTGTACCTGAATGGCACTCTTTACTTCTGCTGACTACATCTGGGTATCTTTGTTGTTTTGATTTTATTTATTGTATACAATTTTATTTAGTGTATACAATTTTATTTATTGTATACAATTTTATTTAGTGAATGCAATTTTATTTAGTGTATACAATTTTATTTAGTGTATACAATTTTATTTAGTGTATACAATTTTATTTATTGTATACAATTTTATTTAGTGTATACAATTTTATTTAGTGTATGCAATTTTATTTAGTGTATACAATTTTATTTAGTGTATGCAATTTTATTTATTGTATACAATTTTATTTAGTGTATACAATTTTATTTATTGTATACAATTTTATTTAGTGTATACAATTTTATTTCCCAAATGTGAAGATATCAACAAGAAAACAAAATATGGAATATAATCTTACAAATGTTCAGACACAGTTAAACTTCCATCTGAAATGCCATTCCTTCTGACAACAAAATATGCTTCTTCACAACAGGCAGTCTCTCAAAAGATTTGTATGTAATGAAAACACATGTTATAAATATAGAGCTATGGCATTTCAAAGTGGTCCCACAAACAAATGTTGGTGTGTCAGTGGCATTTTTAGATATTCCATTCTGTAAATTACAATATTTTAGTGAGCTTTAGCAATCCTAAGAATATTGTAATTTGATTCTTTTGTTTGACTAAATTTAATAATTTACAGTTACAAAACATTAGTGACTTTGATAAATAATAATGATAAAATTGTACCAGTTGTTTTCACTGTTAAGTAATATCATCATACATGAACTCTAGTTTTACATGACATCTCACTGTTAAGTAATATCATCATACATGAACTCTTGTTTTACACGACATCTCACTGTTAAGTAATATCATCATACATGAACTCTCGTTTTACACGACATCTCACTGTTAAGTAATATCATCATACATGAACTCTTGTTTTACATGACATCTCACTGTTAAGTAATATCATCATACATGAACTCTTGTTTTACATGACATCTTACTGTTAAGTAATATCATCATACATGAACTCTTGTTTTACATGACATCTCACTGTTAAGTAATATCATCATACATGAACTCTTGTTTTACACGACATCTCACTGTTAAGTAATATCATCATACATGAATTCTTGTTTTACATGACATCTCACTGTTAAGTAATATCATCATACATGAACTCTTGTTTTACATGACATCTCACTGTTAAGTAATATCATCATACATGAACTCTTGTTTTACATGACATCTCACTGTTAAGTAATATCATCATACATGAACTCTTGTTTTACACGACATCTCACTGTTAAGTAATATCATCATACATGAACTCTCGTTTTACATGACATCTCACTGTTAAGTAATATCATCATACATGAACTCTTGTTTTACATGACATCTCACTGTTAAGTAATATCATCATACATGAATTCTTGTTTTACATGACATCTCACTGTTAAGTAATATCATCATACATGAACTCTTGTTTTACACGACATCTCACTGTTAAGTAATATCATCATACATGAACTCTAGTTTTACATGACATCTCACTGTTAAGTAATATCATCATACATGAACTCTTGTTTTACACGACATCTCACTGTTAAGTAATATCATCATACATGAACTCTCGTTTTACATGACATCTCACTGTTAAGTAATATCATCATACATGAACTCTTGTTTTACATGACATCTCACTGTTAAGTAATATCATCATACATGAATTCTTGTTTTACATGACATCTCACTGTTAAGTAATATCATCATACATGAACTCTTGTTTTACACGACATCTCACTGTTAAGTAATATCATCATACATGAACTCTCGTTTTACATGACATCTCACTGTTAAGTAATATCATCATACATGAACTCTTGTTTTACATGACATCTCACTGATAAGTAATATCATCATACATGAACTCTTGTTTTACATGACATCTCACTGTTAAGTAATATCATCATACATGAACTCTTGTTTTACATGACATCTCACTGTTAAGTAATATCATCATACATGAATTCTTGTTTTACATGACATCTCACTGTTAAGTAATATCATCATACATGAACTCTTGTTTTACACGACATCTCACTGTTAAGTAATATCATCATACATGAACTCTCGTTTTACATGACATCTCACTGTTAAGTAATATCATCATACATGAACTCTTGTTTTACATGACATCTCACTGTTAAGTAATATCATCATACATGAACTCTAGTTTTACATGACATCTCACTGTTAAGTAATATCATCATACATGAATTCTTGTTTTACACGACATCTCACTGTTAAGTAATATCATCATACATGAACTCTAGTTTTACATGACATCTCACTGTTAAGTAATATCATCATACATGAACTCTTGTTTTACATGACATCTCACTGTTAAGTAATATCATCATACATGAACTCTTGTTTTACATGACATCTCACTGTTAAGTAATATCATCATACATGAACTCTTGTTTTACATGACATCTCACTGTTAAGTAATATCATCATACATGAATTCTTGTTTTACATGACATCTCACTGTTAAGTAATATCATCATACATGAACTCTTGTTTTACACGACATCTCACTGTTAAGTAATATCATCATACATGAACTCTCGTTTTACATGACATCTCACTGTTAAGTAATATCATCATACATGAACTCTTGTTTTACATGACATCTCACTGTTAAGTAATATCATCATACATGAATTCTTGTTTTACATGACATCTCACTGTTAAGTAATATCATCATACATGAATTCTTGTTTTACATGACATCTCACTGTTAAGTAATATCATCATACATGAACTCTTGTTTTACATGACATCTCACTGTTAAGTAATATCATCATACATGAACTCTTGTTTTACACGACATCTCACTGTTAAGTAATATCATCATACATGAACTCTTGTTTTACATGACATCTCACTGTTAAGTAATATCATCATACATGAACTCTTGTTTTACATGACATCTCACTGTTAAGTAATATCATCATACATGAACTCTAGTTTTACATGACATCTCACTGTTAAGTAATATCATCATACATGAATTCTTGTTTTACATGACATCTCACTGTTAAGTAATATCATCATACATGAACTCTTGTTTTACACGACATCTCACTGTTAAGTAATATCATCATACATGAACTCTTGTTTTACATGACATCTCACTGTTAAGTAATATCATCATACATGAACTCTTGTTTTACACGACATCTCACTGTTAAGTAATATCATCATACATGAACTCTCGTTTTACATGACATCTCACTGTTAAGTAATATCATCATACATGAACTCTAGTTTTACATGACATCTCACTGTTAAGTAATATCATCATACATGAACTCTTGTTTTACATGACATCTCACTGTTAAGTAATATCATCATACATGAACTCTTGTTTTACACGACATCTCACTGTTAAGTAATATCATCATACATGAACTCTCGTTTTACACGACATCTCACTGTTAAGTAATATCATCATACATGAACTCTTGTTTTACATGACATCTCACTGTTAAGTAATATCATCATACATGAACTCTAGTTTTACATGACATCTCACTGTTAAGTAATATCATCATACATGAACTCTCGTTTTACATGACATCTCACTGTTAAGTAATATCATCATACATGAACTCTTGTTTTACATGACATCTCACTGTTAAGTAATATCATCATACATGAACTCTTGTTTTACATGACATCTCACTGTTAAGTAATATCATCATACATGAACTCTCGTTTTACATGACATCTCACTGTTAAGTAATATCATCATACATGAACTCTTGTTTTACATGACATCTCACTGTTAAGTAATATCATCATACATGAACTCTTGTTTTACATGACATCTCACTGTTAAGTAATATCATCATACATGAACTCTCGTTTTACATGACATCTCACTGTTAAGTAATATCATCATACATGAACTCTAGTTTTACATGACATCTCACTGTTAAGTAATATCATCATACATGAATTCTTGTTTTACATGACATCTCACTGTTAAGTAATATCATCATACATGAACTCTTGTTTTACACGACATCTCACTGTTAAGTAATATCATCATACATGAACTCTTGTTTTACATGACATCTCACTGTTAAGTAATATCATCATACATGAACTCTTGTTTTACACGACATCTCACTGTTAAGTAATATCATCATACATGAACTCTCGTTTTACATGACATCTCACTGTTAAGTAATATCATCATACATGAACTCTTGTTTTACATGACATCTCACTGTTAAGTAATATCATCATACATGAACTCTTGTTTTACATGACATCTCACTGTTAAGTAATATCATCATACATGAATTCTTGTTTTACATGACATCTCACTGTTAAGTAATATCATCATACATGAATTCTTGTTTTACATGACATCTCACTGTTAAGTAATATCATCATACATGAACTCTTGTTTTACATGACATCTCACTGTTAAGTAATATCATCATACATGAACTCTTGTTTTACACGACATCTCACTGTTAAGTAATATCATCATACATGAACTCTTGTTTTACATGACATCTCACTGTTAAGTAATATCATCATACATGAACTCTCGTTTTACATGACATCTCACTGTTAAGTAATATCATCATACATGAACTCTAGTTTTACATGACATCTCACTGTTAAGTAATATCATCATACATGAATTCTTGTTTTACATGACATCTCACTGTTAAGTAATATCATCATACATGAACTCTTGTTTTACATGACATCTCACTGTTAAGTAATATCATCATACATGAACTCTTGTTTTACACGACATCTCACTGTTAAGTAATATCATCATACATGAACTCTTGTTTTACATGACATCTCACTGTTAAGTAATATCATCATACATGAACTCTTGTTTTACACGACATCTCACTGTTAAGTAATATCATCATACATGAACTCTTGTTTTACATGACATCTCACTGTTAAGTAATATCATCATACATGAACTCTTGTTTTACACGACATCTCACTGTTAAGTAATATCATCATACATGAACTCTCGTTTTACATGACATCTCACTGTTAAGTAATATCATCATACATGAACTCTTGTTTTACACGACATCTCACTGTTAAGTAATATCATCATACATGAACTCTTGTTTTACATGACATCTCACTGTTAAGTAATATCATCATACATGAACTCTTGTTTTACACGACATCTCACTGTTAAGTAATATCATCATACATGAACTCTCGTTTTACATGACATCTCACTGTTAAGTAATATCATCATACATGAACTCTTGTTTTACATGACATCTCACTGTTAAGTAATATCATCATACATGAACTCTTGTTTTACACGACATCTCACTGTTAAGTAATATCATCATACATGAACTCTCGTTTTACATGACATCTCACTGTTAAGTAATATCATCATACATGAACTCTTGTTTTACACGACATCTCACTGTTAAGTAATATCATCATACATGAACTCTTGTTTTACACGACATCTCACTGTTAAGTAATATCATCATACATGAACTCTTGTTTTACATGACATCTCACTGTTAAGTAATATCATCATACATGAACTCTTGTTTTACATGACATCTCACTGTTAAGTAATATCATCATACATGAACTCTAGTTTTACATGACATCTCACTGTTAAGTAATATCATCATACATGAACTCTCGTTTTACATGACATCTCACTGTTAAGTAATATCATCATACATGAACTCTTGTTTTACATGACATCTCACTGTTAAGTAATATCATCATACATGAACTCTTGTTTTACATGACATCTCACTGTTAAGTAATATCATCATACATGAACTCTCGTTTTACATGACATCTCACTGTTAAGTAATATCATCATACATGAACTCTAGTTTTACATGACATCTCACTGTTAAGTAATATCATCATACATGAATTCTTGTTTTACATGACATCTCACTGTTAAGTAATATCATCATACATGAACTCTAGTTTTACATGACATCTCACTGTTAAGTAATATCATCATACATGAACTCTTGTTTTACATGACATCTCACTGTTAAGTAATATCATCATACATGAACTCTTGTTTTACACGACATCTCACTGTTAAGTAATATCATCATACATGAACTCTAGTTTTACATGACATCTCACTGTTAAGTAATATCATCATACATGAACTCTTGTTTTACATGACATCTCACTGTTAAGTAATATCATCATACATGAACTCTCGTTTTACATGACATCTCACTGTTAAGTAATATCATCATACATGAACTCTCGTTTTACATGACATCTCACTGTTAAGTAATATCATCATACATGAACTCTTGTTTTACATGACATCTCACTGTTAAGTAATATCATCATACATGAACTCTTGTTTTACATGACATCTCACTGTTAAGTAATATCATCATACATGAACTCTTGTTTTACATGACATCTCACTGTTAAGTAATATCATCATACATGAACTCTTGTTTTACACGACATCTCACTGTTAAGTAATATCATCATACATGAACTCTAGTTTTACACGACATCTCACTGTTAAGTAATATCATCATACATGAACTCTTGTTTTACATGACATCTCACTGTTAAGTAATATCATCATACATGAACTCTTGTTTTACATGACATCTCACTGTTAAGTAATATCATCATACATGAACTCTAGTTTTACATGACATCTCACTGTTAAGTAATATCATCATACATGAACTCTTGTTTTACATGACATCTCACTGTTAAGTAATATCATCATACATGAACTCTTGTTTTACACGACATCTCACTGTTAAGTAATATCATCATACATGAACTCTTGTTTTACACGACATCTCACTGTTAAGTAATATCATCATACATGAACTCTTGTTTTACATGACATCTCACTGTTAAGTAATATCATCATACATGAACTCTAGTTTTACATGACATCTCACTGTTAAGTAATATCATCATACATGAACTCTTGTTTTACATGACATCTCACTGTTAAGTAATATCATCATACATGAACTCTTGTTTTACATGACATCTCACTGTTAAGTAATATCATCATACATGAACTCTAGTTTTACATGACATCTCACTGTTAAGTAATATCATCATACATGAACTCTAGTTTTACACGACATCTCACTGTTAAGTAATATCATCATACATGAACTCTAGTTTTACACGACATCTCACTGTTAAGTAATATCATCATACATGAACTCTAGTTTTACATGACATCTCACTGTTAAGTAATATCATCATACATGAACTCTTGTTTTACACGACATCTCACTGTTAAGTAATATCATCATACATGAACTCTTGTTTTACACGACATCTCACTGTTAAGTAATATCATCATACATGAACTCTTGTTTTACATGACATCTCACTGTTAAGTAATATCATCATACATGAACTCTAGTTTTACACGACATCTCACTGTTAAGTAATATCATCATACATGAACTCTTGTTTTACACGACATCTCACTGTTAAGTAATATCATCATACATGAACTCTTGTTTTACACGACATCTCACTGTTAAGTAATATCATCATACATGAACTCTAGTTTTACATGACATCTCACTGTTAAGTAATATCATCATACATGAACTCTAGTTTTACATGACATCTCACTGTTAAGTAATATCATCATACATGAACTCTTGTTTTACATGACATCTCACTGTTAAGTAATATCATCATACATGAACTCTTGTTTTACATGACATCTCACTGTTAAGTAATATCATCATACATGAACTCTTGTTTTACACGACATCTCACTGTTAAGTAATATCATCATACATGAACTCTTGTTTTACATGACATCTCACTGTTAAGTAATATCATCATACATGAACTCTTGTTTTACACGACATCTCACTGTTAAGTAATATCATCATACATGAACTCTTGTTTTACACGACATCTCACTGTTAAGTAATATCATCATACATGAACTCTTGTTTTACATGACATCTCACTGTTAAGTAATATCATCATACATGAACTCTTGTTTTACATGACATCTCACTGTTAAGTAATATCATCATACATGAATTCTTGTTTTACATGACATCTCACTGTTAAGTAATATCATCATACATGAACTCTTGTTTTACATGACATCTCACTGTTAAGTAATATCATCATACATGAATTCTTGTTTTACATGACATCTCACTGTTAAGTAATATCATCATACATGAACTCTTGTTTTACACGACATCTCACTGTTAAGTAATATCATCATACATGAACTCTTGTTTTACACGACATCTCACTGTTAAGTAATATCATCATACATGAACTCTTGTTTTACACGACATCTCACTGTTAAGTAATATCATCATACATGAACTCTTGTTTTACACGACATCTCACTGTTAAGTAATATCATCATACATGAACTCTTGTTTTACATGACATCTCACTGTTAAGTAATATCATCATACATGAATTCTTGTTTTACACGACATCTCACTGTTAAGTAATATCATCATACATGAACTCTTGTTTTACATGACATCTCACTGTTAAGTAATATCATCATACATGAACTCTTGTTTTACATGACATCTCACTGTTAAGTAATATCATCATACATGAACTCTAGTTTTACATGACATCTCACTGTTAAGTAATATCATCATACATGAACTCTTGTTTTACACGACATCTCACTGTTAAGTAATATCATCATACATGAACTCTAGTTTTACACGACATCTCACTGTTAAGTAATATCATCATACATGAACTCTTGTTTTACACGACATCTCACTGTTAAGTAATATCATCATACATGAACTCTAGTTTTACATGACATCTCACTGTTAAGTAATATCATCATACATGAACTCTTGTTTTACATGACATCTCACTGTTAAGTAATATCATCATACATGAACTCTTGTTTTACACGACATCTCACTGTTAAGTAATATCATCATACATGAACTCTTGTTTTACACGACATCTCACTGTTAAGTAATATCATCATACATGAACTCTCGTTTTACATGACATCTCACTGTTAAGTAATATCATCATACATGAACTCTTGTTTTACATGACATCTCACTGTTAAGTAATATCATCATACATGAACTCTTGTTTTACATGACATCTCACTGTTAAGTAATATCATCATACATGAACTCTCGTTTTACATGACATCTCACTGTTAAGTAATATCATCATACATGAACTCTTGTTTTACATGACATCTCACTGTTAAGTAATATCATCATACATGAACTCTTGTTTTACATGACATCTCACTGTTAAGTAATATCATCATACATGAACTCTCGTTTTACATGACATCTCACTGTTAAGTAATATCATCATACATGAACTCTAGTTTTACATGACATCTCACTGTTAAGTAATATCATCATACATGAATTCTTGTTTTACATGACATCTCACTGTTAAGTAATATCATCATACATGAACTCTAGTTTTACATGACATCTCACTGTTAAGTAATATCATCATACATGAACTCTTGTTTTACATGACATCTCACTGTTAAGTAATATCATCATACATGAACTCTTGTTTTACACGACATCTCACTGTTAAGTAATATCATCATACATGAACTCTAGTTTTACATGACATCTCACTGTTAAGTAATATCATCATACATGAACTCTTGTTTTACATGACATCTCACTGTTAAGTAATATCATCATACATGAACTCTCGTTTTACATGACATCTCACTGTTAAGTAATATCATCATACATGAACTCTCGTTTTACATGACATCTCACTGTTAAGTAATATCATCATACATGAACTCTTGTTTTACATGACATCTCACTGTTAAGTAATATCATCATACATGAACTCTTGTTTTACATGACATCTCACTGTTAAGTAATATCATCATACATGAACTCTTGTTTTACATGACATCTCACTGTTAAGTAATATCATCATACATGAACTCTTGTTTTACACGACATCTCACTGTTAAGTAATATCATCATACATGAACTCTAGTTTTACACGACATCTCACTGTTAAGTAATATCATCATACATGAACTCTTGTTTTACATGACATCTCACTGTTAAGTAATATCATCATACATGAACTCTTGTTTTACATGACATCTCACTGTTAAGTAATATCATCATACATGAACTCTAGTTTTACATGACATCTCACTGTTAAGTAATATCATCATACATGAACTCTTGTTTTACATGACATCTCACTGTTAAGTAATATCATCATACATGAACTCTTGTTTTACACGACATCTCACTGTTAAGTAATATCATCATACATGAACTCTTGTTTTACACGACATCTCACTGTTAAGTAATATCATCATACATGAACTCTTGTTTTACATGACATCTCACTGTTAAGTAATATCATCATACATGAACTCTAGTTTTACATGACATCTCACTGTTAAGTAATATCATCATACATGAACTCTTGTTTTACATGACATCTCACTGTTAAGTAATATCATCATACATGAACTCTTGTTTTACATGACATCTCACTGTTAAGTAATATCATCATACATGAACTCTAGTTTTACATGACATCTCACTGTTAAGTAATATCATCATACATGAACTCTAGTTTTACACGACATCTCACTGTTAAGTAATATCATCATACATGAACTCTAGTTTTACACGACATCTCACTGTTAAGTAATATCATCATACATGAACTCTAGTTTTACATGACATCTCACTGTTAAGTAATATCATCATACATGAACTCTTGTTTTACACGACATCTCACTGTTAAGTAATATCATCATACATGAACTCTTGTTTTACACGACATCTCACTGTTAAGTAATATCATCATACATGAACTCTTGTTTTACATGACATCTCACTGTTAAGTAATATCATCATACATGAACTCTAGTTTTACACGACATCTCACTGTTAAGTAATATCATCATACATGAACTCTTGTTTTACACGACATCTCACTGTTAAGTAATATCATCATACATGAACTCTAGTTTTACACGACATCTCACTGTTAAGTAATATCATCATACATGAACTCTAGTTTTACATGACATCTCACTGTTAAGTAATATCATCATACATGAACTCTAGTTTTACATGACATCTCACTGTTAAGTAATATCATCATACATGAACTCTTGTTTTACATGACATCTCACTGTTAAGTAATATCATCATACATGAACTCTTGTTTTACATGACATCTCACTGTTAAGTAATATCATCATACATGAACTCTTGTTTTACACGACATCTCACTGTTAAGTAATATCATCATACATGAACTCTTGTTTTACACGACATCTCACTGTTAAGTAATATCATCATACATGAACTCTTGTTTTACACGACATCTCACTGTTAAGTAATATCATCATACATGAACTCTTGTTTTACACGACATCTCACTGTTAAGTAATATCATCATACATGAACTCTTGTTTTACATGACATCTCACTGTTAAGTAATATCATCATACATGAACTCTTGTTTTACATGACATCTCACTGTTAAGTAATATCATCATACATGAATTCTTGTTTTACATGACATCTCACTGTTAAGTAATATCATCATACATGAACTCTTGTTTTACATGACATCTCACTGTTAAGTAATATCATCATACATGAACTCTTGTTTTACATGACATCTCACTGTTAAGTAATATCATCATACATGAACTCTTGTTTTACACGACATCTCACTGTTAAGTAATATCATCATACATGAACTCTTGTTTTACACGACATCTCACTGTTAAGTAATATCATCATACATGAACTCTTGTTTTACACGACATCTCACTGTTAAGTAATATCATCATACATGAACTCTTGTTTTACACGACATCTCACTGTTAAGTAATATCATCATACATGAACTCTTGTTTTACATGACATCTCACTGTTAAGTAATATCATCATACATGAATTCTTGTTTTACACGACATCTCACTGTTAAGTAATATCATCATACATGAACTCTTGTTTTACATGACATCTCACTGTTAAGTAATATCATCATACATGAACTCTTGTTTTACATGACATCTCACTGTTAAGTAATATCATCATACATGAACTCTAGTTTTACATGACATCTCACTGTTAAGTAATATCATCATACATGAACTCTTGTTTTACACGACATCTCACTGTTAAGTAATATCATCATACATGAACTCTAGTTTTACACGACATCTCACTGTTAAGTAATATCATCATACATGAACTCTTGTTTTACATGACATCTCACTGTTAAGTAATATCATCATACATGAACTCTTGTTTTACATGACATCTCACTGTTAAGTAATATCATCATACATGAACTCTTGTTTTACATGACATCTCACTGTTAAGTAATATCATCATACATGAACTCTTGTTTTACACGACATCTCACTGTTAAGTAATATCATCATACATGAACTCTTGTTTTACATGACATCTCACTGTTAAGTAATATCATCATACATGAACTCTCGTTTTACATGACATCTCACTGTTAAGTAATATCATCATACATGAACTCTTGTTTTACATGACATCTCACTGTTAAGTAATATCATCATACATGAACTCTTGTTTTACATGACATCTCACTGTTAAGTAATATCATCATACATGAACTCTTGTTTTACATGACATCTCACTGTTAAGTAATATCATCATACATGAACTCTTGTTTTACATGACATCTCACTGTTAAGTAATATCATCATACATGAACTCTTGTTTTACATGACATCTCACTGTTAAGTAATATCATCATACATGAACTCTTGTTTTACATGACATCTCACTGTTAAGTAATATCATCATACATGAACTCTTGTTTTACACGACATCTCACTGTTAAGTAATATCATCAT